>WEIU01020645.1:27101-86427 GCA_013389925.1 Aegithalos caudatus | reverse complement strand
TTTTTTTTTTTTTTGTTTAAAGCTTTTCATGTGCCAAACTTTTCCTTTTGAGACCCTGTTTTTTGTTGTTCTGTGGGGGGGAGTTTCTACTAGCTGCCACACTTTTTTGTCATCTTGATTGCAGCATGATAAAATGAGAAGGCATTTGTCAGTACTGAAGTGCCCCAAATATAAAACATCCTAACAGAGTTGTGTTATTCTGCTGGTCCTTAAAAACCCAGAAGTCTCCCAGAGAGTTCTTTAGCAGATGTTCTATGGCAAAAAGCAGGGAGCCAGCAATCCAACATTGACTGAGAATCTCAACACCCCAATTCCTTTTTAAATGCTTGTATCCCTCTTTGTATAGTGAGAAAGCATAGAGAATATGCAAGCTCTGTTTCCCTGCAGAGGAAAGACATGTATAGGGGTAAATACATTTATTCATGTCAGCCTCCACAAAATCTCTTTATGCAGTATTAGTTTGTTCTCCAAATGTTTTCTTCTGGCACTGGCCTTTGCAAGTCAGGAGTGAAAAGCAAGATTTGAAGAGTGATTGTCTACAAATTGTTCCTATCTTCAGCAACTTGTAGATGCTGTTTTTCTGATTGCAAGGTAAATATGAACCAATCTATGTTAAGAGTGAACTGTTTAAATTCTTGCTCCTAGACATGGTTCATCATCTCTTACAGGCAATAGAGATAAATTCCACTGGATCTCAGAACAAAAGAAGTGGTGAGGACTGTACTGGTGATGTTTAAGGCTGAGGAATTTCTGTATCATTGAGTAATGGCATAACCACAGGAGCTGAACTGCTCTGATTCATTTAACACTTTTTTTAGAATAGTAGCAAAACTTAGAGAAAGCTAAAATCTTTTTGCATCTGAAAATCAAGTTGAATTTTTTTATCTGATCCTTAAATAATGGTGTAATCACATTTCAGATGTGGGACTAAAATGTCAGTAAGTGTAAAACACACCATTTAAAATCAGTAAAACTTTAGAAAGGTTACTTCTAACTCCAAGAAATAGGTCAGTGATCTGGATGAGTGGCAGTTTTTCTGCTGTGAAAAACAATAGCTCTTTCATCAGTTATATGAAGCTGCTTAATCTAGATCAGGCAAAACATCTTAATATAGTATACCACAAAAAATTATGTTTGAACAATATAAGGGCCTTATTTACATCCACAAATACCAGGAGAAATCAAATTAAGGAAGAATCTCATTCTGTTGAATACACCGGGTCAGAGAGCTAAAATCCACAATATTAATGTGATCTGTGGCAATGAATGTCACAAGGCTCTCCATCACAAAATTTCTAATTCACATGTAGCACTGGTCAGCACACAGGCACATTAATTATTGTACACCAGCTCTGGGTTAGAAAATCACACAGGGATGAGCAGTCAGTATAAAAAGTTGCTCTCTTGTAGAGATGCATCCAGACAGTGAAGGACAGAAGTTGAGGTCTGAATATTGAAACACCTTCTCTGTAACACAAGGAGTTCTGTGAAAAGGCCATTGCACTTGTGTACACGTGCATGACATTATAACCTACAGGTCTGACATGAAGAAACATCCTTACTTGGCTAGTCTCCCAGTTCCTCAGTGTCTTCCATCTTTTTGCTGTTAAATTCTGCAACCATCCTGAGAGAAGGAGAAAAAACTATTAACAGGTGCCATATTATGTCAGGTTTTTAGCACTATAGTGCTGTGAGATGCTCCTGGTCAGGCCCCACAAAGAAGGCTGATGAATCCAGAATAGTATTTCTTGCCTCCCTGCCCTCCTGTGCCTTGGAAAGGATCAATATGTGTTTCTCCATAAACCTGAAGATAATGACTGCTGAGGAATGAGGACTTACAGATTTAAAGTGTGTGCTTTTATATCATAAAAATTCATCCTTTTGTACAAGACACACAAGACATCATTTTTTTCTTAGGGAGTTGCAAGAAAAGGACTGACAAGAATGAAAATGTGGGCTTGAGTTAATTTTCTGGATTATTTCAAAATTCTTTAGCAGTTCTCCTGAGAGCTTAATAGGACAGGATTTACGTGTTTATTTTAAGGGTGGTCACCTCAGACTATTTCAGTTCAATTTCCCCATGGCTTATTTTTTTCTCTGCCCAAATTTTGTCCTGTTTTGATAGCAAACTCATTCTTTGGTTATCTGGGGTTTCAAGCCTTGTTTTATCACTAATTTAAAACAACACAGATAGTTCTGATGTCCTGAAAGGGACAAGAAACTGTATCAGAAATCTCATTCTAGGTCTCCATAAATACAGGTTTCTTATTTCTGATATTTTTTAATGCAGTCTGAAAACTTGAAAAGCCATACATTTTGGAAACATACATAATCAAGTCTTTTTGTAAGAGTCTTGAAAACACTAATAGCCTTAGTTTGTACAAAAGAGCAGAGAGTATCCAAGCTTGTTAAGCTTCCAAACACCGTACTTTGACTCAAGTAAATTTAAAAATAGCTGAATCAGTATTTTAAAGAATAAAGAAAAGAAGTGTTTGATTCTGGTGGTGTCCTCACATGCCTAGCCTTCAGCTTGAAAGGGATTTCCATGTGTGTGATAGAATTAAAATATTTGTAATTAAAAAAAAAAAGCTGACAAAAAAGCTGACAAATCACATTTTTTGTACTCCTGCTAGTAGATCTTGTTGCAATTAAGCATTTCTTATGGTAAACTCTGCCAGAAACCAGTAGGACACAATGTCTCCATGTTTTTTGGTTGTGGACAGGGCCAGTTCCCTAGCAACACAGTAAGATTTAAGCAGACTATTACAAAAAGTGCCCAATCCTGTACATATTACCAGTGTGTACAGAAGGAACAGCTCTCCTTCACACGCTTGTGCTCCTGACAGAAAATTAAATGGGCCCAAGTCCCTCAAATCCTACTGAAGGCAACGAGAGTGGAGGAGGACTTCATAGCCTGATAGGATCAGGCTTTAAATTAAATTAAATGAAAGCAGCTAGGTGCAAACCCTTTAGTCCTTTATTGCCCACATACGTGAGCGAGGCTGGCAGTCACACTGCAGTGAAGCATTTGAGAATGAACCTGCTTGTGTTCAGGTTACACAGCAGAGAGCAATGCCAACAAGTGGCAGCTGTTCTCAGTAATTGAAGTTACAGGGGCCAGCCCCATTCACTCATTTTACCACAAATCTAAAAATGAACACACTTGGCATTGACCAAACATAGCCAGGGGACGGGAGCAGCATCTGGCTGCTCTTTGCAGCAGGTGGGGATCATCCTCTATGTTTCAGACAGGGAAAGGGGCACACAAAGGCCAAAAGGAGCAAATTCACTTCTAGCCATCAACTCAGAGAACCTCCCTGAAGAGAGGTCTGTGAATGTACCATCTACTGAAATCCCCTTGTTTCCCTTTGAGGCCTTCTGAAATAGTCCGAGGAATTCATGGCTGAGATTTAGCTGCTCAGAAGCACCAGAGCTGAAAAACCCCAAACCAAGGAGAAAACTTCTGTCAAGTGACATTTATAAAGCACATGCTTCAAACATAAAAGTCTGTTACTTTAGGAAAGAAGAAAACAGGACACATATCCAATCTCTTTAAAAACTACAACAGAAAGCATGGGTTATAATCAGGGTTCTACACACTGTGATGGCAGGGATGTTCAAGTCTGTGTTAATATCTATTTTGTAGAGTTAGCTAATTCAATTCCATGTTTATGTGTACTTAAACTACTCTATGAACAAGTTTTTCTATTTAGGGGGTGGGAGCAACATACTTTTGATGATTTTTTTTTACACAGCTGTGCTGGTCAACTGCTTAGATAAACCTGATGTATAAAGACATCAGTGAGCAACATGAAGTCTCATAATTCTGAAGATACTTTGATTTCAAAAGATAGTTGTGATATTCACAAATACAAGATTCATACATGCATAAGAATATTATATAGCAATATTGATAACTCATCATATTACAACAGGTCCTTAAATTCCCAGATCATAGTTTAAGAACTGCAAGAAAAGCTGCCATTTCTTGTGGAAACCCAGGAGTTTCTAGTTCTCATTCAGTAAAATTGTCTAAACATGTTCTTTATCATTATAAATTTTTTTTTAAAATTCAAGATACAAGTCAGCACTGGTTGTAAATACATGGACAGCATTTTAAGTAGTGTCTGTCAAAGTGTATACTGAGATGATAAAGGTGTTTGTAAATCTCATTTAAATTCAGGTTGAGCTGTTTACCAAAGTGCACTTTGAGTTAAGTGAAAGCTTTAAGTCAAATATCATTGTGCAATAGTTGTACACACCCCAGGAAGCATAAATACCTTTTTTTGTTGTTTTAAATTCCACCTCAGTTCATTGGTAGCCTATCTTTGTATTTTTTGATAAAACAGAGATAAAGCCACCTAGGATGTAAATGAGAGACATAAATGCTCAGATTACCATGCTAAGAGGTAAAACTAACTGAACAGAATACACTAGCACAGATTTACAGCCAGAAGAATGTAAACTTGAGAGACTGAATGATTTCCGTTCAAGGAGGTGTGAAACCTGCAATTACCCCAAGCTTTGCTAAGAAGTTCATGTCTTGTTTACATCTGCATCCTAAATAAGGTTGTGTAATATCCTAGGCAATGGCAGTAGACCTTATAGGAGATTCTAAATCAATCTTTTTTCTCAACAACATAACCTGAGTTGATGTATCTGGATGATTTTTACTGATTTTTTTATTTGCATACAGCTTTGTTTTAAATATGTATTGCCAGGAATTTCAATTCAGGAAGGCACTTTGAACACTTTAGCCTTTTACTATTCAGGGTAATATTGAAGAATAAGCTTTACCTTAAAAGTTTAGCATAATGAAGTTCCCATTGTACCCCTTCAGACATCAAGGATTAAGTGATGCCTAGTTTAGAGATGCTCTTAATGGATCCCAAGTTTGCAGAAGCTGTGTAAGCACAGTCAGAAATCCACCAACTAGCCTGAGTCTGAGGACACTTTTACAGGGCTCATCTTGGTGGGATCCAAGCAGAAGGCATAAAACCCAGTAGTGTGAGAGACAATCAGAGGCAAGAGTGGGAATTAGGTTTTCCTTTATTTGCAGTTGTGCAATCAAGTTCAAGCTCTGTCTTTGCTCCAGACCTGTTCATTCCTGCAGTGCTGCTCCAGAAGTTCCACACTATCCCTTGGCTGGTGCAGAGCACACCTGGGGTTTTGGTAGCCTGAGGGTTGCAAGGACACCAATATATGCAAATAAAGTTTTTAACTTGCAAGGAGGAACATTTTTCACAGCAAAAAGCTGCAGAGATGTTGTGCAAGGTAAGCAGGGAGTGTGGAGCAGTGTAGGGGTCAGAGAGATGTGCCAACTTCCAGGCTGGTTTCTTCTGCTAGAGCCTAGACTANAAAAAAAAAAAAATCCTTCTGTGTGCTGTGTAACTCTCAAAATTGCATACTGATGTTTTATTTAATATTTCTGATTTGGGCAATGACACATCCATGAGGACTGACAGCTTTCAGGAATGGACAGCAAGAGGCTTTCCCACTGGGCAGCAGCTGCTGCTGAATTTTCCAGACTGAATAATCTGTTCACCATGACCAGTCACAGTGAGCACAAAGAATAGAGGTAGAGGGAGAAAAAAGGAAAGAAATCCAGTATTTTCCAGAAAACAAATTTTACTTCAAAGATGGTGCAAGGGTCTTTACCACTGGCATGAATAGGGCTGAGGAGTGGGCTGCTAAAAAGTTGTATCTGTCATATTGTCCTTGCCTGAGCCACAGCACTCCCTGACACAGCTGAACTTGGGGTGTTTTTATAGCTGAGTTGGTGAGCTTTACAGCAGCATTTTGTAACTGCTTTTCTTCTTGGTAAATACTGAAAATCATTGCAGGTGTAGAGGGTTCTGATGTAGCTGTCACTTGTGGGATTTCTCAGCCAAGGGACAAACATTAAATCAGCTGAATGAGCTGGCATCGGCCCCTTTAGCCACCACAGAAGGACAGATCTCCACTAGCAGTTGCTTTCTTTAAAATCAGAATTTATCAGTTAGGAATCAGTCACACAGTGTCCTAGAGAAGACCCCCATGTGCTCCAGCATGCTTGCAAGGCAGAGCTTTACACACTGCACATTTCTACATCAGGGAATTTAACAACACAGTTCAGCCATTTGCAGGTAAAATTCCAGGTCAGACTATTGAGATCCAGAGAGCACATAAACCAGATGTTGGACAGATAACAAGGGCCAAAAGAACATAAAGCTGCACTACTTATAGAGAGCAGTCAGTGTGCAGTGCTGCCCTTTCTTACCAGGCATTTTAGGAACATCACAGGGGTTTCCTGCACATCCCTCTCACAGCATCAGGGCAGGTTTGGCATTCAGTTTCTGTTTGGAAATTAGTAGGAGGGTGGAAGCCTTCTTTCCTTCAAGGGTCACAGTAGCTCCTTTATGTGCCACAGTCAGGGGAGGTCTGAGCCTCTGTTCCCCATAGACCCATGTACCACTGCCAGTGGGGATTCAGTGGGAACCACCAAAAAGAACTGCTCTGCAGCTGTCTGTGGGCTTCCCTCATCCTTACCTGGCAGTGCTGCCCTCCAATAAACCCTGCTCAAGGCCCTGATGTCAAGGAATAAGGCAGAAGAGGAAGGTGCAATGTGAAGCTCAGCAGAAGTAGCAGGATTTAATCCCCTCCTGGGCACAGCTGTGCTGCTGCACAGGCTGCTCAGTGCAGCAGTGTGTGGGAGCTCAGGTTGAGAATATCCCACTGAAAAAGTCACCTGGTCCCTAGGAGAAGGCTTTTGCTGATGTTTCTGCCTTATCGTTGCAGCATACAGAGAAGGGCAAGGGAGGCTGAGGTTTCCTCTTCATGGTAATGAAATGCAGCCCACATATCCCAACGCTGGCAAGAGAAGAGGAGAACAAGTCAGAAGTTAAGGAAGTAGAGAAGTCAGACCAAGTACAAGAGTCAGAACAGAGGAGCAGGAAAATAAAGCAGTGGACTGTGTGCCTGAAAAGAGGAGACAGAGCCTGCAGCCTGTGAAAGGATTAGCAGAATAAAAGGAGTTTCAGTTTAGAACAACAACAAAATCCTATCATACAGGCTTTAACTTCCTCTTTGAAATAAACACACTGTAACAATGTTACTCAAATAAAACCAAATAAAACCATGTACTAGCAGACATCTGTCATCTTTGTTATTTCAGATGCACCTAAGAGGCCTGACCCCCAGCACCTCCTGGCCATTTATGTGCCTTAGATCTGTCCTCTGCACACATCTCCTCAATGTTTGGTCTGCAGCAGGTCAGGACTAGCACTGACTGATGGGGACAACCAGGTTTCCTTCTCAGTTAGGCCCTGCAATTTTGGACAAAAGGATTTCTAAATTCATCTATCATACCTAGTGTATGCCCACATACAGACTCAGGAGAGCATGATGCTTGTGAGCCAGAGAACTGGATCAGAGGTTCCAGTGCTGGTTCTGGTTACTGGAACATTTGCATTTGACTGAAGTACTATAATGAGAATATCACCACATTGTATCTCCTTTAGCAAGGCCTTTATGGTACAGATGTGCCCTGCCTAAAAGGAGTCAACACATGCCAAAGGAACCTCCTTTGCTGTTGAAGCAGCAGATTATTTTGTGAACACCCTGTTACCAAAACAGAGGCTTAAAACCTTTCCTGATGAAGCTTCTCTTGGTTAACCTGCTCCTGTAGAAGAAAAGTAATTGACAAATTGTCGCTAATTTTACAAGAAGGTTGAAATTTTAAACCACCACATTTTTGTGGGTTTAAGCTGTTGGGTGCTTTGGCAGAGGTTGGACTGCTAATAGCCTGAGCATGGTCAGCCTCCTGTGGCAAGCAGCAGGCTTCAGCTGAATAGCAAAGCACTGCAGTCCCATAAATGTGTCTTGCAGGATTAGAATACTGCTTTCCTTTAAGGCTGCCTTCCACTACTGGTGCAAAGGGAATCCAAACAAACCATCATCATTAAGCAGTTATATACCTTAAGCCAGAGCCAAATGTGCAGCTTACTACTTTTAAGAACTATTCAAATGGCCCCAGATATATTAAAGGTCCTGTGCAGACTGAGGTTAGCACAAATTTGCCTGGATTGCTCTTCTCTAGATTGTGATTTTTTTTTTACCTAATTGCAACACAGCTGCCTAACACACTCCCAAAATGACAGCAATGCAGCTGCCATGTACAAGTTGTATCCACTTGCTAGGTCTGTTTATCTGTGGTCTTTGCAATTTAATAAGTCTTACATTTTCTTAAAATAACAGATGAGAAAGCAGAGGTTATTCTCTCTCTGGGGAAGGATATATGCCATCATCCTGCAGACTGGTAGATTACTGGGGAGAACAGCAACCCAAAAATTTGGCACCCACAGTAACATTGACTAAAATTCAGGACAAAAATGATACTCCATCCCTGCCATAGCTCTTCAGGTTCACCAGATAACAGATATTTCCAGCCCATTTCCCAGCTGGGCAAGTCTGCTTTTTCCCTGTCCTTTGTGCAGCTGGGCAGGGCACAGCTGAGCCCTGCTGAGCAGGTATTGATTTTTAATATATAGAAGTTTAAATTATTTACAGATCTCCACAGTACCTCACGCAGTAGCAAAATCTAACCCTCATCACTGGAACAGACTGTTGCACATCTTGTAAGGCTGCATCAGGTATTAGTAGTGAAGCTATGCCTGAAATATTTACTTTCCTTAACTCAGTTTTCTGTTCTATCCCCATCTTCGTTATTAGAAAACTCTGGTTCTTCAAGTCCTCATGGACTACACCTGCATATTAGTGCTCAGAAGGCAAATAATCTTCTTTATAAATCTATCAAAAGTTAAGGAAAACACTTTTGTTGGTATTTGAAGCAGCCTGATTTTTAAGATCTTTATAGTTGTGTGTAGTCTAATCAGATTATAAATTCTTAACACAGTAAAATCCAGTTGGAATGCTGGGATAGCAGTTTATAATGGCTGGTCATGTTCTTGCTTGCTAGGAATTTTAACATAAATATTTGAAGTCAGGTTTTAAGGTTGTTTAATTTTGTTAAATACTAATCCCTGTAGACATTAAATTATCACTGTTATTTTTACAGGCATTTTTGAGGGGGGGTGGTGGTTTTGCAAGCATATTAGCAGAGCAGCTGTAATTCATTTTCCACTGATACAGGAGTTCCATTTTTTTACTTGTACATGAAGTTAAATGGCTATTATTTTAATGCTAGGCTTTATAGATCCTTTTATTCATCCGTTTTTCATTAAGAGTTTTGTGAATGCTATTTAAAAGCAAAAAACACTAAGAAATTGCATTAAATACCTTAACTGCCACATAGCCTAAATTCATGTCTGACTAGAAGTTAAGAAAACACACCTGAATTGTTTGATAGTTTTAATTCTGTTGTGTCCCTACAGCCTAGTAATTTTTAGATGTTTATTCTTGATTCAGAATTTCTTTTAGTCTTTGTATTTTAGTAGGGCAGGAGGGGACACTTATAATCTCTTGCCTTAGATGCTGCACTTGTGTAAATAAGCTGGAGAAGAGCAGGGCAGTGCCTGAGCAGCCCCTTGTGCCTGGCCCTGTGTCACTGGGAGCTGCAGCACAGCTGTGGTGCACGGCAGCCACCGCTGCTGGCACGTGGCTGAGCCAGAGCTTGAGCTCAGCCAGGCCACACAGCAGCAAGTTTATTTACTGGGAATAAACACAGTCCTTGGGGCTGTCTGTGCTGCCACCAAATTTCCAGTTTGCACCAAAGTTACGAGCTGTGCATTTTCCTTCCTGACTGGTTTTGTAGCTGTGTCGTGCCCTGAGTTCACAAACTGGCAGTGGCAGTCAAAACCGGTCACTGACATCCTCAGTTGGGAGTGTTTAACTCCTGGGAGCCAATTAACTGGCAATTAGCTGTGCCAGAGGCTGCTTCATTTAGCAGATTTCTGCTAAATAAATACATAAATAAATATCCATGATGAGTTACATCATCACCATTATTGACATAATACACCTTGTATTTAATTTGGATTTAAACTGTTTGCAAAGCACAGTTCCTTTGGATTAAGCCTTTTATTGCTGTTGGCAAACAGGATTCTCATTTCTTTGCAATATTTTCTACTGAAAAATGTATATTTATTTATAATTCCTAGGCAGGATGCAAAGCTTCAGCATTTGTTTATAAGAGAACTTTTTTTAGCAGTGACACAGACTGTCATCCTGTTGGCCTGAGAAATGCCTACCTAGATGTGGGAGTCCTGACAGGATGGGAGAACTTTTTGATTATTATTCTATTCTCAGTGAGAACTGCCTGTATGTGCTGTTGAGGATGCAATATACCAATATATCAAGAGAGAGCTGTACCTGAAATCAGGTTGGTCTCAAAGATTTACTTTAAAAGAAAAAAAAAAAATCCCTTTTCTACAGCTTGTGCAGTGACACTGAGAAACAGGTGCCAGACTTGCCCTTCATAGTAAATATACCCAGACACACTCAGACCATCTGTCACTACTGTAGCATTTAAACACCCACTCTACAGGTGGGGATATAATCTTTGATGATGCTGACTGCTGTGATTGATTACTCTTACCAGTTGCTATTGTGACTCAATGATCATGGGGTGCACCCCCACAAGGCTGGAGGAAGCAGGGACCCAGCTCCCACTGGCATCCCCTCTGCCTGCCTTTGAACATCACAGCTCCCCACCTCCTCACCTGTGATGTGCACACCTTGGGTGTGCAGTGCCATCTCCTGAGGACAGAAAACAGCACTCCATGAAAGCAGGAGTCTGGCAGGACTCATATTCATGAACCATGCAGGGTTTTAGCAATGTTTCCTGCTATAATCCTTCACTGAACAACTACTAGTCACAAAGTAAGTTACCTGACTGCAACAACAACAACAAAAAAGCACAGAATTTCTTTGTTGTTATTACTTCACTTTGTAGGGGAAAGAGCTGCTTAGATAAATTACTGATCCATTCAGAATTTCAGATGTACAACAGATCTTTAAAGCAATGTGCATGCAATAAAAAGGCATTAATTATATTTTCCTTTGCTAACTCTACAGGAAATTGCTTGGTTTTATCCAAGCATGAGCAAATATACTCTACATATAGTAAGTCCATTCTTACAGAAGTGATGGATACTTTCAACAAGCTGCAAGATCCATTACTTTTATAGTCTGTGTGGGTTGTGTACTGCAGATAAATAAAGGATTTGGCATTCTCTTCACAGAAAACCAGGTTTGGGACCCACTTCCACTAAGTCAGAGGTGGAGCATGGCTGATAGGAGAGCCTGGACCCACTTCACACCCATGTTGTAACAGCTGGTGTGGGTTCACCTGACCCAGGACCTGGCAAATTTGGCCACTGGGGCTGAGCATGCAGCTCACAGAGGACAGGCTGGGCTCCTCATCTGCAGCTCTGCCTGAGCTGGAAACAGCCAGAACTTTGTTTAAGGAGAATACTTTCTAGGTGCAACTATCTGAAGGAGCAGGACAAGGACCAGACAGACTTCTGGATGGTTCTTTCATACAAACATTTTGCTAATTTTACTACCAGCACTGCTGGATGTGTTACTTGACTGGAGAGATAAAAAGACACAGACATTTCTTAATTTATTTTTTTTTAAATTCTCCTCCCACATTTCCTATTTTTCTAGGATGTGGAAACTCTCATGTGGATGCTCTCAACATTGTCCAAAAAAAAAAAAAATAATGACAATAGATAAGATCTCAGAAGTGATATATATTTATTTCAGGATATTTTGCTTGCCTTCTGACTCATAAGGGTTAGTAACATAATTTTTAAACAAAAGCTGAGGCTGTCATGGTATTTTTATACCAACTCTTCCATATTATTGTGAAAAGGAGAAAAAAGGCAACAAACACCAAGAAACAAGTGATGACAAAATATCATGCTATGTATGGGAAAGAGTGCATATTGCATTTTCTCACCCCTTAAGCTGCTCACCAAATCCCCTCCATTTCCTGCTGACCAAGACCTCATGAAAACTGCTTCTCATGGGGCAGTTTCTGACATCTTATTTTCTGGAGCACTTCAGTATACTTCAGTATTCATCTTATTTTGATGAGGAACACTCATATTCTGGAGCACTTCATCACTTCACGTATCACTGTTTAAGCATGTCCTACGCCGAGTGAAATGAAGGCACATTTTGGGCACACGAATTTACCACATTCATGGCAGATTCTCATAAGAACATTCTGTTATCAGAAGGGGTGTAGCACTTGCACTCTATCACGTTTGGTGGCAGTTTTGGAGGCAGGCACACGACTGAGCACGCTGAGATCCTGCGATCCCAGCCGGCGTTTACTGATGGACTCCCCTTTTATAGGGGTTCAAAATTCCCGCCTGAACACCTGATTGGTCAGGGTCCCTGCCCCGCCCAGCTCACCGGCCAATGAGATGTCTGCATTCAGGATTGAACGGGATTGGCTGGGGTCTCTGTTTGAGTTCAGATCCAACCTATCACTGCTCACCTGGGGACTTGGTACCTTCTACTCTAACAAACTAGGTTTGCCCAACTGGGGTTCTGTAATGGCCAACTTTGTCTGTCCAGCCACACACCAGCTGTGGCTCTCACACCACTCCTACTGATAGGGCTTTTGCATGTGCTGTGAGTGCAAAGTAATATGTAATGAATTTGGAAGGTAATTATGCCTTCATTCATGAAGGGTATTACAGTCTTTTAAATATGATTCATTACTTAATCTACTAAAAACTTAATTGAATGTTTGTATGAAAGAGCTACCCAGAAGATTGTCCAGTCCTTGTCCTGCTCCTTCAGATAGTTGCACCCAGAAAGTATTCTCCCTAAACAAAGAAAGTTCTGGCTGTTTCCAGCTCAGACAGAGTTACAGATGAGGAGGACTGCTTTGGCAGTCTTACCATAACAGGAGACTGTAATTCTAAGCCATGGACACCTCCTCCCTGCAGCCATTGGGATTTGAGAAAGAGCCAGGCTGCCAATGCCCCTCACTGCCCATCACCCAGGCTGCCAGGGACGAGCCATGCCCCTTCCTGGAGGCAGAAACATGAAATACTGTCCCAGATCACTTCTCCCTGCAGTTACACCTCACCAGGACTCAGCTCTCCTCCCAGGGTTCATCACAACGCGGCCAAACCACACTGTTTCCATGGTGCTGCTGATGCTTATCTCTCCACCTCCCCGCCCTTCCCACCCCACTGCAGGTCTGTCCATCACACCACAGCAGCTGAGTGGGTACAGAAAGCCTGGGCTGCCATCAGCTCACCCCTGCCAGCACAAAGCCACAGCAGGGCTCAGGGAAGCACCCTGCCAGCATCACGCAGCACAGCTCTGCAGAGACACGCTGTAACATTGGATTTCTTGTCCATTATCAGCTTGAGGGATGCCGTGCTGTGTTTGGATCACATCCCTTCTTCATGTATGGACAAAGTGGAAAGGTGACCCAAGGGATAGGGCTGGAAACTGAGAGCCTGCAGAAGAATTAGTGTTTGCATTTGCTCAGCAAACCTGAGCTAAAGTGAACAAGGGTAGCAAGCTGGGGGAGATGGCATGAAAGGAGCCAGCGGACCCATTTGGGGGTTATTCTGTCCCTGGGCATTTGTTCAGTAATGAAGTGGCCAGAAAGCAATATGGTTCCATCCCAAAGAGGCAGTGGAAACCTAAAGATCTATTTTGGTAAAAAACACTACGTCTGAACTTTAGCATCCTCCCCAAAATACCACCAGCTCCTCCCAAAAGTGCAGTGTGTTCAGGTTTGTTGATCTGTGAGAAGTGCAGGTACACAGGTATGTATGCTGGCAGGTAGCAGATAATTTTTAAGGGACTTTTATAACTTAAGGCCTTTCTCCATATGCATGAGTACAATTGTTAAAACTGAAGCACACAGCAGTTCCAAAGACTCATAAGGTTTTCCCTCCAGACCCTTCCCCATGCTTGTGGCTTCCTTTGGATGTTCTCTTATAGCACAATGTCTTTTTTATGCTGTGGTGCCCAAAACTGCCCCCAGCACTGGAGGTGAGGCTGCCCCCCCCAGAGCAGAGCAGAACCATCCCTTCCTGGCCTGCAGTGCTGGGCCTGGTGGCCCAGGACAGGGATGTCCCTCCTGGCTGCCAGGGCACTGCTGGCTCAGGCCCCAGTGGCCCCTGAGCAGGACCCCAGGCCCCTTCCTGCAGCTGCTCCCAGCCTCTCCTTGCCCAGTCCATGCACACAGCCAGGGGTGCCTGTCCCAGGTGCAGAGCCCAGCACTGCCTGTGTTCAACTTCACCTGGGTGGGCATTGCCCATCTCTCCCATGGGTCTGGGTCCCTCTGCAGGGCCTCTCTGCCCTCAAAGGAGCCAACAGCTCCTCCTAATGTAGTGTCACCAGCAAACCTCCTCAGTGCTGCTTTGAGCCCTGGGTCCAAATCTTTAATGAAGGTGTTGGAAGCAGAGGGCTGAGGATGGAGCCCTGCAGAGCCCCACTGGTGACAGGCCCCCAGTCTGATGTCACCCCAGTCACTGTCACCCTCTGTGCCCAAGCTGGGAGCCAGCTGCTCACCCATCATGTAACACTCACTGGCCCCACGTGAAAAAAGAGCACCAGGTGTATCCAGCACTCCTTTGCTATGCCCCGCACTGCTTCAAGTCACATCATCCCAATTGTCTCATATTGTCTAATATTTTAGTCATGCCACATTATAACTTTAAATTTTATGGCTGATGACTAAGCAGCACAGGTATTGCAAGTACAAAATGCTTATGGACTTTTAGTATTTCAGACTTTGAGATTACTTTTTCAAGCACAATCTTAAATCCATCCTTGGTGGCAAGCACAGCTTTTGGGCCCATCATTATAGATGATGCTACCCTTTTCTTTTTGGACCTCCCAAACTCCCTGGAAATGGGTCTTCACTTGTTCAAATTCCACTTAGGTGTGGATGAAAAATCTTCATTATAAAGTCACTTCTAACTCCTTTCAGTAATACACTTGGGCATGGCAGGTAAGAGCAGTCAGTTTTGCAAGCTGAGGAAGTTTGTGGCAGAAAACTCATGGATCCTCAGCTGAGACTTTTCCTGCTTCAGCAGAGCTGAGCACACACTTACTATCTTTGATTGTTGATAAATGGCAACACTCAAGCCAGGGTGTAATCAGAAACAGTGCAGTCATGCAAAATCTGCAAAGGGGGGCACAGGGCGGGGAAAAGGGCGGCTGTGTTTTTGGTTTGAGTGGGGGCTATGGGCTCGTTTACCTTCTTTTGAATGAACAAAAGCCAACTATTTACCTTCTTTGACCTGACTGCTAACATGTTGTCATTCCCAGGTAATATCATTGGTTCTGGGATCTTTATTTCACCGAAAGGAGTTTTGGAGCACGCCGGCTCCGTGGGACTGGCCCTCATTATTTGGGTGCTCGGTGGCGGTGTGGCCGCCCTGGGCTCGCTCTGCTACGCTGAGCTGGGAGTCACCATCCCCAAGTCGGGAGGGGATTACTCCTATGTCACAGAGATTTTTGGTGGGTTAGCTGGGTAAGTACCCTATCTCTATAAACTAATTTGAAATCACATTTATTGTGTATTTGGTGTGGGAAAGCCGTCTGACTTGGAAGAGATATTTGTCAATAAAAACGCTTCAGCAAAACCAATCTTTCTGTTCTCTGTCAGAAATACCAAATTGCCCCTACACAGACCTCCCAGTGCTGTTTTCCAAGGGAAGGTGACAGGTCCTTTCACTTCCCTAACTGCCTCAAAGTCCATGACAGAAAGAGTGATGCTATGTCCAAGTGATCTTCCTGTGTGCAAGTCATGAAGGATCAGTGCCTTGGATGGAAGAGCTTTACCCACCAGGGAGGCCAGGCTGGAGCTACCTACCAGAAATAAAGCCAAGCTGCTTCCCTTACTGCAGCTGTACAGAATAGCCAAGTGTTGTAAATACAGAGGCTGGAATCATAACTCAGGGAAGGATTTCTCTTTGAAAATACTACTAATGGGGTACTGTGGCTATGTGAGGAAGGGACAAGTGAGGGGAGATTATCTTTTTTATTTGAGTGTATGCATTTTCATGCATGCAACACAATAAATTAAGCTGTCAGCCTGTACTCAAAGACTACTAGAGAAGCACCAGAATGTTCTGAGCAGCTCTCTTGTTGTGAGAGGCCATACCACATGCTGATGGTTTAGTTAAGAAAAGGAAGGAAAAAACCCACACCTGACATCACAGACCAGGTTGAGTTAACAACAACATTGGCTTGGTTAACCAAATCTCAGCTCCTCTGAGGTTTGATCTCTCATGGGGGCAGGAGCTGCACAGCAGAGCTGCTGCTTCTCCAGGGCACTGCAGCAGGCAGGCAGCAGCTTCCCTATTGCCTGCTCACAGGGACAGTGTCTGCAAGCAGGGACAAGGGAACCGAGAGCAGAGAACTCCACAAACCATCACAAGTCCCATCCCTGGAACATCACTGTGAAGGAGGCCAGAAACATGGGAGTTCCACAAAACCAAAAGAATTGTGCTTTCTAGAGGAGAAAATGAAACTACTTCAAAATCAAGTACAACTAAACCTGGCTTTAAATTTTTCGACTCCCTCTACCATGTTCAGAGGACTTGCCTGGTGCCTGCAAACACCAATCTATGCAGCTGCTGTAACAAACCACACACCAGCTGATTGATCACTACCCAGCACATACCTGGGGACACTCTCACCTCCCAAGGCAGGAAATTCTGCTTGAGCAGCACTTGCTTGGTGTCCAGGTTTATAATGCACAAGCAATATCAAAAAAGCACAACCTGTCACCTGAAGGGAAGTAGTGCTCCCATTCTTTAGTAGAGACTTTAGCCCTTCTCTCAAGAAAAGAAACAATCCCACCATTATGGCAAAGGGTTGCCTTAGGCAAAAGCCATCAGGTAGGTTTTGATGTAAAAATGGGGGCTTTGGCCATATTTTGCAGTAAAGCCAAGCTGGGATCATGCCCTGCTGCACTTTGCTGAGCCACCACCTAAAGGCTGCAGCTTTGGGGAGCTCTGACAAGCACCTTCAGCACACTTGGGGAGTGCCCATTCACCACTGCACAGGTGGTCTGAGCTTAAAGGGGCCTGCACTGTGCCCCCCCTGAGATAAAAACCACTGCTTCTCTCTTGATTTAATCCTTCTACAGCCCAGTACATCAAACTCAGCACACAAAGTCTCAGTGCATCTGCCTTTCCCAGTGACCAGTTTGGTCTGTTCATAAAATGGTGTTTGCTGTAAGAGCCCATGCTGTACCCACCCAGACCACAACACTTCCACTTCTGTTGTCTTGTCCCTGTCTCCCAAAATCCTCCATTTATTATGTTTTCCTGCATAGATATAAGGCACAAAAAAATACTATTTGATTGTGACAGCCATTGGAGTACTACATGCCCCAGCTTCTCTCTCTGGCAGTATTGATGGCTGGATGCTCAACTTCTTATTAAAAAAGCCACATTGCTGGGTGTGATGTAAGTGGGTGAATGGAATAACAGAGGCAGAACAGGGCTATTTCCTGAGCTGGCAGGAGCTGTGGCTGCAGAGCAGCAGCCCTGCTCTGAGTGCAGCTCAAGGACAGCAGGAAACACTGCTGAGGAGTGGTGGTGATGGCAAACCTTGGCTGGAGACCTCCCTGAGCAGAGACACTGCCCAGCTCCTCTGGCCAGGGCAGAAGGAAGAGCTGAGCAAGGGTTCCAGTATTACTGGGCTCTGGTCTGGTACCAGAGAAAGGCTCCTGCTTTATCTTTATTTAGAAATCATGTTGGTTTTCAATAGCATTTGTGTGTGAGCACACCAACTGCAGGAATGTGCCACAGCCTGTGCTGCAGGAGCCATCTGAGCACAGCTCTCCTGACGTGCATATGGGCTTGTGAGTCTGTTCCAGTCATAAAAAGAACATCACCCCAAATGATAAATAAAAGGTTTAATAGGTATTCTTGCAGAAGACAGTGAATAAATTCAGCTTCATGAAAAACCCTTCAGTGTGTTTCTGATCAATACAACTTCTTCTGAATGCTCAGCAAAAATGCTGCAGCCAACACAGCTGCTTCACCAGCAGAGACTGTGACTGGACATATGTCCTTATAAAACCAGTCAGCAGAGAGCTCTCAGCCAAAGCTTTGAGAAGTGTCACTCTAAACTGCAAGTATAAAATGCTTCAAATATACTTCTATGTTTCTTTTTTGTTACTGGAAAATTTTGCATTTTCCAAAGGCAGTAAGTCTTTTAGCAATGTAGGATGGCATTAATGGTATTCAAACTGGCTCCAACTTAAACCAGTTCAGTTTTTCCTGAACTGTACTAAGGTGAGTTGTACTATAGCACCTGTTTCAAACAGTTTTCTTTTGCTAATGATGCACAAGTAGGGAATTTTATATTTTCATAGATTGCTTTGAATCCTTAACTTACCTAAAGAGAGATCCTCATGGGAGTATAGGCACATCCCAAATTTCAGAACCAATCACCAAACCCACTAGACTATTTAGGACCCAGATGAAACCATGTTGTTTATTTCTTTCCACAGGTGAGGAAATTAGTATGCACAGGTATCTGCAAAATAATTTCAGTTTTGGTCCAGGGATTACTGGCACCTCCCATGAACACCACCCCCAGAGCAGCACATGGCACCACTCACTCCAGCCTGTTCCTAGGATGGGGATGGGCCCTAAGGAGACATTATTTCATTCATACACACGCTGATGGGGGTGTGTGCCACTAACTTCAATGAACTTTGGATCAGGCTCAACAACCAAACACAGATGAGGCCATCCAGCCAGTGGCTCAAATACAGGCAGAGAGGTTATTTTACCAGCTCTTTCACCACCAGCACATGCAGGAGCTCAGATTTCTCATGCAAACTCCAGCGTTCAGAAAAAACCCAACCAAACAGCCAAAACAAAACAAACCCAACTGAAACCAAGCTACATCATCCTTTTTCTTTACATTCAGCTGTCTCAAGCCTGTTATAAAGATTCGAACACTTCTCACTCAGCAACAAGAGAAGATTCAACTTCTCTTATTTTTGTAATCACAGCTACTGAGTAACTGTGAAAGGCTGTAGGGTGGATTTCCTCTCCAGGTCTAGCTCAGCCCTTAGGGGCAGTAATTCTGCCACTTTCCATCTGAAGAACAAAGTAATTCCAGGTATGCCATGCTGTGTCATCTCCCTGCCTTAAGCAAACATGGTCTCTCCACAGGCCCTGTTACTCAGGAACAGCCATTCCCAGCCAGCTGGGCCTCCAGGTCCTCACCCTGCCCTGGCAGCTGCTGGCACTGTGACAACATGGCATGTGCCAGCCCTGGCCCCCACAGCTGCTTCTGTAGGGATGTGGGTGGGATCTGAGTGACCAGCATGGGGATCTTTTCCTCAGAAATAGGTTTTAATTAAAACTTACCTGTAGAAACAAGATAAAAGTGGGCCTACACCTTAGGCAAGCTTCCTTCTTGTTTTACTGCCATCTCTCTTTTGAGCTTCACATTTGACAGTGCAACTTTGTCCCCCTCTGCTAAAATGATGCATTTGCTTTAATTTGGGTTATCATTCCTGCCTTTCAATTCCATGACTGTCATAAACAATCCATTCCCATTAAACCATATTCTACCCAATACCAGCTGAACCACACTCTATATTACAGCACAGAAACAAGGGCCAATTTTGCCTGGCATAGTGTTTTCAGAGTCATTCTCCCCACTGAATGTTTTACACAATTCTCAGCCTATGGAATTTGTGTGGGTGAAAATAAACATGACAGGGAAAGCCTGGTAGCCTCTGCAAAGGCCCTGCCAGTTGACAGCCATATAAAACAGCTTGACCTCAGGCAGCACCATCAGTACCTAATCATAGTCAGGAAATTGTTATTGAAGTCTTCAGGTCCCATTTACTCTTCAGTGTGGACCAGCTGAGTTAACTCAGCAAGCAGCATCTGCAGAGCTGTCCCAAGCTGGGTACATCATCAACACCACCAAATAGCACGATCACTGGAGGAAACTGCTCTGAACCACAATGGAAAACATTAGAAATCAGGAGGGGGAAAATACCAAACTGATTCACACAACAAAATACAGAGAAAGAAAAAAACCTGCTGAGTTTGCTGTAAAAAGCTACAGTGTCAGTTGGGAAGGCACCCAGCTCTTCATTGGTCTGGTTTACCAAATTAACTGTGGTAGCTAGAAGTTGCCCCAAACTTCTCAGAAACAAAAGGCAAAGTGAAGGATGGGACTGAGAGACATTTATTTACCGGCTCAGCTGAGGAGCAGCCAGCACCAGTGCTCCCTCCAGGTTAATGACACTGAGAGAGGCTCCCTCAGCTGTGCCACATTGGCTGGAAGCAGGGAACACACTGGGTGGGTGCAGCCCCTTAAAGAGCAACCCCTGCAATATAGAAATTATATTGTCTTATTTGGAAATACCATTTCAAATCCTCATTTGTGTCACACATCCCTTCACATTACATTTCTGTATGTATGTGAATGACTATGTGTATCTGTGTGTGCATATACATGGCAAGAAAAACTTCACTTTCTTGAAGTGATTACTCCTCACTATAGAAATAATTATACTTCAAATATTTTTAAAGGCTAGCCAGATCCACTGCTGCATTTTAAACTTTTTTTTTCCTTTTGCACAGAATGAAAAACCAAAATATCTGACACTTTATATTCATAACACCTTGTTGGGTGCAATCACCTTAAGCTGGAGGCAGGCAGCCAGCCCAGCTGTGTGATCCATCCCAAAATACTGCAGCATTAATCTCTCCTGGCCCAGGTCAGGGAGCCAACCCCAGCAGTGACAAGGAACCCCCAGTGACCAGCAGGGAACTGCTGGCAGCCCCACAGCTGCTGCCTGTGGCTGGGGCCCTTCAGAGGTGCCTCCAGTGTAGGAACTACTGTCTGCTGTGGTGGTATGGCAGTGTGGGAGCTCCTTTCATCTGAGCACACAGCTAGATCAAAACATGCCTGGTGGCCATAATCCTCGCTCTTCCACACATTCCTAAACCATGCTTTGCTTTCCAGTGTTTCATGTAAGATACAGATTGTGCTGAGAACATGGGAAAAGGGCTGAGTCATGAGTGAGTGACTGTTATGTGTGGCCAGGATGAAGGTGCTCAGCCCTGATGTTTTGTGCACAGCTGAGCTCCTGTGTGTTATCTCCTCCAGCACAGCACCAGCACTGCTTCCTTGTGCTTTTCCTTGTCTTCCCAGGTTTCTGCTGCTGTGGAGTGCAGTGCTTATCATGTACCCAACCAGTCTGGCTGTCATTGCACTGACCTTCTCAAACTATGTCCTGCAGCCTGTCTTCCCCAACTGTATTCCCCCCTATAATGCCTCTAGGATCCTCTCCATGGTGTGTTTACGTGAGTATTTGCTTCTTGCACACACACAAATCTTTGCCCTGGTTTTACAAGAGACCACTTGAGGAGCCCTTCCAGCCAGGCTGGGGTCAGGGCCACACTCCAAAGGCCAGTGGGGAGGTCCCAGGAGAGGCACAGTGCCTGGTGTGGGATATTCTGACCCTTTCCACTTGCCTGCAGCAAACACAGTGGCCTGGAGGGAGGCACAAAGGCACCCCAATCCCTGTGGGTCCAGGGAAAGTGGTGCCAGGTGAGCATGAGGGATGGGACAGTGCTGTGCCCTGTGAAACCACAGGCACCTGGCACAGGGACCCACCACCCTCTGAGCCCTTCCCCTTCCTAGGCTTCTCTCACACTCACACAGGAGAGTGTGCAGAAGGCAGCGTGCAGCCAGCTCTGCATTCGTTACTGCTGGAGCTGGCAGGAGCAAACCTGAGCTCCAGGACTGAAGACTTTCACAGTTCCTGTGAGGAGGCAATGATCCTTGCATGCTGAGCATACTCACACAGAGTTACTGGAGCTGGGGAGAGCCCAGCTGGCAACACCCGAGGGGCTGGTGGCTGCCAGGGATGCCCTGAGCTGGCAAAAGCAATGCTCCTCTGCACCCTCCTGACTGGCCACACTAGAGCTCCCTGCAGGAACATGTGTGTGTTTTTCAATATTTTGACTGTATGTTGTTAAATAAACGTAATTTCGTTTCACTGAATTCAGTCTTTTGCTCTCCAGTCCTCCTGACCTGGGTGAACAGCTCCAGTGTGCGATGGGCAACGCGCATTCAGGATATATTTACAGCAGGAAAACTCCTAGCCCTGACCCTTATCATTATTGTGGGCTTCATACAGATCTTTAAAGGTACTCTGTGAGACAGCTCTAACATTGGTATGGTAATGCTGATAGACTTGGTTTTTCCCACTTACTGCAATGTTTCCTCCTTACAAACTGACCTGAGTGTGTGCTGGGTTTTGCCAGGCTGTGGAATTGCATACTGACACAGCTGAGGGAAGTATGACACAAGGGAGAAATCAGCTGTATCCCCTTAAAAAAGTCCATTCCCAGCCCACCTTGTAGGATTTGATAGAATAAAGGAGAGCAGCTCACAATGTTTCAGAAGAGTCACTTAAAATTTTTAATCTTTTGTGCATTCCTTGAATTTGAAGTGCTCTGGATGTAAAATGAATAAGCAGTGCTTTGCCTAGGGCAGGAAGATATTTGCTTCATTTCAGGCACTAGTCCAATTCCCTACAAAAATTCACTTATAAAATTAAACATAGGTGAAAAATGTCTCACTTATTCACCAGTTATTGGAAAGCCAAACCACAAAAGACTTATAATATTTTTATCATGTATATGATGAGTCATAAAAAGGACCAAGAAATGTGACATTTACAGAGAGCAGAAAACTTGTTTTCTCAGTGGTACTAGTCCTACAGTCTTGACAAATCTCTCAGCGCCATAGACATTTAATTTTCAAGGATTTCTACTAAACAACACCAAACTCTTGTAAAAGAAAATTCCATTAAGAGCAGGTGGGAGTTTACACTGCCATGGATCCACCCTGAGACAGTGCAGGTTGACAAAGAGCTGCTGCAGCACAGATGATGGTGAAGGGTGCCTGTGGAGCACAAGCTGCCTCACCACAGCACTGTCCTGCAGAAAGCACAGCAATTGCTGTGTCTGCCCATGGTGACATGAGCAGCATGAAGTCTCAGTTCCAGTAAAGAATAAAAAGTGAAACCTTACCTGCTTTTAAGTGTGTGAGGTAGGTAGGCATGGCCTAACATCTGGCTTGTGCTCTCCATGCAGGAAACTACAAAGAGTTGACACCAAGCAGTGCATTCAAATTTTGGATGACTCCATCCGTGGGGCATTTAGCATTAGCTTTTCTTCAAGGGTCCTTTGCATTCAGTGGCTGGAACTTCTTGAACTATGTAACAGAAGAGCTGGTTGATCCCCGCAGGCAAGTATCCATCTCCATGACAGCCTTCTTGAAGTGCTGAGACACTGGAGCTGTCTGGTGGTGTTGCTCCTTTCATAAGATGCTGCCACGTCTTTCCATGTCTGTGGGACTGGTCTTTCTGAAAGAGAGAGAGTTCTGTTTAGAACAGATAGCAGGCAAGTTACAGAAACACTGAAATTAAAAAATATATTGCACAAGGTATTAACTGAATCAAAGCGGCCTAGAGATAAGGCAATATCTTTATGTCACTATTCAATCAAATTCAATCTTCCACAGCAGAAAATTAACCACAGATGAGACACCACACAAGTATCTTCAGGGAGAATCTTCTTTGTCATAAAAAAGTTGAATTATCCTGAAAGTTTCTTTGCTTTTTCACCCAAAGGTCTCCCACAGACACCTGAAAGAGGAGGTTAGTTGTGCAGTGACAGTGGCACTCTCTGCCCCAGCACAGCTGTGGGTGCCAGCCTGCCAAGGCAACTTACATTGGGTCACTGCTGATCCTGGGTATGGGAAGGGCTTGGAGAGGATTTATCACAAGCAGGCTGAGAAGGCTGGAGGGAAAGGGAATTTTAGTTTAGCAGAGCTCAAATGTTTCAACTTTATTCACTGAGTTAATAAAGTGAAATGACAAATGTCAAGAGCAGCTGTTGGAGCATTAGTTACTTCTGGGCATCCAGTGCACACAGCAATTAAACAAGAAGAAATGGAAGCTATTACAGCTTGGATGAGAAGGATTTAAAGCTACAGCTTTATGAGCATCTCTGTACACCAGTGAGCGGCAAAGCGTATGTGCAGAGATCTGTGCAGGGATAAAGGAACTGTGGTAATGTGTTTCCTTAATAAACAACAATATTTTAATGAACCACCATGATTTCAAAGCTGAATAATAAAAAAGTTATTACTGAAATAAGGTAAATATGGCCTTAGTTGAGAAATAAAGAGAGAATGGAGCAAATGGCCATTTTTAAGAATTATTGTTGCAGCCTTAGTGGAGAAAATAAAGTATTAAAAAAATTTGGATAACCAAAACCATCTCCTACTTTTACTAAATCTATTCAAATTCACAGAGTTGAACATGCTTTCTAAAACTCTTTTTTTTCCAAATCTGACACACAGAGAAAAATACATCATATTAGACACAGAACAGTTCAGGTGTGCACCTCTAAGAAGGTCTCTGCAATGGAGATCAAGTACACCTGTACTACTGTATTTGCCATTGTGTGACCAGACCAGGTTTACAGCACACAATGGGCCAGGGCAGGACCTGAACAACAGGATCCCCTTCCTTTTCAGAGCAGGAGGAGGTAAAGCAAAGCCAGATGTGTTATTCCACCACAGCACCTGTACCCAGGGCTCTTGGGAAATGGCTGTTTCATTTTTCAAACACAGTCTGTCCCAATCCCAACCAAGAGCCCAAAGGGACCTGGTGGTATCTTTGTCCCAGGATAAATCCTGCAGACACAGGATTTCACAGCACTTTCAGCCTCCTCTAACCTGCAGTGGGCCAGAGAGCTGATGGAAGCACTTCCCAGAGGAGCAGGCAGTGACCCCCCCAGCTGAGTGACCATTCCCAGGCCCTACACAGTTGTTGTGCTCTTGCTGTGCATGATTGTAATTTCTTATCTACCCTCCTAATTCTTTTATTAGGAACCTACCTCGTGCCATATTCATATCCATCCCATTGGTGACATTTGTGTATACGTTCACCAACATTGCATATTTCACTGCCATGTCACCCCAAGAGCTCTTGTCCTCCAACGCTGTGGCGGTAGTAAGTAAACCATTCCCTGGATGTATAAAATACACTTTGATTTCAGTACTGTGCTTTGCAGTGTATTTCAGTTTCTCTGCCTTCTGTTGCTTTAGACATTTGGTGAAAAGTTACTGGGCTATTTTTCCTGGGTTATGCCAGTCTCAGTGGCCCTATCTACATTTGGAGGAATAAATGGATACCTTTTTACCTCATCAAGGTTAGATGGAGTACAATTTTATGAACATTATCTAATTTGGGGAGGGGCTGTTTTAATTGCATTTGCTAGAGAAATGCTAGCTAGACATTTTGGATGTTGTAGAGCATGAATTTGTTGTTGGGTGTGTTGGATACAATCAGTTATGAATTATTCTGTTTCAAATCAGCGAATATAATATTAAATCATGAAATTTCTTGCAAATTAATCCTCGTGAGTTATTGAAAGTGCTTGCAGGTGTGGAATAATTCACAGTAAGAGCCAAACACAGCTTTAGCATGAAACCAAAGTAATTTTTTATCAATAAAGTTCCAGTAGCCCACAGCTAAACTGTGCTTTGCTCAAGGAGTTTTAGGGCCTGATGCTGTACTCAGTTCCAGGCATTTTCATGCCCATGCTGGAAAATCACCTTTCAAGCAAGATGCTTTGCATGCACGCTGCTGATAGTTGGGCCAGAATCTGTAAAGTCTGTAAGATTGTAATCAATAAAGTCTGTTTATAATAACTGACCTGTCTGAATTTAATTTAGAAGTTATAAAGATTTTGAGGAAACAGCTGAAATACCTTGGGAAAGGTATTTATCCCAGCCCTTTCATGGGTATGATAAAATGCAACAAATCAGAGTGCATATGTAACAGGCTATACACTTAGAAGTGAAAGGCTAAGGCATGTTAAACCTTAGCCAAACCCCTTTTGACTCTGTCAATACCCACACAACCTTCAGAGTATTCACCCCTCACTGGGTAAAGAGACAGTGCTGGCCAGCAGATAGTCCTTGGAGGTATTTGGGCACCTCAGAGCAGGTCTTTTCCCAGGTGACAGTAGCTGTGTTAAAGGCCTTGTGTGCTGGAGGGTTTAGTTTAAATACCTTTCCCCAGGGGGCACAGTCTCCAGTTGTCTCTGCAGTTGCAGCCACAGCTCCCTCCCGTGAGGAGACCAAAGCAGGTGGTTGAGATGAGAGGTGTTATGTGACTAGGGACAGGAGAGGCTGTTGCACACCCAGTGGATTCATCATTACTCTTCTTATTTCCAGGTTATGTTTCTCTGGTGCTCGAGAAGGCCATTTGCCAAGTTTGCTGGCCATGATCCATGTCAAGCACTGCACACCCATCCCTGCTCTTCTCATCTGTGTAAGTTACTGTCCCTGCTCTGCCACCACGTAACCTGCTTTTAGAAACACTGAACTACTGAGAGATGGGCTGGAAAAACCCTGGAGAGGTGGTTTTACCCCAGAGGAGGAGCAGTGGGTGACCCTGAATTGCAGCTGGTGGTGCCAGCTGAGCAGCTCCAACTGCCCCAGAGAGGAGCAGCCTTCAGCCTCAGAAATAATTCCTCCTCCTCCTCCCAATCCCCTCGAGACCTGAAGGGTTTCCCTCATAACCTGAGTTGCAGTGTAAGCTCATTAACTCTTGTCCTGCAGCAAGAGATAGGGACTGGCTTTTGAAACAGGGATACTTCATTTAAGAAAAGACAAGTTCCTTAGACCAATTTTGCCTGCTTCCCACAAGCACTTGGAAACCTCCATGGTCACTGCTAATCCCACTCAGGCAGGTCTGCCTTAGGTCCAGAGACTTGGTGGGCCCCAGGGAAAGGACAAAGTGCTCCTAAAATTACTTTCAACAACCAAGACATCCTGTGAGGGGTAATCAGGCAGTTCTCTGAGGACCTCAGGTATTTCTTTCCACAGGCCAAAAAATTAAGCAGGGCCTGAGTAATGCATCTGCTGAATGGTACATCAGGCAGACAAGAGGTGACCTGCAGAGATCAGACACCCACAGGCCAGCTGGAGGAGTGCTGGGGGCTGGTCCAGTTGCTGGTGTGCTCCCATGGGAAAAAGATTCCCCTCACTTTTTAGACAGAATAAATTTCCACAATACTAATGACTTATGGAAGTCATTATTTGAAACAAAGAGCTTCATATGCTTTTACCAATAGTGAAACTAGAATATGTGAAGGGTTTTAGAGTGGCATAGAAGATGATAAAGAGGGAAAGTGATTCTCACTGCTGCCATCCATGGCCACAGGCCCAAGCAAAGGAATCCCCCAAAGGGCATTTGCTTGAAATCTTGGCTGCATCAGTGGCTGCCAACTGCAGATTTGCCACTGATATCAAAACCACGAGGATCTGACCCCAGATGCACTAGAAAGATGAATGTTTACATGTCTCCCAGCTCTAACAGCAATTCTGGCACAATACACCCATACAAAATTTCACCAAACATGCCTCCTGCTCATTCCACTTCTATGACAAAATATGCACCTTGTTGAGGCTTTGCAGCATTCCTGGGGCTTTGTGCCCCATCACAAACATCTTGTGTATTGCCCATTGAAGGTTTGGGGTGAAGTGCCCTGGGCAGCCATCATAGGATCCTGTGTTCTACAGGGGCCCATGAAGCTGAACTCCTTTGTCCTTTAAAACACCTCAGCTGAAACAACACCCTGAGTCCCAGAGGCTGTTCCTCTGAGGAACAGCCCCCACAAGAGCAATCTGCCTGTCAATGCCTGATCCATGCCACATCACCCCCCTTGAATCACAGTGCAAACCACAGAATGAGCATGACATATTAATTCATCATTTGAAGGTGTTTCAACACAGCTCAGTGCACAGCAAATGCTTCTAGGAAATATTTATTTCTAAACAAATAGAAAGATAATAATAGTATAGTGTAGGCAGCTACAACAGCAAACGGGGCCACTCTTTAGGCAAACCTAATAAATACATCAGGTTCCTTTTCTCTTCCATTGAATCACACCTAGCTCTCTGCAGGGAGAGAGGTTTGTTTGTACATGAAGAATGGCTATTTCAACACTACCAGTGAAACCTTTAGTTTTACTGATTTACTATTTTACTTCCAAAAATCAAGGGGCCAAGCTAAATGTAAAATTTAGACTGCAGTTTTTATTTGCAAGATGGTGAGGAGCAGCCCCTGGCCAGCCCATGTGGAGGGCAGCAGCCACAAGGCACTGGGGGTGACACCTGCCCTGGGAGTAGATCTGAAACGTCAGTGCCACACACACATGGAATCAGGCCACTCCCAGTGATGCCTTGGGAAAGCTGACCTGGAACAGAGACTGGACAGAGCTAAGAGAACAAAGTAGATATTTACTGAAAGGCAAACAAAGCAGATATTTACTGAAATGGTGAACCTTGGGCAGGACAAGAGCCTGGCCAGGGCTACACCCAAGGTGGACCCAAAATGGTCACAAAGTGGCTGACCAGTCACGAGGTCTCACACTTCTGTAAGTTTTGGTGCATTTGCATATTGAGGTTTAATTGTCCAATTACAGCTTCAGATTATGAAGTCCCACCCTTCTTGTTTTCTCCCTTCAGTGCACCATTTTTTGTGCTTTTGGGCCTGAAAGTTGTACCCATGTCGTTGGTCTCAAGCTGGAAAAGGATTTGTTGTATCTGCCTGCTCTGTGAGGAGAGCTTACTGACACTGAATGTGGGGCTCAGAACTACATCCCTAGGCAGCACAGAATCTGAAAAACTAAAACTTAAGGCATCATTTCCCCTTTTTGGAGGCTTGACAAGGCCTTTTCCTTGTCAAGCCTCTATTCTAAGTATCTACTAATAATTAGTATTCAATAACAGATAAGTATCTAACGATAGTAAACAACTAGCAATAACCATCATCTAACCACAGATAAATATCTAATAGTAAGTATCTAATATTAGATAAATATCTAGTCACTGCAAAACCCTCAGTGGCAGGAGAGATTTGTACACACGTGGCACAGTGCACACTCCAGGGGAGAGCAGCAGCCATGTTATATGACAGTGATACAAAATGGTTCCAAATGTAAATCCATTTTGTGGTGAGACAGTCCAAGGTGTTGAAATGCCCCTGCCAAGCCTGCCAGGCTTTGACTAGGGGAAAGGAGGGACCAACAGGGGGTTTGGTGGTTCTGGTGCTTAATTCCTGGTGCTGGAGGTGCAGAAACCTTCCCTCCTGGGAGGAATTCACTGTTGCAACAGCTAATTAAGAAAAAAGGGACATAAGCACAAAGAGAGCCTGCATCAACACAAACCAATATCTTGAGCACTCTCTGGAGGGATTTGGATATTTCATTTCCCTCAGGCTCTGGGCTGCAGCAGATAGTGCTCACTGGACAGGTATTTTGTGCAGGTGAGTGCTCAGGCCCTGTGATACCAAGGAGTGGGGTGGGGGGCTCAAGGAGCAGTGCCCTGGCCCCCAAATCAGCTCTCCTGGGTCTGCAGCATTTTTTCTGGTCCTAAAATCACAAGCTAGGCACAGTTAGGTGATAAAAAGGGGTTACCTTTATAAGGATCCTTAGGTGCACAGCTCTCACCAGGTGGAAAGTGACAAAGATGCACACGTAACATAAAGTGCATGCAATTTTTATGTGTTTAGCAAATCAGCATAACAGACAAGAATCCCCAGTTAGAAGCATAAATGATGAGGTAATTCCCCCTCAGCTCAACCCTTTCTGAATCCTCCCCCCTACCCACTTAGCTAGGAACTAACCTTTGTTAATGAAAATGAGAGAGCTAGTTTCAACCTTGGCTTCCCAGATAATCTAAATTTGGACCCTCAGCTTGTAGCCACTGGGGAATTTATTTTGTCTTTCTCTCTAATAGAGTAGGCAAAAAGGTAGCTACAAATACTATACTAGGCTACAGCACCACAAATGTACAGAATACAGAGTTTGTAAAAGCAAAAAAGGTGAAAATCAAATCAGTATCAGTATAAAGCAGAGTTCAAAAAAGCAAGCAAAAAGCAAGGAAATTTCCACCATCCATCTGCCAGTCCCCAAACATTAGTAATGCTCATAAGATTGATGATGCTGATCAGCTGTGACATGAGCCAGCAGGAGAAAGGGCAAACCTCTAATTCTTTATAATATACAGAGCACCTGCAACAACATGGTGCCTGAAACACAACATGTTAAATGTAAGAAACACTTTGACCTGGAATCCTCAGCATAAGGTTCAATAGCTTTAAAAACACTTAACAGAAAAAGGTGGAGTGGGGGCTTTGCCAACCTTCCCAGCCCTAGTCAGGGGCAGCAGAGACACCTGTGCCAGCACCCCAGGGTGTTTATAAACAGACCCTCTAGCCTCTGGCCTCAGCATGCCCCAAATCCCCCTAAATACCCATCTAGCCCCAGCCCTGGTGGTTCAGCTCAGGGATAAGGATCAGAGCCACAGGAGGCAGCACATGCCCAGCAGGTGCCATAAACAAAAGGATTTGTAATGCTTTAATGGGATTTTTGCTTGGTTTTGTTGTTTTTAAGCTACTTTTCCTAGTAATGGCTGAAGAAGGTTGTGCTCCTCTCTTTGCAGTGTTTGGCCACACTCATCATCATGCTTGTTGGAGACACATACACGCTAATCAACTACGTGTCATTCATTAACTACCTCTGCTACGGAGTGACAATTATAGGCTTGATTGTTTTACGCTGGAAGAAACCCAAAATCTTCAGACCTATCAAGGTGACACTGCTAAAGCTAAACTTCTTGGTTGCATTGGTGATGCAAAGGGTGGGACGGGAACACCTCCCAAAGCATGTCCCCAAGTGCCATTAGTGTGAAAGGAGCGTGCACAGGCAGACCTCGTGCACTTGTTGGGATGGGCACAGAGGACAGCAGCGGCACAGGGAAGGGGACACAACCCAGGGGGGCCTGAAGGCTGCAGCCCCCCAGGACCAGTCAGCCACTGCTGTTGCTCTGCACGGTCGTGCTCTGCTCTGCTCTCTCCTGGTAGGTGAACCTCCTCATCCCCATCACTTACCTGGCGTTCTGGGCATTTCTGCTGATCTTCAGCTTGTACTCGGAGCCGATCGTCTGTGGGGTTGGACTAATTATCATTTTAACTGGAGTGCCAGTGTTTTTCCTTGGAGTCTACTGGAGAAATAAACCAAAGTGTGTAAATAGGCTAATAGGTAAGCCAGCACTGTGTGCCTCCCTGCCCTCCCTGCTTAAACTCTGACACGCTGGCACCAAAACAGCCAGGAAACTGCCTGGGGCCGGCCACCACTCTCAGCCATGGGCACAAGGTGGTCAGGCAGTGCTTTTCTTTGGGCAGGTGTTCTGCCACTCCTGGGCACATCTGCCTCCTCTCATGCCTCTGTGCCCATCCACTCAGCTTGCTCCCAGCAGCCTGTCCTGTGGCAAACACACCAGGGTGTCACACACGCCCAGATTAAATGAGCAATCACAACGGGACTGAGGGGTTTGTCTGACCTTTGCCCACTTCCAGTGTGCCACCAGCACTGCACCAAGCCCTGTGTGACATGATGAACTGTCTCATACTCAAAAGCTTCTTATTAAGCCTTACATTATCCCTCATATAAAATTAAAACTGCAAATAGTCTTTTATATTTTGGGTTGTATTTGATTTTTAATCACTTTCCTCCAAGGTGAGGACTTTCAAACAAGCACACTGCAGCCCTCTGCTCTCACTGGAGGGTTTCCATCAGCTGCAGTTGGCTCTGCTGCCAGCAGCTCCCCAAGGCCTGTGGTCACTGCAGCCAGGCTGACACAGTGCCAGGAGGGCTGGCAGCCATCCCCATCCCAATCCCACCCCTCTCAGCCTGCCATGGGCAGCACTGGCAGCTCTGTGAGGGGCTGGGGAAAGGAATCTCTCAAGCTGTCCCATCTTAATTTTCCCCTGCTGCACGAACACTCTGATCACTGAGCTGGAGCGGGAAGGGTGGGAGGGGGCAGTCAGTGGGGCAGCAGGGCTGTGCAGCCCCTGCCCCCGTGGCATTCACTGCTCCAGCATCACCTCTTTGTTTAGAAGAGCCCAAGCATCCCCAGTAACCACGCACTAACCTCTGCCATTTGCTCCTTGCAGAGTCCATGACGTGCTGGGGGCAGAAGCTGTGCTTTGTGGTGTACCCTCAGGGTGGGAGTGCTGAGGAGGAGCCCTCCTCAGCCCACTCCTGGCGGCTGGTGAACGAGGCAGCAGGGAGGAAATAACAGCAGCGTGGCCCTTGGGGCTGAAGTGGCTTCTTGTTTACATGCTGATTTTTGAAAAAAGTTTTTCTGGAAAAAAAAAATTGTTTTAGAGCACCAATAGTGAAGCCCATTAAATGAGCTACATCCTTTACGGCCTCTGTAGCTTTTAGTTATTCCCTATGGAAAAAAAAAAAAAAAAAAGAAAAAAAGAAATAAAATGTAAAATAAGGTGCTGGTTGGTTGGGGTTGTTTTCTGGCAGCGTTCTTGCTCAGCAGGGGAAAGCAGCACAGACACAGCTCTGGAATACTGATTTTAGTCACCATGAGGGTCCACCAGAGACATACAAATTCAAGCGTTTCCAAACTAGGGCAGTTCCTAACACAAAATCCAAGTCCAGAAATCGAGAGAAAGCAAGGAGACCTCTTGCTGTCCCTGGGGGGATGAATGCCCATGTCACAGGAGGCATCAAAGTTACAATCCAAAGGATCAGCCCTTCACACACCTGGAGCAGCAGAGCTGGGGCAGGGTGACTGCACTGAGCACAGACCACAGAGTAACTCCTACAACACCAGCAACCATCTGCACCCTTCTGGCACCATTTTGTGGCACAGAGAAAAAGATACACAAGTAGTGATCTAAATTTCAAGTATCTCAGTTTTGGATTATCTACATCTCAAGTAACGCAGTTCTGGAGTGATTTAACTCCAAGTATCTCAGTTCTGGAGTGATCTAACTCCAAGTATCTCAGTTTTGAAGCACTGTTGTAAAGGTGGAGGGGGTTCCTGCATCCCCAATGGGACAGGACTCCCTGCACCCAGAATTCCTGCAGGATGCTCAGCACGATGCAGGTGCCAGCTGGGGAGGATGGAGACATGGAGAGGTCTGCAGAGGGCTCAGCAGTGGAACTCAAAGGAAACACAAAGGAAAGGCCCTGATGTTCCTCCTGTCCATTGATGTGTCAGGTGGTGTGACACTGATTCAGAGAGCAATTCCCCATTTCAGCTGTGCTCAACCAAGCAACAAGCCTGAATCGCTCACACATCAGATGCTCCCTACAAAGTGTTTTGCATATTTTACTTGTGCCATACACTAGGAAAAAAAATCTCATTCGTGCACTTAATTAATATATAGGGATTTGCTGCTGTAGCAATATGGCCGCTTTCACACCAGGGAATCTTCTGAAAATGAAAAATGTGAGAACAGCTCTGAGCTACTATTCTTTCACGGTATTTGAAAACAAAACCTATCACATTCAGTAGCCTTGGTAACAGCCATCTGAGTGTAATTTGGAAAGTATTCTCATGGCCCTGGCACAAAAATTACAGATTCATTTTTTTCTTAATTATTCAGAAATACTTTTGAACAATAATAATAATAATATTTCTATCTCTGGATATTAGAATTTCATTCATCTCTATCCAAACTTTCAGATGGTAGATACTGAAAAGAAACACAGCTTACATTCTTCTCTTTGTATAAAGCTGTTAACTATAAGAGATTAAAATAGATATTTAGCTAGAAAAAAGGTGTGGTTTTATGTGTATATATGCACTCATGTAAAGAAAGAATCCACATTTTAAATAATAGTGTATGAATATATAGTTTGCAAATGGAAATCATAAATATTCAGCTTGCTTAAAAAAAAAATAGTTCAGAGCAGACCTCCCTTGTGGCTAAGCAGCACCTGAATCTTTAACTGATGTCAGAGACTCTCATGACTGAATCTCCTTTTCCATAGCTCAAAATCCACTTTCTGAGGTATAATTTCAAGTTTAATTCTTTCAATATCTTTACTAGCTAGTGGGAAAACTAAATGCACTGCAGCATCAGAAATACCAATTGCTTTCAGAACTGCTAAGTTTTGCCGTGGGTTTATTTTTGTTTGTTTAAACAATTAAGGTATGGAAATCAGCCAGCAAGGAAACTTGGTAGCTCTTGAGACAAGTTTGTATGGTAATGAGAAAGGTAATAATAATAATAGTAATAGGAGTAATGCTGCAACAGCTACCAAGGCTTTTCTTGGCTGTTTTCTAAGGAAATCAAAAGCAAAATTAAAGAACAAATTCCTCATAATTGGTAATTGAGTTTGGCTCAGGTTTTCCCTGATTCTACTGACATGCTTTAAAAGTAACAACATTTGGCCTTAAATCAGAAGGCTAAATTTAGAACAGGATGATTTACTAGACCTCATCTTTGAGTTGCACACCAATCCCCAAAGTGTTCCACGATGTTTCATTTTTAGGAACAGCTTCATCTCTGCTCCCAACATCGAATACATTAAAGGCTTTGCAAAGGTTAGTGCCTAACGTGTAGAATTTCTAACCACAGGAAAATCAATGTACAAAATTAGAAATATAAATTCATATGCTAAATGAAATTTAGCAGGACACTCAATCCATATGAGACACTTTTCCTAAAAACAAACCGACTAGCCCCAAAGGAGACATAATTACTAGTATTTTAAAGCCCAATGAACAAAAAAACCTTGAAACAGCTGACACTATCAGCATGTTGAGAGTACTGTGATACTTGATACAGAAAGGCAAGCTGTTTCCAACAGAAAGGAATTTAAATAAAGCTTGAATAGCAATGCAATACTATATAAACCTATATATTATGTGCTATTTTATTTCTGGAGCATAAAATATTAGGGGCAGTAATGCAGAAAAATACTCTGTGGAGCATCACCTGTAAGTCAGCCTAAGGCAAAGTCAATAAAAAATGGATTGGATTATTCTTACCTGCTTTATCACAGGATTGAAAAAAGCAGCAACAGGTATGCCATCACTGTGCTACATGCTTTGTAAGACAGAAGTGGAGAAGGTAAAATTCCAGGAGCTGAGTGGGCACTGTTGGGAAGCACAGGGAGGAGGCAGAGGTACTTCTGCTGGCTTGGCCACCCTCAAGCGTTCTCAAAAACTTGATAAGGGACTTGATTGTTTTCCATTCACATTAGTGCATAAACCAGAAGAGTTTGATGTCAGAAGGATCAAGGGATGAGACTCATGGAATTACAGAATATTCTGAGTTAGAAGGGACCCACAAGCATCAAATCCAGCTCTTATGAAATTGGCCCATACAGGGACTGACCTTGGGTTCAGCACCATTTCAGTTCATAGCCTTTCTCCAGCTCAAGGACAGACAAGTCCCTGCATATTTAATAATGTATTTGACTTGGAAGCATCTTTACAAAACATGTATCCAAAAAAACGTGGACAAGACTTTATTAGCCACACTCCATCACTTCTGAAAGCACAGGCCCTGATGCAGGAACACCACCAAGCTCAGGACAGGGGCTGGTGGCCCAGGGGAGCAGCACCTCTGCCTGGCCAGGTGCTGGGGTGGGCTGAGCCCAGCTCCAGGACACTGCCACAGCCCCGCTCCAGACAAGGTAATGCTGTGAGAGAAACGTGCTGAAGAGCTGAAGTTAAAGAAAATAATTCATCTTCAAAGGAAAGACAACAAATGAACAACCCATCAGCCCCCAACATGCTGTCCCACGCTTCATATTTATTTGGAGGTCTTTGTCAAGGTATTTCTCATGTTTCACTTTTCTCACATTTCACTGTTAAACCTAGGGAAAAAAATAATTTGGTTTCCAGCCCCTTTGTACCAAGAACCAAATCAGAAATTTCTAGCAGTTCCTGCTTGTAGGAATTTCCTCCAGAAATTGATGAGAAGTTCTGAGAGAGATACTGGAAAAATGAAGGGTAAACTTTGCTTAGAATTTGTCTTTTCCTAAAGCTTTAGAGTTCAGAGTGTTGTGTCCAATCTCCACCTCCAGCTGTGAGTACAGGCAAACCGAACTCTGGTTTTTAAACCTCCTCTCCTTGGTCCTTGACTCCTCTCACCAGTATTCTTATCTTCAATGAGAAACTTCTGCACTTGGAAAATGGAAAAGAAAAATCCATGAAAAAGGATTAGAAACTAAGAAGATGCTGAGAGGCCAAAACCAAATTTATCTTAAAGTCCTCCAGTAAGAAAGAGTGATAAAAGGGAAGGAGATTCAGAAAGCATCATAAAGCAGGAACACACAGAATGAAAGGGAATAAAATGTAAACCTCCAGCACTCACTTCACCTTGGTAACTTCACTTTACCTTGGTAACCATTTAATCCCTGCAGCCAAGAACACAAGAGGGAGGAAGAGCTCAGCTAGGGTGAGAGGCTGACAAAGGGCAGGACATGAGGTGTGCTGCCTGCAAGGTTCAGGCTCAGACTGTTGTTTGTACTGGGCTTTAAATCCTAGTACTTTCCTGGGAAATTAAAACTCAACTTCCAGCCAAGTCCAAAAATCTTAAATAAGCAAAAGCATTTTTCCTGTCAGAGAAAGATCTGATTAAAAAGTACTCAATTCCCTTCAGGCTTCTCAAGTTTGTCCCTTGGTTTAAGACATAGCTATTGTACTGCACAGGCTGTCAGGACTCACACAGGTATCACTACTCCATTTCCATTTCATGGGTGACTCTCATTTCAGCCTCACATCAGGGTATGACAGTATGGTTTGAAACATGAATGCACACATGTAAAGAAAGGTTCCACATTTTAAATCTGCCACTGTAGCTGAATGAGCATTTAATGGCAAAGCCAAGCCTTTCTGTTAGTCTAGAAGGTATTATACCTCTGCATCAAGCTGGGTCCTTCCATCCTGCACAGCTACAGATAAATCTGGGATCACAATGAAGTCTGTTCAATTCTCAATACAGACAAAGATTTCCAAGTCTGTGGAACACAGTCAACAGAAAGTAACTCAGCCTTCACCTTCTTCTGAAGAAGAGCACGACAGAGCCAGCAGTACCTCAAAGAGATGGGGAAGGAGAAGCATCAGCAAAACAAGCACTGGCCTCAGAAATGGGAGAGGCTGTACTTCAGAAATTATTTTTTTTACCCACCCTAACAGTCATACACTTGAGGGCCGCTTTTCTTTTTTAGTTGGGATAAATGCATACATACATATTAAAGGCAGCTGTATACAACAGTGAATTTCCTAGTACCAAGATTTCACATGTATTATTTAAAAAGTGATATACCTTTGACCAGCTTCAGCTACCAGAAAAAGCAGATGGTAAAAAAAAAAACAACCCCGAGATACAAAACCAAACCAAAATACACCCTCCCCACCCCAAATTCATGTCAACACATGGAGTCATGGGTTGACACATAAGAGTCTGAGTCAAACCAAGACTGTGGGAGTACAGTTTAGGAATCCTCAAGCTTAGGTGTTGACAGTGACAGTCAGAAACCCACAGGCTCTGGGCATGTGAAATTGTATTAAAAATGAAGAGATCCAAAGCAAGGCAAAGTATGATGATGCCCAGCATCTTTCTTGCTCAGTAACTTGCCCAGTGCAGGAAGCAGCAGCAGACACTGGTAAACACGATGCTCTACCTGTATCACACACCTGCACACATGCCACGGTAAAATGCTGTAACTAAATTAATATATACAACACAAATTAAAAACAAACAGAAAAGCCAAAAGGCAGAGAACAGAAATAGAGAACAAGTACTTTTAAGGGATGCTGCAGAGTAATAGACAAGCTGTAAGGTCCCAGAATTTCTAACAGAAATATTCCCTGCTTTAATAGCAGTAGAGAAAATATTAAGGGAACCACTTTTCCCCTTTATGCTGCCTATGAGCTTGCATTCTTTTTTTTAACCAGTAGATATTCTTCTCTATTCAGAGGGGTTTTTGGAAAGGGGTTTTTTTAGAAGGTGGTTGGGGGTTTTTTTGCTTGCTTGGACAGGGGAATTTTGTATTTAAAAAAAAAACAAAACCAATGAAACAACTTAAAACACTTTGTTTTCTGCCTACAAAAATCTTTAGAGAGTACAGAAAAACATTATTAAAGTAAAAAAATATTTTAACAAGTTTACTAGCTGATTAACTTAAGGTTGTATAGTCTTTAAAGTCTTGTATTTCCACTCTTTTCCTTTTTTCTAAGTTTAAGAAGTTCTGAATACAAGGGGGCAGTTTATATGAATCAGAACTGAGGTGCCTTCAAGGATGGTTTAACACTTACATGAGATACAAAAGGGCAGACATACACTAAGGCAGACTCTGTGATTTATGCAGGTATTGGCATCCCAGGGCACTGCACTGCACCTCCCTGCGCTCACAGTGCAAACACAGAGATTTCTTCAGTAAAATTAATAGTGAATTTGTGTTCTTCCCTTCTGAGGGGTGAGCTAGGAGACAAAACTGCCCTGCAGAAGTCAGTGCTTACAAAGAGCACCAGGCCTGTCCTTCTCATAGATGCAAAGCTGTATAGCCCAGGAACGAGGGCTGTGAACACTTCTGTAGGCTTCAACACCAAGTTTTCATTAACCTGGACATTTTTTTAAGATTCTAAAAGTAAAACCTTCTCAGTGAAATTTTCACTGAGTTACTAAATGAATCAATACACAAAATATGTATGATACACATAAGAAATAATGTGAAGTTACACATCTTAAAACAGTGTTAGCTGTTCAGGGTTGTTCCCAAAATATAGCAATACTCCAAAGCACATATTTCAACTTTATGAAACGTATGTTTAAGGCATGGCACAATCAGTATTTTACTACAGAAATATTTTTCTGTGTATTTCTAACGTCCTTCATATCAACACAATATAAACCTTAAATCTTTATTCCAACTATACTTAACTACCTTGCAACATACAAGTCTATGGATTTAAAATTATATTTAGATAAAAATAAAATAAAGACACTATAACCTGTAGCCTCTGATGGAAACAACAACTCTGGCAGTGCAATGACTACAGTACATGGCCTTGCAAAGGTGGAATGTACCCAAAATATTTCCAAATGCTAGGAAAGCAAGATCTCTTTCAAAACTACATTTTCTTTGATGAAATGAGTTCTGATCACAGAAGAATCTGGAAAAAAATACTGAGCAGTATTTATTTAATGCAACTACAACTCTTGTTATGCATTTTCCCACAAGCCCTTCCTGGTATTAATGCCCTTAAGAATTTGAATCTTCTAACTCTGGAATGCACACTATGAAAATAACTTGCAATAGAAGAGGAAGAAAAAACATCACTTCTATTTAATTCTTTCATATCACATTTTAGTAGCCCAGAGTCCTAGTCCTTGTTTTTTCCAAGGCACTCCCCTAAAGTGAGTCCTAGTTAAAGATTCAGGGCAAAACACAGCCCATTTAATGGAAAAAAAAATCTTTCTTTGATGTAAACGTAACTGTTCACTGCAGAATCTGTTTGCCTTTACAGCCAGGAAAGTCTTGTGAGCAGCAGAACTCAGGCCCACAGATGCCAAAGACCCCAATTTCACAAGTTCAGTTAATAACTTTGGACAACTTGAATTCCTACAACAAGCAGGTTTTGGAGCACTTGGATGTTTACAGAGCAGCAGCATCAACTTCCTTTTTAACTCCTTTAGAAAGCATTTTTGTTTGTCAGGGGGAATTGAAGCAGAGCTCTTGTTAGAGTAGGGAGAGTCTGGCCACCACCCCAGCCATCACAACAGCACCAAGCTACCACACAGCAGAGTTCTGTCATGCTGCAGGGAGTCCTCGTTAAGCAATGCCACATTCTTACAGGTAAATAACTTGCTTACTTTTAATTACACTCTAAAAAACCAAAAAGGCACCAGTTTACATTTAATTGTGTACAATCTACAGTGTCAGCTTTAAAACAGCACTGATGTATTTCAGTTCTTCAAAGAAAAAAAAACAAAAATAAAAAAGCAAAATAACATTCTCTAAGAAGATAAATAAAATCACTGGCTTATACATCTGCACTTACGTAGCAGATTTACAAGCAAACTTGTGAGACAGGTTTTATTTCAAAATAAAACAGAAGTCTGATCCTGACCAAGTGCTCAGTGCTTCCCAGTGCAGCCCCAAGGAGCTGTAAAGCCTCAGTGTCCTTCTGGCACACTCAAAGTGGTATCAGCATAGAGTCCCTGGAAACAAAAAGGAGGAGAGGACAGAGAAGGAAGAAACAATTCTGCAACACTCACAACATCACTAAGAAGAAAAGGCAACACATGACAATGCAAAAAAAAAAAAAAATAAATTGCTGCAACTAGGATTCAGTGCACTCCACTTATACTGAACACTGCTATGCTCTCATTACAAAACTTTAGTAGCCAAGACACCTGGTTTCATTCTGGGTATTCCATACAGAAACCTTGGATTTAGTGGATGCTTCAAGGTACATATGGCCATCAAAACATTTCTGAAGGGAGCAGAAGTGAGCAGTTTCTATAAAAGAGGAAGCTGCAAGGGATTTCAATTCCTCCTAAGTATGTTTAATTTAAATTATTAAATTTTAATTAAATTACTATGCCTAAAAAACCAACATTATTTGTAGCTTAGTACTCAGAGTTACAATGACTGGTGTCTGTCCCAGGTTCCAACAGAGTTCTCTAGTTCAGCAAGGAACCACTAAAAGGAAAAGAAACACTGAATGCAGTGACTGTAAGTACAAAAGAAATACCAGAGGGCTGAGATGCCTCCAAACTGCAGTAACACATTCCTGTTCTCCCAGCCACTAACATCACATACTGGCCTACTTCTGCCCCATTGCAGTTTCAGGAATAGCAATGGTGACATAAACTTGTCCCATTTAGTCTTGTACTGCACTCACTGTGGATTAAAGCACGCTCATTTTAATAGAGAAAGTTGGGAGCAGAGACATACCACCTATCATCAAAGTGCACTGCCACAGAAACAATGAAGTTACAAAATTTACATGGACAAAACAAAAGTTTTTATTAGCAAACAAGTAAAGATTCATCATCACTGGTATTGTTTTCTGAGAGGGAAGTAGATGACTGTAACATTGGCACTTCCACAGAATGGCAACAAGCTGCATGAACACCCAAAGGCTCCTCCTGGTATGAGTTAGGGCAACATTGGTTTTGTCCATTCACTTGGATATGAACATTCACAGGGCTGTCTGGATAACCAGACTCCCACTTTTTTAAGGGTAATCTACATGGATCTTCACTCAGTGGATGACTTCCACTTAAACTACTGTCCTCTGGGACAGTCCTCCTGGACACAGACCCTCCATGGATCGTTTCTGTGACGCTTTCAGATAAAGGATCTCTGAAAGCCTTTCCTGTATCTGCTTTACTGGACTGCTTAAGCTCTCTGTCAGAGTCAGCACTTAAAGATTTATCAGCGTGTCCAGCCTCAGGCTCTGCACGTGCTGCTGTGCAAGTACTTGGCTGGAAGGTGCTGGAAGGCGATGGCTCTGTAATTTCAGTCTCTGGCTGCAGGCTGCTACATCCAGCTTCTTGTGGGCCCATGGCTTGGCCATTTGCCTCTGAACTCGGTCCTTCAGGAGAAGGTGCAGGACTGGGAATAGTCCCCCCAGCACTGCTGATGATCCCATCACCCAGGGTAGTCTGTGAGGTGCGGGCAGGGGTCAGCAGGGGGATCTGTCCTCTCACCCGAGGTCTGTGGAAGAGTCTGTTCCAGAGCCTGCCCAAGCGCCGCCGGGACGAGCCCCGCCGAGACGAGTGGCGCCTCATCTGCCTCCTCATGGCTGTTCGGATGTTCTGCAGCACAGACGCCTGCAACAGAGGAAGCAAACCAGCATTTCACACGTACTCAATACATTTCTAAACCCTGCTCTCCCCACGAATATCTCCACTTTACCACAAGACTCAGCCTTGATCCCTGTGCTTCCTTCCTAACTGAGTATTTTTAACAAACCATTTGAGAACGCCAAAGACAGCCCTGCCTGTACCAAAAGACTCTCAGAGATTCACAGAATGGTTTGGCTTGCAAGGGACCTTAAAGATCATCTAATTCCAAAATCCCTGCTGTGAACACCTCCCACTAGACCAGGCTGGTCCATGCCCCATCTAACCTGGCCCTGAATGCTGCCAGGGAAGCAGCTTTACAAGTGTTTCCTTTATGAGTTTAAGCTCCACTTGTCTGCCCAGGAAATTAATTTTCCACTGGAGTAACAAACTACAAGTGCTTTATCACATTAGGAACTGTATCTCAGTTGGATACTTTGAACAGGGTACAGGAATTTTCTGAGTACCCAGCAATGAAATAGAATGACTTACTGGCTTGCCATTGTAAATTACCTGTAAATGAAAAACAATCATTTTGGAAAACAGGAATTTTCCAAAAACACTGCTCAAGATTTTATTTTCTTATCATTCCAGGTGCATTCACAGTTTCAGCTTGAAAAGCCCCTTTTTTCTGTTTACTTTCTGACCTTTCTCTCTTTCTCTATTCATTCTGTCTTGATGTAGAGCAGAAGTGCTCATCTCACTGCTGCTCCCAACAAATACATCTAATGTGTTCTGTGGAACTGTGGTTCTTCAGCTCCATGTAACGCATACACATTTTTATATTACTTCCATATAATTAGCACAGCCACTGAAACACAGTTCCAGATTGATTTTATCTAATTTATAATAGTTTTGCTGCTGAAATATTCAGTGGCACTTGTCTGCATACTTGTGATGCGTTGTACACAGGGAAGTCTTCAACTGGGGGGATGAGTCCTTGTGCAATCAGCTGTCCATAGGAAGGTGGAGCTTCCCGCCGCACAAACTCTGCCTCCAGTCTCGTCATCTGAGTCTCAAATGCTCTGGAAACAGAACCAGAGAGAAAACATGGAACAGAAGTAACAGTTGGTCCTGCCTCCCTGATACTAATGTATAAAAGCATTGTCAAAGGGCTCATGCTAGGAGTAAAACCACAAACCTTCCACTAAGCTCCATGAAAATCTTACCAGGATGCTAAAATAAACAAATGACTAAAGAGTACAGGGTGCAGATATGAATGAGTCAAACCAGCAAACCCTTTAGTGCAATCTCAGGCTGGACACTGTGACAACTGAAGTTTTTTCAACTGGCTAGTAATTATTGTGCCAGTAACAGCAGTAATTTGTTCAGCAAGGGCCCAAAGGTTATTTTTGGAAATGACATTAAGAACTGGAGACAATCACACAACAGGGGCAGCTTGCAGATGCAGAGAGGTTTGCCAGTCCTGCCAGAACAGAGGCACTCAAGTTCCCACCTTAGCACAGCAGCTCTTCTGCAGGTCCTTAGATTTGATCAGGAGAGAATGTAAAACAGAGTGTTTAAAACACAGTGTCTATGCACATGACAAGAGGGGAACCATAAAGTAGAACTCTGTCCTACAAGGCAGACCCCACCTGCACATACATGTAACACACAGGCAAAGAAACACACACACTACACCTCAAATACAGAGCCAGGGAAAAGGGGCACAGCTTATACCATGGACAACTCCTGCTCAGAACAGACTCCACCATAGCAAGACATCAATTTTAGCAGAACTGAGAACTGGAGTATTTGGGAAGGGATGAAGGGTTATTCAGTTCAGATTCAGTGAAGACTTCACTGTAGCAATTCAGCATTCAGCTTCCGACAGGAGCAAGGGGTTTGTTGGAAGGGGATGAGAAGGAAACACAAACTGCTCCAGACAGATTAGGTTAGATACAGGTTCTGCTGTACTGCACAATAAACATGTACTTCTCACAAACCACAGCAGAGCTGGTATTTCTGCTCACTACTGCCAGTAATCTTCTCTAAGCTTAATGCAGTCACTACAATTTAGCTGTCATCAGGTTCTTGGATTTGATTTCACAGTATTTTGCAAATTCTCTGGTTAAGAATCAACAATTTTCCTTTTAACAAAACAGAAAAAACCGCCACAGCTATGAAAACATCAGCAAAGCAAGACAGTTACCTGTATTCCCTGGTCCTCAGAGAATATAACTTAAATGCACAACCCAGTGCTATCACTAGCAGCAAGCCACACACAAGACTCCCAATGAGAGCAGCTGTGATGACCTTCCTGGGAACGATCACCAGGCAGTTACGTTCATCACTTCCATCCTGGCAGTCTTCTTGGCCATCACAGCGCCAAGTCTCAAAGATGCACAGATTTGTCCCGCAATGGAAATTTCCTGGCTGGCAAGTAAAGCAGTTTTTTTCATCTGAGCCATCTGGACAGTTCTTCTGGTTATTGCAGCGGTCAAGTATTGAGTAACAAAGCCCACTGTTTCCTTCACACGGGTATTCATTCTTCTGGCAAGCGGGACAGTTCTCCTCATCCTTGCCATTTGGGCAATGCCACCAGCCATCACAATGCTGCTTATCTGTGAAGCACTCCTCATCACTTCCACACGGGTGCTCCCAAGGAAGGCAATAGCCTTTCACCTGATACGTCGCATTGAATCCATGGCCAGTGCTCTTGGAGCGGGCATGGTATGAGATAGTGAGCTGGCCCTTAGATGACTCCACACTGACAGAGTGCCTGTTGTTGTGGTGTGAAAACGTCTGCATTAATTTATCCCCTCTCTCCCCGATGCCGTCGTACACCTTGACGTAGTCGCTGTAGCCCAGCTGCAAATCGAGCTGCAGCAGAACGTGCCGATTGTCCTGCGTGTCCACGTACCACGTGCAACGAAGGTCGGATCTGCTGTGATCAGCACGGAATAGGTCTGGGGAAGCAAAAGATCCATAAAAATTACCCAGCCTTTTGCCACAGGAAAGATCAGGACAATTATCTTCGTCCGAACCATCGCCGCAGTCTTTAACTGAGTTACATCTCAGCTCGTTCATCAGGCATTTGGTGGAGTGGGCTGCGCTGCACTGAAACATTCCTGAGGGACAGATGCTGGATGGAGGGTCTGTTGGAGGGACGGTGCAATTCTTCTCATCTGAGTTATCACCACACTCATCCATGGAATTACACTTCCAAGTACTGGGAATACACTTCCCATTTGCACAATGGAATTCATCTGACTGGCATACAGACTGACCTATCTTTCCTGTGAAAGAGGACAAGGAGAAAAAAAAAATCAGTATCAAAACTTTTGGAACTACCTGATATCACTTTTCAACATCTACTACCATGCATGCCACAAGCTAATTAGTCAGGCCAGTACACTTCAGCCATACTGTTAAAAAGCCACATGTGAATGATATCAGTATTACCACACCAGTACTTTACAGTCATGAACGGCCCAAGAGGCCTGTCAAAAAAAGCACTACTGTCTTCCAAGTTTTGCCAGAGAGAGTAAAAAGTGAAGCCAATAAACCCGAAGATTTTACCTCTAATATAAGAAAGGCGAAATCCCTGAGCCTGTCCTGAGCTTGAAGCATCTGAGTGAAAAAATATCCACACATGGTCCCTTGCAGAGATGAAAGATGGGGGTATGGAAGATCCACACACTTTGTACTCCTCCCTCTTGGAAGATGGGCCAATCATCAACCAGTCTACTGCACACTTCTGGGAGTCCTCCAAATCAAAGTTCTTAAAACTGTTAAGAATAAAAGAAAGCACAAGTTACAAAGAGGACGTGCATCTGGAACAACGCCTAACACAGAAAGAACAGACTCTAGTGGCTGACTTTCTGCATCAAGCAGTGCTGACATGAAGTTATCACATTCAAAGATAATGAAGCATCTACCTTCTATATACTACCTTGAGTATAGAGAAACAGAGCACATTGCCCAATGTGGAAAAGCACCCATCTCACAAGCATAAACATCATACCTAAGTAGCTCCAAAAGCTAAAAGAGTTATTCCTCTTTTACTCAGTCCTTAAACAAAACTGCTTCCTAAAATACAGGTACGAGGAAAAGCTACATTCCAGAATACATTATACAGAAAGTTGATTAATTTCAGCAGTCATTTCCAACCGTGAAAGCTATGAAACTAGGGACAGCAGGGTTGACTACTGTCTTGGAAAAAGAACAGTAGAAAGCAATACAAAAACCCTAAGGGGTTAAGTAAGAGAGACACAAACCCACTCTTCAAGCCATAGATGGGCAAGGAGAGATCAAGAGAATAGGGGTGGAAATCGAACCTAAAATCTAACACCATTATCTTTTAATTCAAAGATTAAAATATTCCCTTTCTGGGACTGCAGAGCAAACAAGACTATAACCTTTTAGTGTCAAATTTCTAGCCTTCTGCTGACACAAGCCAAGTGATTATTCAATAGTAGCTTATCTAGTGCAAAGAGGTGCCCTGGCTGTTTGCAGAACAGTGAACACAACTGGATAATAATAACTGAGGCTCAGGAACCATATGTGTTATTTGTTCTCTGATGAAGCAGATTGCATTTGTATTCAGAAATCTGCAATGACAATAGCAGATTGCAGACTGCACAGAAAAGCACACTCATTAGGAAAGGGCACACTGTTCAGAACACTTAGAAATTAATTTTGGTCCCTTTTTATGTAACTCAACTACACCAAATTTACTTGGCGTAGAAGTTTGTGCATACTCCATGCAAATATCTAGAAAGAATTTTCAGAAATGCAGAAAAGGTGCTGCAAAATACAGATCCCCTTCCCTAAAGGATTTTCCACAAACAAAGACAAATTTTTTGAAAAAGGTAAGTGAAAAGATAATTTTCTGATATCAATGTGTATTTACAAAAGGCTGTCAATGCCTGCCAGATCTTGACCTTTGAAGCTCAAAGGGAAAGAACAGCAACTATATAAACTAGCTAATTCATTTAAGCAGGAGACTCAGCCTTCCTACACCTGTAGGTTCTGCCAAACACATTGGCTTAATAACTATTAAAAACATTTCATCAGCAAGAGCATGAGAAGTAAGAGAGCACTGTAAGTGGTAAATGGAAATTAAGAGATGACATACAACGTATGTGCAAGGATAATCCACCCAGAAATGTCCTTCCTCTCCTAACTCATTTTCTCCCACCAACCTCTGTGTGTCTTCCCAGCTGTGAAAAAATATTCCCACAGCACTTAATTCTTTGCTATAAGCAATCTCATCAAGTTTCTGAAACCAGCATATTTTGCTGGTTAAGGAAGCTTAAGATGAGTGTGCAGCCAAAATAAAAATATCTAAGTACTCAGCCATTCAAAGATAAACCAAAGTATTTCTCTTAAAGGTGTTCTGCATAAAATGTTTTAATGACCAAGAAAGTGAACAGCCACTGCATCATGAAAAGGAATTATCCAGGGCATCAGGGAAGCTATATAGGTACTCACATAATGTTTGTTTGTTACATCAGATGCAAGACAGCATTACTGAGCTACCACATCAGTAGTGCTCTCTGTAATTCATTTTGGCATCACACACCATGTAGGGTTTCTATCATCTACTTGGAGGATTGTTCATAGGAATTTTTTAATGAAAACTTTTTCACTAAGTGTTAGATATACCTATCTGCCCAACAACAAAAGTTTTTAAGAGAAATGAAGTCACTAAACCAAGAAATGGAAACTCAAAACTGGGGAGAGGGGGTGGAAGGAATGACTAAAAAAATTTCTGTTTGTATGATACAAACAAGTTCATTTACTAAATCTTTTGATCCTTTACTTTTGTAGTTATTTTAGATGTACCAGAATCAACTTTTAAGTGGCAAAAAAATTGTTCTCCTATCTTACCCAGCTTGGGTCCCACAGCCACTCATTCTCCTCGCTCTGCTGTAAAGAGCAACTTTTGTCTATTGAGTACATTATTCAGCCATAGCACAGATACATAACACAGACTGCACAAACCCAGGACAGAATTAGCCTATACAATGAGCTGTCTATAACTTACTTTAAAATGCATTTCTTTCTAGGAAAAAAAGAAAAAATATTTAACACTTTTAAGATTCAGACAAAAGAACAGTACAGAAAAGTCAGCTACACACACATACCATGTTTACAAACTCCTTTGCAGATGACAGCAATACTTCTCAAGAGCCTGCATTTGTGTATAATTAATATCTTTTACTTGAACCTTGAAAGTCTAGTATTGTACATTGCTAATAAACAGCTTTTTTTGGTTGTGGAAGAGGAAGAGCCTTTAGTTCCAGCTCCCAACACAGAAGCCCAGGCATACAGAGGATAACTTTCCTGAGTGTCACTTGTGGATCTCAGATTCAGAGTAGAATCCCACACTTCACTAACAAATCCAAACTTCAGCCACAGAGTACAAGGGTGATGAAACAGAATGGACTTTCAAGGAAACACTCTGTTCAATAGATTCCCTAAGAACAGCATGATTCTCAGAGATAAAAAAATGCCTTGGTATTTAAAAAGGGCAATACAGAATATTCACAAGAACAAACTCCTTTACAAAAACAAATATCATAATCCCAAGTGCCTAGAAGTTTCAAACACAGTTTCTCTGTGTATGTTCTAGTTCTAATGTGAAGTTTTATGTGTAGCAGATACCACAGCAGTTATAAAATTTCTTCTGCTGAGAGCCAAAGCAAAGTCAAAGCAATTATGTTCCCCCTTATGCAAACTAATCAACAGATGTATTTTCAACAAATTTTCCTTTGATTAAGGCATTGTCACTCTACTTCAGCACCCTTTTAAGTTATACTGCCCCTACTAGAAGCAAACTTTTTCTCATTTACATTGACAAGGATTTTATGCAACACCAGAAGCATGACATATTTGAACAAGGCCTCACCACAAAAAACACTACCTTCCAAAGAAATATGAAAACAATATTAATAAATGTGTTTGCACTTATAAGTAAATAAATTTGGCTTCACTTCATAATGTATCTGTGACAACAAGGTTTTGTGTTAGAAGTTTCTGCCATTCTACTCTGACATTAATCAGCCAACTGATTTATTTTAGCCAAGAGTCCTGAATCCTGCACTCAGCCTCTACTGCTTTACTTCTTTCATCATCCCTAATTAGATCTAGAGCTGCTCTGTTATAGTCTTCTGAAGAATAACTTAATCCTGCTACCCACAAAACATTTATTTGTTCAGCTGAGCTTTCTCAGTCTGGAATGCAAATTTTTCTATAAAAAGAGTAAGTCTGGTGTTTGAATGAGTATTAGTATACAATGGAAATATGGGACAAGACTTGTGCTTGTTCTGCTTGGAGGACTACACAGACACTGTACAGTCTTTGGAAAAGTACTGAAGTCTGTAGTTACTGGTTTTGAGGAAGTCTTAGACCTTTTGTATCAAAAAACTACATCATTTTTTGTGACTAAAACAAGAAACAGGAGCCATACAGAAACAGAGAGTACTGATGTATAATAACATCATCCATATCTAGTGCAGAAGCAGTCAGTACCACAGTACATTTAAATATCTTGGGCAGGGAAGCACAGGATTTGAGAGGCAAAGCAAAAGACAGGTCTGCTCAGTCACTAATGCTCTCCAACAAAGGCCTGTGACAGTTCTGCAGGACTGGAATGGGGCCCAGAGGTCCATCCCACCATGGATGCAGTGCAGTGGTGCTAAACTCCAGCCCTTGCACTCCTGAACTGCAGCCTCACCCCTGTACACTGAAAGTATTCAGAATTTGAGGAGCAGAACAACTCCATGTGAACTGAGAAATGCAGCACTAAGTCTCATTTTTACTGAATTCTGCAGGAATCAGTAAACTCATTTGGTTCTTTTGCCAGTGGCATGATACTGAAAAAGAGGTTACCTCCAGCAGTGAGCAGGACTCCAGGAGTTTACAGAAAATTACAGGGTTAGTCATATATATCAGTTCTCACCTACATACTCACAGGAAATAACAATGGTATCTTCCCACTACCTGACAAGTATTTTTACCTTGCTGGAAAGTACTTCATTAAACCAGACAATCATAAACACACCATAATAGTCTACTACATATATGAGGAAAAATGCGCTTCCTGCAAAACCAATGCTTAGCAGAGCTTAGTTTTTTGCCATCTGCACTGAAAGGAACAGTAAGCAGCTAGGAAAAAAAAGTACTTCTATAAATAACATAGGGAATTCTCTACAACCCTTTCAGTAATTTAGGCACGAGGGACTACAGATTAAAGAAAAAGAAAGCTTTCTTAGTAACTGAAAAAGGACAAACACGGGATGCAAAATCTGAATGAAAGCAATTAGTAAAAAAATAAAAAAGTAAATGTCCAATTTGGCCCTCTAAGCTCATTTTAAAAATTGGAGAATAAATATTATGGATAGGTCAGTAAAGTATAGTCCCAAAATAAAACCAACCAACCAATTAAGCAAGAAAAGTTACTTCTATTTGCCAGCTTCTCACAGAAAGTGTAGACTGTGAACAACTGATGACTTAATTGGCTCATTAAAAACTTCTGCTTAACCACTGAAGCACAAGGCCCTGATGTCAGGAAAGCTCCATTCTACTCCCAGCTCCCAAGCACCAGCTAACTGCATAACCTTAGGCAAGAGACACTGGGGCTATTTCTTCAAAAAGCTGAGCAAGTAAATGGCTATTATGAGGTTTTTTTCCAATTAATGTCAAGTTCTGAAACACTGTAAGTTTGGCAAATAGACTGTGAAGCAGTTTTAGCTCTTCACACAATTACAGACCAGCAAGAATATATGAACAGACCTGAACTTTATGCAGAAACTGAAACTCAAATGGTATCCAACAATTTCTTTTTTCAAAGCCAGTGTTATGAATCACTGAAGTAAAGCCAATGAAGGTGATCCCCTCACCTCAATTAATAAGGGACAGCTTGAGTGGGTCACTAAGTAGATTGCTTTTCAACACTCTTATCTTGAATTCTGAACATGGAGAACATTTTACTTCCAGTCCCCTAAATTACAGCAATAAAATAATAAATTTGTACTCCACCCACACCAGGGTTAATTACAACCATCAAGTAACAGCAAACGCAAAACAAATATTTTTTTCATGTCTTTCTCAGATAAGAGGAAAACATAAACCTATAAAGCCTGTAGACAATGGTACAAATGCAGTTACTGCATGTGACATCTTTTTCTCATCTTACATGCTTTTATGTAATCCTCTGTGAAAAGAAGCATAAAAATACGGAAAATGTGTGGAAAAATTAAGTAGTTTCTAAAAAAACTACTAGCAACTGATTACCTGAATTTTCTAGTCCTGGAAAACAGTGGCTACAGACTTGTTTACAGGTCTCAAATAGCACCATTTCATCAGACACACCAACTTGAAATAAAGTACTGAAATATGCATATAGAGTGGTATAAGCACAAAGAACATATACTTCCTGTTCACAGGAAAGCTCCCTCAAGGATTTCTAAAAAGTTAACTATAAAGCAAAACAATAAGCATGGAAATGTGAGGATATGAAGAAAATCAATATATACATGAAAGATGGACATTAAGACATAGCTTCTAAAGCCAGCATTTTACATACACATGTAGATCTGGTCACTCTTCTAGTAGAAGTTGCTGAAAAAATAGGCTTATAAAACATAACCACCAAGTGGAAACAGTTTAGAAATAAATACTTTCAATTGCAATATTATCCCTCAATGACTCCTGCTGTATCTCATTATATATATCTCTTATATAACACTGCTGTCTTATTGTCAATGAGAATTCAAGATCAAAGGAAGTGCATACTGTATCACACAACACAAAGGAGATGGGTTTTTTTGAAACCTTTCAATCTCCAGATGTGAGCACAAGAACTGTGTTTGTGTTTGATTTTCCTAGGAACATTTTAAAAGCTACTCTTATGCCCCTACCAACACACACTATTAGAACAAGCAGCATATCCAACTGGGATGCAGAAAACATGTTTGCATTTGAAACCTCCTAGCCTAGGCAAGTCAGCTCCTTCTTTTACATCCCTGACATTACAAGGGCAACAGCCTTGGAAGGAAATCCTCAGATGCTGTAACATTTTGCATGTCACACACTGGAGTGAATCATTCCAAGTACATTTATAGTCAGAAACATAACACCACAGCCCTAGTCCCTGGGATGTAAACACGTATTTCTATTGTTTGCATGTGCAGAGGAGGGCAGGATATGGCTGTGTATTCAGTGGCAGAAAACAAACCCATTAAGAAGAAATCTTTCAAGTCATATAGCTGTGCATACATCTAAATTGTACACACATTATTACCAGTTGCCACACCTCATGTTCCCTTGTTTCTTTAGCTCTGTTACAATCATACTTGCAGAAGAGAGTCCTAACTCTAACTGGAGCTCTGAGATATTTTATAGCATAAACTGCAGCATTATTCTCTAGAGTCAAGTCCTGTGTCTTACTTGTATGCCTTCTCAGTTTCCAGCAATCCCTGCTTTGAAACAAATTCCCCACATCCAATGTAATGGGGTTTAAAAGCATGTTTCTATTTATGAATTTCAAATGCTGGCAGGTATTTACTTCATTACTTTTGGTGAGTAGTTCCTATTTTGAACTATGGATGATGGAGCCTTCCTATTATTCCATCTGTGGCAGATTTGTTTTCAATTTTTGAGCATCTGCAGTTGAAGAGGTTTTGCAGTCCTTTTAAGCAGCTGAGCAAAGAATGAGCAGATGGTGTCAAATGTAACAGTACTAAAGCCCCCTCCAAAAACTTTTCCTAGGTTTTATTTTTAAGTAAGAAATTCTTGGTTCATGAAGGATCCTACCATTAGCCCAGAGAAATTAAACACATTCACAGTATGCTCATATTATACCCTAAACATTCTTTACAAACCATTTCCAGTACACTTCAGTCTTTATTCAGTAGCATTTTTCTAGAATTGAGCTGAAATTGTACCACAAATGCTAACTATTATTTGATTTGGTTAAAATAATATTAAGCAGAAAAGCATATGTCTTTTGGTAAACAACTAAGAATAAGCAATAATTAATGTTAAGCAATTAATTAGCAATAAATGTTTAATTAAAGCAATTAATAAGCAATAAATGTCTATTAAACATAACACCATTTCAAGACATTAGTGAAAATGCTATTTCTTCTCTAAGAATTTTACATGCCCAGTGAAGCTATTCAAGGTTTTATAGCCTTCACCTACTCCTTTCTATAAGCAATGAAGGGAAAGGGGACTATTTAATGAGAGTAAATATATTGCTGTTTCCCACTCCCTCATCTCTCAGGTTATGTGAAGTCTCAGTTCACAGGCATTGTGAAGATAAATACATTAACAGACCACAAGTGACTTCTGTAATAATGGATGTCAGAAGGAGCCTACAGAAACAAGACACAGCGAAGCATTTTTAAAAAGACAGAGGTGCCCAACCTGGAACCATGTTCCAGTGTAAGCAATTTTGGCTTTCTTCAAACATCCAGTGGCTCTAAGACAACCTCATTTTGGTGTATCAGGTAAATTCACATTTTATTTCAGCAAAGCAATCCTTTACTTCCACAAGTATCAAGCCATACCTAATTGTTATCATATCTCCATGATCTCCCTGAATGTACCAGCTGCAGTTTATGGCTGGAGGATAGTTTGATGGCCAAGAAGGACTGTAGATGACTCCTCGTCTCTCTGTGTGCTGTTCCAGTTCTCCACTGCAAGCAGCTGTTAATAGGGGGAGAAAAGTAACATTGTTAATGCTTTGCCTAATCAACAATTCATATTAGCTTCAAGAGCTTTCATCAGTTTCTGGAGACTGCAGACGTATGAGAGTCAACAGTTTTATCCTCCTACTGCTTTCCTCCCTGCCCTGTTTTTTAATTAAGACACCCACACCAAGTGTAGGTGAGCATAACCTGCATTTCAATGCAGGACCAATCGATAATCTTGTATGAATCTACCACAGGCTGCAATCAATATTACTGATGGATTTGCCAAGAGGATGTAATACAGAAATCCTTCTTACCAGCTTCCCAAAGCCTAGGTAGGTCACCCAGCAAGTGAAGAAGATCCATACTAACTGTAAAGCAGCTAGTAGCTCATTTTGCTGTAACATGTTCCTGGACATGTTGTTTATTCTCTTAACTGCATGAAGAGTTTGTAAGGGTTAAAAAAATACCACCACCCACCCATCACACCCCCCACCCCTCCCACAAAAAAGTAAACAATGTTGGATGTTTTCACTGGACATTACTAAAGTATTCTAAATTCCTTCTGAACCCACATAGATGGGAAAAGTTTTCAAGACAGAGAAAAGAGCAAACAAGGCCAAATAAAGCTCAGCATTTTCAAAACACGCTTAGTTCTTCCTATGGAAAACAGCAGGCTACATCAAGTACTTATAAGTCGTAATTAAGCAATGCAAAAATGAAAATTAAATGTTCCAAGGACAAGTTGAAAAGCTGTTCTGATAGGAAAACGTACTCCAAGCAGACTACAAGAGGGAAAATTCTCTGTAATGCAATAGCTGCTCTTAACAGTCTCCAAAAATATTATTTTAACTATTTTTAAAACAAATTACTATCTATAGCATGACTTGTGGACTGCAGCTGAATATTTCAGTTTTTGACTGAAAGCTTACATTCTTGTAGCTGAAAAATGTAGCAAGGGGAAAAAAAGGTTGCCTATACCTTGCCTATACCTCATACATACACACATCCAAATACACTGTGTTATAAATGAGAGATTTATAATATTGCTTGAATGCAGAGACATAAACACAGCATTTTCAATTCCCAGTCAGGACCAGATTTAGCTGCACTGGAGGGATGGAAGGAAGGGGCAGCAGCAAAGCTCCTTGGCTCAGTCCATCAGGTGGCAGGGCTGCCTGCAGAGCCCCTGGCTGGGCTGGTGCAGCATGTCCCCTCCAGGAAACCTAGGCCTGGCACTATCCTGTTTGTTCACAGTAAGCACTTCACTGGCAGAGCCACAGGAATACAAACAGCGGGAAGTGAGTAACTTCCCTGAGGCAAAACATAAAAATGCTATCATTTTCAACCTCCAGGTAGAGCATTCCTCTGAAATAAACGCATTTCATTCCTACCAGCTTCAAAGGCCACAAAAACATACAGAATACACAAATACATGAAAACAGACCTTTCCAAACAAATATTTTGGAGAAATGAAGTAACAAAAACAAGAACATTTTTGTTATCACATTTCTAAAACCAGAGTGGCTCCATGACAAATGCTGGAAAATACTGAGATGCAGTTGCAATTATAGAATTTAAGAAGCAAATGTAAAACCCACAGGACTTCCCAACTCCAGTTCTTGGTTTCTTTAGGTCTGTAACTGTGCTGCACATCCTTGTTATTGCATCAATATATCACAGCAGCAAAAGAGGACCAACAGCTAGCAAACACATAAAGGAGCTGGAAAGGCTGCATTTCCCACCTGTCAGTTAATAACACTGCAAAATGACAAGGAAACAGAATGCACAAGGGGAAAGAACAAATACAGCAGACAGCACTGTCCAGAAACTTCCAGTAACACCTGTGCAAATATTTCTGCTAGCCTTGTACCAAATTATGTTCTGGATTAATATCCCTTACTCATAATATTTGCAAAAGAACAGAATCAAAATTACACAAAACTTATTTTGTTTCCTTTCTGGAGAAGTCCCACTGACAGGCTGATGGCTCTGCATGAGCCCTTCCATTCACACATCCATCAGTGTAGTTAGCAGAGCTATTATTCTCCCAAATACTTATTTCCCAGTTTTCGGAACTAATTACAAAGACTCTGAGCAACAGTTACTTAAGTATCCCAGTTTTTTTGAAATAATATCACTACATTTTTTTTTCTTTTGGAATAACATAGTTTCCTAATGCAGAGGATCTGCTGTAACATCACGGTTCGGGTCTTCAGTGAGAAATGTTTTTTCTTATTAACACTGCACATCTGATATAAATGTGAGGCAAGCGACAAAAGAAACAGATTTTTCTTTTTAACAGAAGAATTGTAGTTGTGCAAATCTAAGGGCTGCACTGACACTATATGCCATTTTTGGTAGTTCATCTGACAATGGCTATTGTTGCCAATACTTTACCATAGCCTTATCTCCTCTGACACACATCAAACATCTCAGACTTGTCCTAGTCAAAATCAAAAGGACAATTGCTTGACGCTTGCAAAGGGTCCTGATTTGAATGGACCACAAATCTAAATTAATATTTGTTTTGGTTCACAACAATTTAAAGGAGAAGCCTCTGGGTCTAGCTGTCTCCCTCAGGGGTCCAAGTAAGTAATGAATTACTTGATTAAGTGAAAAAATAACCCTTCACTAACAAGAATAGCAACAGTCAGAAACAACAACAAATAATGACTACGTACAAAACTGCTCAATCCTGTGGACTCCCCAAAACAAAAAGAGACCCCAAACAAAAACTGCCAGGCACGCCCCCCAAGATTATGCCCAGGATTTTGAACATGCGGGTCAAAGGACAAAGGGGAAAATGGTGTCAGGCTTTTCTCCACCGCCCCACTCTGTTCTCCTCTCTCTCTCGGCTATCTCCTGACAGCTGGAGCCCTGACTGAAGGATTCAGGGGACTGGAATCTCACGGAGGGAATTTGTCTTGCTAGAGGCAGGGGCAGTCAACACAGGGCGGCTGGGCTGGATCCTCTCGGCTGGGTGCGGCTCAATGGCTCGTACCGGAGCGGGCTTCAGCGCCCTTCCCTCCAGCTCCCAAAGCCGCAGGGAGGGGGACAGACCGAGACTAAGGCTGGAAACTGCTTTTCACTGCTGTTTTCTCCCGGCACGGTACCTCCGACCTCCCGAAGGCCAGAGGAGATACCGAAGCTGGGGCTATGAAGGGCGCGGCTGCAGCAGCTCCCTCACTGCGGTTATCTCGGGCCGCGGGGGGCACGGAGGCCGCTCCGGCAGACTTAAAAAACCCGCGCCTAAGCAAACTCACACGGACACACACACACACACAGACACACGGACACACACACAGACACACGGACAGACACACATACACGGACACACACACGGACACACACACGGACAGACACACGGACAGACACACGGACAGACACCCCTCCACTCCTTGTGCACAGACTGCTGCAAGGCAGAAAAGGTGAAGTACCCGAGAGCAGCTTTCAGCAGCTCTTTTTCCACACACACAAATTTTGAAAGAAAAACCTCTACTAAACACAGTCTTCAGCGCTGACAACAAAATGGTAAAACCACACAAGGGCAGAATTTTATACTGTTGGGGCTTCAATATCAATAAAAGGATCCCACTTCCCTCCTCAGCTCCTGGCCATGAAGTCTGCAAAATCACACAGATGCCTGTGTTATTAAGTTGGGCTTCAGCATGACACTGTGATTCCTAAAGGAAAATAAACAAAAGCCTGTTCAAAACATCTAAAGGAAAGGGAAGTTCCTAAATAGAAAGGTACAGTCCTGGATTCTGAAGACCTTATCATCAGTGACAACACACAAGAACAGCAGTGATAACACTTTTTCAACAATTCTGTGTCTTCCCACAGCCTTTCTGCACAAACCTACGACGAAAGAGAAATCCCAATTCACTAAAAACTCCAAACTGCTTAAATTTCCCACATTTAGCATTACAGAAGAAACATAAAAATCCCAATTCCTGGATCAAGATCAAACCATTCCTGGATCAAACCAACCCAAAGTCTTACTGAGGTGGTGCTTTTTAAGAAAAGATAAATTTTAAAAACAGACAGTAATAAATCTTCCACAGTTAAAAAAAAACCCTAAACAACAAAAAAGGGGAAAAAAAAGAAAACCCAAAACTTTAAACAAATGCCAGCAGAGATTTGAGTTCAGAGAGTTTCTGTCAAGAGGACATAAATCTTAATGAGGCTTTCTGTAACAATCAAATGGATTTCTTCTACTATAAACAGCAGTAGATTCCCTCTGCCAGTTAAATATGCCACAAATACTTGCAATGACATTTCCAAAAACTTTACATGAATAATATTACTCTTATTTTTGCAAGAGCAACTGTAATAAAACAGGCATTGAGCTTCAGCAAAGGACAGCACTGAGGGTACTATGCTGTGCCAGAATAAATTTTCAGATAATCCCAGACAAAAATAAATCCTGCAGCTTCACATTCTTCTGCACCAGGGCCTGTCCCAGTCACAAGGAACACATCCCAACCATTTGCTCCAGGATAAACGATGTTTTGGACTTGCCACAAGGAAGCTGCTCTCAAAAGCAAATGCTTGGCAATATACATTTCCCCAAGTAGCTGTCTCAGAGTAGTAAGGAAACTCCCCAAGTTCTAGCAATGCTCCCTCAAGGAGGGCTGGCATACATGGTTTAATGCAGATCCCTTATGCAGGTGGAAAAAGAAGACCTAAGGCTCCCCTTCACCTTGCCCAGTCTCCAGATGGCTTCTTCTGCCCCTGACCAGAGCCAGCAAAGGCACAGTCCCAGGGCTGCACTTACAGATGTGACAAAATCTGAGCTCATGCTGCTGGATCAACAGGCCAGCCTAGCTCTCTGTGAGCACAGGTAAGAGAAGCTACACATGGATCCCTCTGTTGCAATGACCTTTGATGATCATTTTCATCCCAAGCTCCAGTTACACCATCAGGAGACAAGGTAACTCAAAACTGTATGAAGACAAGAAAACATGAAGGCTGCAATACTCTGAGGCTTTCAGCAACTTGCAGAATAAAAGCCAGATGCTACAACTCCATTTCTAGTGAAAAAAAAGTGTTAGAAAGCAGCAGAGCTGACTGAAAGAAGCTCTGTATATTTTGGACTGAGGCAGTATCACCAGTCTAAGTAAGCAACTGTGTAGTTACTTAATTTACAAATTCTGTAAACTCACGTATCATGAACAGATGCCAAACTCCATCAAAAGCTAAAGAACCATCCAGGCAGAACATACTAGGACATAAATGACACTCTGTACTTTTTCCAATGAAAGAATGGAAAACACTGTGTTGGAAACAACACATGTCCTGCATGGTTTATTGACACTTCCTCTAAGCTTAATTTAAGCAGGTTACCTAATCATAAAATTACTACCTTCTCCTGATTTAAACCTTCTCTCAACCCCCAATTTTAACTTGAACATTCAAGCTCCCACGTTATTTGATCTACTGCTCTGGAATTATTTTTCTGTTTTCCAGTATCCTTTCCTCCCATCTCCCCTATTTACTGTTTTCGGTTTTAATGTAAATTACAGACTCTTTGGGAATAAAGTACATCTACACATATGACAGTGCACTGACAGTCACAAGAGGGTCCTTATCACTAAGAGGACCCTGACTGAAACATTCTCATAATGTCAGTATGTCACAGCACTGCTAGAGAGAAGAAAATTACACTGAGCTACGATTCTGGTTGCATTTCCATGCTGATATTCATGAGACATTTTCAATATTCTTGTTTTAGCTTCTTCAGGAATGAGCCACTCTCCCTGACTTGATCCTCCCAGGCACACTTTCTAAACACAGTTTTCCCTTAAACATATCAGCACGCACTAGGACCTTAGCCACAAGCTTACAATTTTTATCTGTCACAATGACAATGATGCAGTCTATAATCCTGTTGTGGTTTAAGCCCAACTGGAAAATAAACCCCACGCAGGCACTCCCTCCCCCCAGCCCCTCAGGTGAGAGAGACAAAATGCAGATTAGGGGT
>WEIU01020645.1:6651-21128 GCA_013389925.1 Aegithalos caudatus | reverse complement strand
CGCCCAGCCGGGAGCTGCCGCGGCCCAGCGGGGCACCCGGATGCCTTTTCCCAGCACAGTTTCCTCCGGAGCTACGCTGAATTGGCTCTGCTGCAGCTCCCGGGAGTGAACGCTGTGCTCGGTGATGGGCGCAGGGAGAAAAGCCTCCCCGGGCACCCGGCTGTCCTTAGAGCTCTCACAGCCCCTTCACCCGTACCAAGCGTTGGGACCCAGGCCCGGAGCCTTCCAGGCCCTGCCGACCGTGAAACAACTCATCGGGTCATCAAACAGGTAACGTATCCACAGCAAGGCGGCCAGCTTGGATTAGTATAAACAACGTAAACCCGTCCTGTCCCACTGAAAATGGACAAAGCTTAATGTGTTTGCAAGCAGCAAGACGACAGAAGTTAACTGGGAACTTCATGAAGAGAATTGCAAAACAGTGCAAGGTGACAGGTAGCCCTGCCTGAAACAGCTACAGTGAACAGCTCTACCTCACATGTTGGCTGAACTTGCCCTTGTTCTCCCATTTGCAGATGCACACATACTGCCCCCGAGAACCAGTACCAGTGCTTTAGATGTTTTTATTTTAACAATAGAAAGTGGGGCTACAGAGGTACATCAGGGGTTCAGGAGATCCTTACCCTCGCTCAGCTACAGACCTGTGCCTTATCTTTTCCTTATCAATGCCTTTGTTGGAAGTATTATAATTGTAATTCGTGTTTGCCTATCACTCTGGCTCTTAATGAATACCTAATGAATGATTGGCCTGAGGATCAGCAGTATTGTGTCGGGTGTACCTGGAATAAGAGAAATTGATATAATAATAAATACTTCTACTGTGCTAAAATAATGCAGAAATAATAAGTGGGTCAGTACAAACAAAGTTTGGTGAGAAAAGTAGGTGAGAAGGCCCCACATTCAGCTGTCTGCACTTACAGCCTATTTCACATCTGTGCAATTTTAAATAGCATAATAAATCACACGAGATTTTTTTTCACAAGTAGATTCTTCCTAATCTAACCAGACAATTCTTAAACCTTTAATGGACCCATGATTGTAAAATCATTTCATCAGGGTTTTTGAGCAGTAATCCTCAAATTATGGGTCTGTAAAAGCAATCATGGAATGTTTCATAAAAGAATTTTTCCTCTATTACTGTAATTTATAAAACATATCTAGTCACTTCTACATTCTGTATTAACCCTTTTTATGATAATTATGAGTAAATGGCATCTCTCATTTCCATTAAATAACACCCTTGCATCTCACCAAAACAGTAGACTATAGGATTGAAAGCAAATTGATGGATGTAGATGCTTTTTTAATTGACTGTTTCCATGCCACTACCTTGTTAAAATAAAATCAACTTAGTTTAGTGTTATACTTTGATGTTCACATAGGACTAATTTAAAATTTTGAGACCTGATTTTCAGTCACACACTTTTGTGTTCACATAAATATCTGTATATATTAGAAAACTATATATGAAGGTACATACGTGTATGCTCTGGCATCTACTGGCCCAGGGGAATTAATTATTACATAAAGCATCCACCTTCAAAACATAACCAGCAGAACCCATCCTAGGTGCTCTACTTTAGGGCAAGTTGCAGATTATTTTAGAATCACTTTAAAAGAGTTGTGCCAAACAAAATCATTGTTCAAGCCAAGTGTCAAGCCGTCATTTCCCATTTCAAAACATATGATATGGAGAGGCTCTAGGAGTAGATGTATATTGTATATTCTGGAGCTATAGGTATGTTCATTCAGTTTAATGCTTTTGACGGAACTAGATCACAAAAAAACTCACGTGTCACCACCAAAATTAAGTTTTGATAAAGTTTTACTGAGTGTAATCGAAAGAGATTACAATTTTTAAAGATATGCAGTAGAAAAATGAAGACATAGAATGATACAGCAATATTGACAATGATTATGGATTTTGTCAATATTAGTACTAAGAACATTAAAATAGCTTGGCCTGTCCATTTGTGTAATACTTGTCTTGCTCTGATTACATCCTTTTATGACTTTTTTCACATCAGTTCCCCCTGTATGTAGTTTTTCTAGCTTATGCTTCTTTTATGAACATCTCTATCTATTGATTCATGTGGTTGAGATTTCTTTAAACTATGACTATTATTTTACCAGTTGCACAAGTAATTTCTCTGCATTTATCTCTTTTTCAGCACATATCAGTTTCTGTGCATATACAAATCAGCAAGACTGCAATCCCATATAATCACCATTGTTCTCTTTTATCAGCTAGCATTAAAGAAAAGCTGGGTAGAAAACATTAGGTGTGGTAACACATTATTTGTCTCAGCCTCACACTGTTCATCTCTAGTTTTATTGCATCACTGCACAGCACTACCTAGCTGCATTTAATAAGGTTTGCTTTTAGTGACAACTACACCCTCCCTGAAAGAGAAGAAAATTCTCAAGGGTACTTTGCTGCACCAGCTTTAACACTATTTCTGCCTTGATCTATTACAGATCATTACTAAATTTCACAGTGATCTATTTTCCTTCCTTTTCTTTACAGATTTGTAATTCATGATCTCTGTGTAGAGCTGGAAAACCCCTGTTGTAATTCACATTCACTTTATGAAATGCAATAGGAATAAATATGAGCAATTTGGTATCACAGGAAGGCAAATCCAAATTGTTTGATGGAGAAATACTATAAGAACATCACCAATGTATTGGTATTTTTCCAAAGAGAGTGCAAAGTTGTGATATTCCTCTATGACACTGAACATTCTATGAAGTCCTGAGTTTGTATCAAGCAGACCAGATTATGAGCAGCAATTACATTAGCGTAATTGCTTGAAAAACAAAATATAATTATTCTCTCTTGAAAGGGCTCAGTTCTTTGCAACTACTATCAAGGCAGCATTAATTGCATATTAGGTTTTTTTATACTTGTAACTTAGCTCTCTTAACAAAACTGAAGGTCCACACAACCTGCTCCATTAAGTAAATTATGTCTCTTTTTTGTTTGTGTTGTTGAGATCAGATTTTTGAAACATGCAGCATAATTACAGAAGGGGATTAGAATTATCTGCATTTCAAATACTTACAGAAATAATTGGAAGAAGTTTATCAGGGTTCCTTAACAAATATTTTAAGCTGCACTTTATCAATAAACTCCACTGCACAAGTCATTCCAGACACCTGAAAGAAAAAGCCAGGCCACAACCAGCGCTGTTTTATTTCTCTCTTTTTGGCTTTAAATATTTCCAGTGTGATTAATTTTTTAAAGTATAATCTCAAGTTGCTGCTTGATGTCTGCAATTATGTCAGCTGTTTCAGGAGGCTCTCATCCATCACAGGCCAGCACACACTCATTCCCTGCAGCACACTCCTCAGCTCCACCCTGGAATCCTCTGAGCACCCTCCCAGTCCCACTGCACAGCACAGGGATCCTGCAGTTTGCACAAGGACTGTGAGTTCCTGCACATTTATTTCACTTGTGACACCACAGTGAAAGGCTATTTCAACATCACACCACAACTCCTACCTTCCTGGTGACTTTTTTATCTTTTAATAACTGCATCTGGATTGATTTAAACTGCGGTGGTGCTGGGGTTTATTATCTACACAGTAGAAAAGCACTGCAAGACAATAGTGAGACCCCATATCTACTAAGATGCTAAACTGTTTTCCCTCTTCTGCCTGTTCTTCATATCTATTGATGAGATGAGTTTGGATAATTTAGTTTATGATAAATCCTTTTGTGCTTTGGTTATATTAGGAGCTTACTCCTTCTGGTAGCTAGAGTCTTAAAGGATTTACTATTCTCCTTGACATACAAGATGTTTGGTAAATGAGGGCTAAAGTAACTCAAGAAGTCAGACTCTTCTGCTTGTAAATGATAGAAGAGCAGTACCAAAATAAGCCTGAATTGCATTTTAGGTGAATTAATGTTTTTTCAGATTCTCCACCTACAAAAATTCAGAGAAATAACAGGCTCAGCAGGGCCTGAGGTTGTCTTCATTACTTTACTTCTCTACAGAAGGGAATGAAACAATCAGTACATTCTTAGTCAACATATACTAGCTGCAGGAGTTACTAGACTTATTTTAGATTTTAAGTAGGAGATCAAACAGATTGGAATTAGAAGCATGAAAGCTCCTGTAACTCACAGAATGAACACAGTGAATGTGCATTAAAGCTATCTCCTAGGGAGAGAACAAATATCTTTGCTTGGAATGCATATTGTTATCAGAGCAGATGAAAATAGCCACCTGAGGTTGCTCAGCAATGTGCTCCCAGCCTTCAATTCTGTCAAAAAGAAAGAAAAGAGAAATTAATTAAAGTGTTACATACAATCAGACTTACCTAAAATGGAGCATGCACAGAAAAGCAAAACATATAATTAGGACTGAAGAGACACCTTCAAAGTTTGGTGACTGTTTTTTGTACTGTGGAGAAGGGTTGTAAACTACTGCAGTGCAGATGCAGAGCTGCAGAGCAGCTCCCCTGTCACATCACCCTGTGGTGTTCCCCTACCAGCCCAGAAAATGCTCTCTGGTGTAATGTAACCCATTAGCTGGGGGCACTAATGATTTTTAGAGCTGCCTTCCATCCATTCTTACAACTGGGAAACTTGTGCAAAGACATACAAGTTAGCCAGAGCATGCTGTTGAGCAAGCTGATGTCTGAGGAATGGTGCAGCAGGTAACTCAGAGCTGGTACTCTGCCATTCCACCAAGAAGCACTGGGTTAAAAATCACAGCAATACTGACAGTGCAGGTCTGAGCCAGACTGCATGCACTGCAGCAATCCCACTGTAAACTGAATAATAGCTACAGTCTGTAGCACACAGTATATGTACTGTAGACTGCCATTTCACTTGCACCCAATTAGCAGTTGAGCAGGAAAAGCACAGTAGAGGGTAAGGATAACCAGGCTTCTCCTGTTTCATCGACAATTAATTTTTATCTTTTCTTTTTCTACTACTTGTGTTACCAATAACTAAAATTTAGCATCTCTGGCTAGTCTTCATTAAAATTTGGTCCAGATACTTCCTTAAAGGTTGTATTTGGTCCTAGAAAATGCAATTTGTGTTTCACCTGTCTTAGTGGTTGTCACTAAGACTGATGTATGGCTTTGTTTCCTTTATTTGTCTACTACAGTTATATTTTTTAAGTTCCAATGGTATGTTTTTGAGTATAAATTTCTCTTACACCCATTCTGCATAAAGTGTTGTGCTTCTTCTTCACTGCAATAACCCACATAGGTTTAAAAGTCCTAATGATTTTACAGTATGAATGTATCCTTGGAATCAACTAGAATAATTATTACTGACAATTCTAAATTTTCTTCTCGATGTTCTCAGTACACATTCATAGCACAGTGGGTTTTGTGTTCATAAAAGAGCAAATTGCAGCTTATTTCCCAAAGCTCTTCTTAACATGAGTAGACTGATAACACAGCAAGAATTTGGAATTGTGCTTCAATGAAACTGTTCCACAGAAAGAGTGAAAAAGTATATAAAAGAACACAAGATTCCCTAAAAAAGTCTACTCTCAGTATTGTATTAAAAAGGACATAATGATTACAATGTATTGGTTCATCAGGACAATAATCTGTTTAGCTAATTTCACTAAAAGACAAAACAAGTTTAAAGCACTAGGAAAGAAGAAATGCCAACCTGTATTGAATGTATAGATCTTTAGTCAGATGTCAGATGTTTACACAGGCTGTGAGCCAACACCTAGCAGGAAGAGGACACAGAACATGTCAAGTCCATTGCTACTAAGTCATGAGGTGGATTTCTGTGACACAAAATGCTCTGCTCTCTTTGGTTTGTCACACTGGATAAACAAACACTGTCTTTATGGATCCTCAGTGATTCCCTGAACTATTGACAGATCTAGAATGGTAAAAAACTGGTATCATGTCCTCAAGGATGATGGGCTTGCAGCTAGGGATAGGAAATTATACCTGCCCTGAAGGTGTAAAGTTTTCATCTCTGTTCTATGCTGCTTAGGCTGTTCTTATTATTGCACATTGTACAAAATTTCTAAAAACTAAAATCTGTCTGAAGTGTGCAAGTGAAATCTGATGAATATGAAACCCAGTAATATTTTCACAAATCAGCATGCTAATTCAGACCACATTACAGAGAGGAGAAAAAAAAAAAAAAGATAAGCATAAACCATGGAACAAAACTACTGTCAGAGATTTGTAGAATAATCAAAGCTGCTTCCATATTCAATGGAGTTTAAAACCATGAAAAGTCAGATTTTCTTGTGCATAAAGAAAAACCCTGTAATCCAATATACCCTTTGACTGTGACACAGGCTGTGCAGCAGAGCTGTGGATCCTAGTTATATGTTCCAACCAAAGCATGAAAATAAAAGGAGAGCCTGTGATATATGGGTAGAAGAACGAGAAGAGAAAATCATTTGAACAATTGAACAACAAGTGAACAAGACTGGCAGCCCTGTGGATTCATACACACATAGGCTGTAAGTATGCCTAGAGAGAAGGGAAAAAAGACAGCCAGGGTGAGGAAAATCAGTGATTTAGATGATCAAAACTGTTTGAAGAGAGCACTGGTACTTGTTTTCACAAAGCTTTAACCATACACATTGTTGGGATACAACATCATATGTAAACCTGATGCCTCAGGCAGTGAGGTATTTGTCAAAAACCAAAAGACAAAATTAAGGAAATTTCTGCCCTTGCACTTCCATGTTTTTGAAGGCTGTCATCTGAGATCTCTCTCCTATGCATCAGCCTCTCACAGGGGATCAGTGGTGCTCCCCTGAGCTGACATTCATTCATTTATCCTTCAGGGCAGCAGTAGCATGGCTGCATGCAGTACTCCTCCCAGAATATCCATGTGCCTGTCAATACATTCCAGTTATTTCCTCAGTTGAAGATAAAGGTGCCAGATAGGGAAGCCAACTAAATTAATGAAAAATATTATTTTAATAGAATATAGGAAATAAAAGAAAAGAAAACTGCAGTAAAACCACTTAGGATAGTATCCACCAGTGCCTGTAGTGGCAACTAAACAGGAATGTTGCAAAAGGGTACCCACTTAAAATCAGAATTACGTGAAGTTAACGAAACTTTTCTAAATAAATAATTTCTGTACAGAGTTCTCACTCTGGGAAATCTCAAAACTAATCATATTTCAGAAGGCATAGGGGAGAATCCAGCAGGCAACAATAATAAAGTCAATTTATACATACATTGCTGCGTATGTTGCTCTATATTTATATATTACACATTTATGAATTCTTTTAAACAGAAAGCAATCAAGCTGATAGAACCACCGGGGTCACAGATTCTAAATTAAAAGTAGCTAGCAGAAAAGTTCTTTGATGTTGTACAGATTTGAGGAGATGCTGGGGTAACACAGTATACATAGCACAGAAAATCCCATGATCCCCAGATTGGTGCATACATCTACAGCGATCAGTGTTCAAATACCCTTCATCAGAGCACTTTTCCCAGCACAGTGTTTGTTTTGTCCATGTCAGGGGAGCTGCTGTAAAGATTAAACCAGCTTTAAAACCTATTTGAAATAAAATACCCAAGTATTAATTTATACTTAAATTTGTATTCACATTGTCAGACTCTCTTACAGACTTTTGAGATGTTTACAGATTTTTCAGTTACTATCTCACACAACCAGCTGTTTTGGGAGTTAACTGTAATTACCTCTTATCAATCTATCATTATTCACAGACCCTCTTGGAACAAATGAACAAAAATATGTGTATGCATTTGTGTTGTTGACTACCAAAAATATGGCAGCTCACATAAAATTGTCATGTAACTTAGGAAAACCTCCTCCTTTTAGAATACTCCTTCACTATAGCAATTTGCCAGCTTTCAGAAATGACAGTAATTGCAATATTTCTTTTTTAACCTTATTCCACTCTTCTTCTCTAACTATGAAAAAATAGTAGTAATGTCCATAAAAATGGCATTGTACTTGCTTGAACAAAGATAGTGATTCAAAGAGATAATATTTAATACCATTATTTCAATAGCCAATATGGCATTGATCCATTTCCACGGTCACAGCTGCAGCAATCACAAATTCAACTCTTCTTGCCTCCCCTATTGTAAAGAACTGCTGTATTGTGATGAGTTAATTTGTTCTCAATCCTACATTGCTGAACTTAGTGGCAAAGCACTGTCCATTGATTACAGTGACACAGAAGGAAAAACCACAAAGGCTTCCTACTTCTCAAAAGCAAGCCACACTAGCCAATATTTAACTGTCAAGCAATTTTAAATATTTCATCCTTGTCTGTACACCTACTGAAAGTACATTAATCCCATTGGAAACAATTACAAATATTCATTGCAGTGCCCACGTTTAGCTTGGCACCAATCTCACTGGTTTTGCTGGTAATTTACTTCATGCATCCCAGCACAGAAGGGCTCAGATTTCTGCAAAGCTCTGTCCACAGTCAAGGGCACAAAAAGTTAACACAAAAACCATCAGTGATACGTGTTTGCACAGAAATCTTGATGTGCAAGCATTTGCAATCTTAATATTCCCACAATGTAACTTTGTTTCAGAAATATTTATATTTACTACATAATGTATGCTCTACTTCTTTATGGGCAATTTTCACTCCCATGGTCATTACTAATATTCTTCCTGAAGTTCTTTGCAGGAAAGAGCAGGTGCAGAGCAAATATGTGAATCAATTTCAGATTGTACAGTGCCAGCCAAGAGCTCTGCAGCTGCATTAGCTATGATCACCGTCAGGCAGGCCTAAAAGCAATAGTGCCAAGGCAGCCCCAAATCTACTTTTATGCTCTCCTAAGGGTCCCACATTTAGAGCTGCTGAAATACAGAAACCAGCAGCAGCTGTATAATCAGTTTATGTGAAAACATTTGGAAACTATTAAGTCAGAGATTCAACAAAACAGTATCAAAAGAAGTGACTAAATCCTTCTTTTACTTACAGTCATGTGACACAATTTGCTCTGCAATATCTAAACAACAGTGTCTTACTAGCACCCTTTCTGAGATATGTGCTATCTCATAACAGCCTTGGGCCCTAATAATTCCAAATTTGTCTTTGCAACAACTAATTAATTAATTCTCCCTTAATCATCTTGGTTTTGTTTCCACAGACCACAGCCTGAGGGAATGCCTGAAGAAATCACAACTGACCTCATGGGAAACAATATTAGGAGCATGTGAAGTTCACCCTGTTCTTAGAGGGGCAGCAGGTTCTGGCCATGGCAGCCAAGGCAGTTTACTCATTTTGAGCAGGTGTCCCAAGTGAACTATGCCCCCATCACTTTGGTTTTCAAAGATTGTAGTCAAAGAACTGCACACCAGAGATCTGCATATCTTCTCAGCTGGTTAGAGTTGAGAAGTAAAAGTCTTGAGGGTTTTTTTCATTCAATATGCAAACTTTAGAACTCAGCCAGTATAGATAGTACGGAATAAGGATTGTGTTTGTGTTTGGTTTGCTTTAAAGGTAGGGAAATAATAAGATATTGGTACCCTGATCAACTAAGTGCATCAATATATATTCATTACATACAGATAACTCAAATTACCTTGAGAAGCACATAATAAATTTAACAAAAAAAAACATAAGAAGGAAAGAAACCCCAAGTGATTCTGTTCTGCCTGAAAATGCCTGAAAATGTAAACATGCAGATTAAAATGTTAATATAAAAAATTGAGTCTAGTATTGAAAAAAATAGCCACTCAGAGCTGGCCAAACAGACCTGAGTTAGCATATTTTTTGACATTTTTTGTTACTGACAGTAAGTATTTATTTTAATAGAGAAGTACTATATATAGTATAATTTTTCAGAAATAAACATGCAGAGTTAGTTTAATAGTTTCTATCAGTTTTTTTAAGTATTGAGCCATACTCATAGTACTCAGGGACACTATAATAAATTATTTCTGAGCTATGACCTTCTAGTATGTTCATTCAGCAAAATATGTCAAATGAAATAATATGTATAAATGGTCATATTGTTTGTTCTTATGATAGCTGTAACTATTATGATATTTTTAACTATTATTTTATAGTCCAGAGTCCAAGGTAGGTCCACAGGCAGGTGCACTGAATCTTCTCTGTAGCAATTTCAAATCCTGCTCCTTCAATGGCTGGAATAGTCCTTTTAGAGAACAATCTCCAAATAATAGTCTTGGTGCTTATTAAAATATCATCCATATAGTGAAAAATGTGGCATCAGGGAATTTTTCTTGGATGGGCAAGAGAACGAGGGCAACAAACATTTGGCAAATAGATGGAGAACTTTTCATCCTTTGGGGAAGAACTTGCCACTGAAACCCTTTTAGAGGGGCTTGTCTGTTAATTGATGGGATGGAAAATACAAATTTTGGGACATCTCTGGGATAGAGAAGGATGTTAAAAAAGCAATCTTTAATATCAATGACTGCCAATTTCCAGTCTCTTGGGAGCATTGAGAGTGAGGGCAGGCCAGGCTGCAGAGAGCCTGTGTCCTCATGGCCTCATTGTTCTTCCTGAGGAGCCTCCACCTGTCTTTGCCTGGTTTATGAATGACAAGGGCTAGTGGATGGTGCTGTGTGGCCCTTGGTGTTCCAAGGGCTAGTGGATGGTGCTGTGTGGCCCTTGGTGTTCCAAGGGCTAGTGGATGGTGCTGTGTGGCCCTTGGACAACTGCTCCTGCATGAGGGACTTGAGGGCCTTTATCTTCTGAAAGGGGCCACTGATCCACCACCCTGTTCATCAGTTTCCCATGTGAGTGGTGGTGTGGCGTGCTCTTCAATGGCCCAGCTAGAAATCCCATGGTGGTGAGGGGATTTCCAACCTGGCTCCCCATTGGGACAATGTTGGAATTCCCTTTCTGGGAACCCCCTGATTTTAGAGAATTTTTCCCCACAAAGTCCTGTACCAGAGTTTGAAAAGATGAGCAGAACTTGCAGCTTTGATCTTTGAAGTCGTTTATTTTTTCTTACCTCATGGCTGGTGAGCCACCTAAGACCAGGCTTAGCTTGCTGAAAAACGAGAGCTTGCAAGGACCATGATGCAGGCAGCTCAAGGTCTTTTATGGACTTTTTGCCCAATTAATTCACAAAGTGTACCATATTTACAATTCTGCACCAACAATTACCACCTATTCTAAACACACAATTTCTACACCAAATCTACTTCCGCCAGTGTCTTTGTGGCACCATCACAGCAGAAAATCGAGTAGAAGAAGGAGGAGGGCATAAAACACCACCCCAAACCTCCATCTTGCTTTTATCTATCTCTATACTAAAATCCCAAAACTACAAATTTTCACCCTGTGACAAACTAAACCACTACTTCTTTCTGATCTTTGTTGCTTTTAATTCATCCATGAGCATGGGGAGTTTTTCCCATGGACTAAGGTCAAAGGCAATGCTTTCCTGGGGTCCCAGCTGGGGTCTCGGGCCCCCCAGGGAAGTCAGAGGGGTTTTCCCCATGCCCTGGACTCCAACAGGACAATAGGACCCTGCCCCATTAAGTGATGGGTGCTCTGACCACAAACCTTACTGTGGCAACCTTACCCTCAGGACCCTCAATAAGGATTGTCCATTTTCTCCTCACAGAGGTGGCAGCTCCTTCAATCTCAGAGATGACTCCACTGGCTGGCACCACTTCCCAGCCCTGTGGCCACTTGGAGCAGGCAATGATGGGCACATCTGCTCTGTTATCTGCCACACATGGAAGATAAACTTTGTCACCTTTGTTAAACAAGCCACACTCTATAAGAGGTCTGTCTTGGCCCATATAGAAAGTGTAAGGACAGATCAAAAAGCTTAATTTAAAAATGCACAGCTTAGCTAGAGAACAAAAATGAGATCCCAAAATGATGCGTGGCTTGGAGAAAATTGCACCAAAGTTGACAAAGCATATAAAAAGCTGGCTATAATTTGATAGATTTCATATTTGAAATAAAAATGAGGTAGGACTCAGGCTTTTGCCCAGCAATGTGATAAAGTCTCTCTCTCATGTGATCAGCCTTTTGGTCTTTTTGAATCGTCCCTTCTTTCTCAGGATTCTCCAGGTAACCCATCCTTTAATAAAAACAAACACTAAAATATCTTACAATAAATAAAGCTATAATATAAAGCCATTGAATCTTCTGTCTTATCTATAAAAGATAAAACAGCAGAAATTGCCATAAAAATTATAATAGGTAAAAAATGAGAGGATTTAAAAACTGTCATATATATAAGTAGATTTAAACAAACATATTTTAACAAAATTAACTTAGGAATTAAGATTAAGTTCAGTAAAAACATCACTTAAGTGGAATAAAAAGTCAAATTCAACATTACTAACACTGAAGAAAATTTGATGTTAACAAAATTGAAATGGAATATAAAATGGCTTGAAGTGAAGAAGACTTAAATTTGGCTTTGCTTAAATTTAGCAACACTCAGACTTGACAGAAATCAACCTTGGCAAAAATTACTCTTAATAAAATTACTTCAATAGAGCAATAATACATAACATTACTCAGTTCTAACAATAATAAAGCTTAATCTTATTAGTAAATATTAAAACATAACAAAATTAAACATTGATACTTATAAAAGTTCCAATTATTAACACAAAAGGCACTGAGAATAGTCTGTGATGAGAATAACAACAGGACAAATTTACTGGAGGGATAAAAAAGGGTGTAAAAAGCGTGTTATGATTTTAGAAAATTTGGTTTTGAGAAAAGCCCATAGTAACCACAAATTTTCTGTAAATAGAAATCTACTGAAACTTTAAAACAACAATATAAAATTTGGCAAACTGCCCTGTAAAATTGCAGGGCAATTGACTTTTACAAATGGCAAGATAACAGATTTAAACCTGGCTTAATAAAAGTAATGAAATACGAATATTTAATTACTTTAAAATAGTAAAAAAACTATTATATCTATCTGTGTAAAATAGTAAAAAAAACCTATTGTATCTATCTGTGCAGCTATACTGTTTTGATATGAAGCCCAGTTTAAATTAAAACTTGGAGCACTAAATAGGTATACTTAATAAGATACAGTCACATATGTCTTTAGGGAAAACAGTTCACAATGAAAGATGTCCCATTGGATTTAAAAACAAAAGGCAAACAAACAGGTAAAATCATGATTAACACATCTCTGTTTGCCCCTATAATGAAATTATCACAGGCCAAGTATTTTTAAACTTCAAAAGACTGCTGTAGATAAAATTCTAGTTTATAGAACTTGGTTAAAAACTGCAATAAATAAATCATCTGTGTAATATAAAATCATTGCTTGTGGATGTTTTCGTGTTTTCTGTTAATCATGTAAACAACTTGCATCTATAACACAGGTTAGAAAAGGTGACTGTAAGGAAATAAGTTTAGACTAGTAAAGTAAGGAGTGCTTGTGCTCTTAAAACTTTCTGTGCTTCTGTAAGCACTGACAGATTGCATGTCCGGTGGTACAGGGAGTCGTGTCAGTTAAGGAAGGCATGATCCTGAGTCCAAATCATGATTTTTATTTCACTTCTAGAATCAGAATCAATGATTCCTGGTAAAATAAAAAGATCTCCTGAGATACATGGCATTTAAAAGGAAGAGATTCATTTAAACCTGTAGGTATAAAATAACCAATGTGTCATTTATCATGGTTGTGGTAGAAACTGCTATGCCCATCTCGGGACTACTTGTGGTTCCTCTGATGTTCCTTGAGCTTAAAACTTAATTACTGTAAACATTTTAAAGTATTGAATTATTATAACAAAAGCCAACACTATTACAGCTGTGTCGTGTCCAGTAACACTGACAGATCCACCCTTAAGAGAAACATCCCAGTGTGGTATACAAAGACATTGTGCTTACAAACCATTACAAAGTCAAAAATGCAGATTATTCTAAAAAGTAAGTTATTGTTTACTGTGTTTTGAGGCCTATCAATGTACTGTTTTAATGTCAACTGTAATTTCAGTTTAAACGTGGTAAGGAAAAATAAAAATCTCTGGGTTGCCCTGAAACAAATCAGGATTTCGTGTTAAATTTGTAAGTCCAGAATTAGGTTAGGCAGAACCACCATCTGAGCTACTTCCAATGGCTGGTATTAGTGCAGAAAATGCGTGCAGTGTCCTAGCTTCATTTCAGCTGGAAACTGTTTCATTTGGTTTGTGAATGCATGCTGCTTCACGCTAAAGTCGGTGTCAGGTGTTCGAGCTGTGAATGCAAGCTGTTTCTTTTCCTCCCTGCATACTACTAGCCATTACCATATGAAAGACCGGCTGGCATTTTTCGGCTGTGTGAAGCTCTTGTGATGTTAACAAACCCTTCCCTCTCCCTCTGAGACGAAGCGAGGAGGGAAGACACTGGGGAGAGTTCATTCCCGGCCCCGGAGCAGGCCCGGGAAGGGGCCCGGTGTCGGGCCCGGGACGGCTCGGCCCAGGGGCAGTGTTGGAATTCCAGCCCGCTCCCCGGGGAGGCGGCGGCTTCCGTCCCGGGCCGCTCCCCCGCTGCCGGAGCGGCATCGGGAGGCAGCGA
>WEIU01020642.1:1574-16987 GCA_013389925.1 Aegithalos caudatus | reverse complement strand
TAACTACTTCTTTGCGAATCAGAGTGAATAGTGGGAGTTTTGGAGTTGTTTTATCTCCTGATTCTACCCGGTCTGTCAGCAATGTTCCAATTTTGTCCCAGTCAGACACAGAGTTCACATCTAGCTGGTTAAAGTCAGGCAGATGAAAGGACAGCCAGAGAGTAAACTGTTGTAATTTCCCCTTAGAGATTTTACTATCCCCAGCATTTACAATCTCTAGGATTTGGGAATATGAGCCTTTTTCCTGCACAGAGAGTTTTGACCCCATTTTAGATGTTAAAAAGCAGCCTGCGCAGGTTTTATCTACCCCTTTGCAGTGGAAAGACAAACCAACCGAAAACACAACCACCAAACTTAGGAGAAGGGCTCAGATTTCTCCTCCCCTCACCAGTGAGGTAAGATGGAGAAACCACATGTGAGGGAAGCCCGCAGCTTTTAAAGCTGCTGCTGCCAGCCACCCAGACGCTGCCGCAGCACGTGGCCACCAGAGCCAGGAAAAAACACAAGAAACCTCGAGTCCCCGCTGTCCGGACCGGCGAAAACCCCGTCTGCGTTCACCTGCACCCCTTCAGCTGTGTCTGGGAGCCCGGGCCGTCCCCCCACACTTACACCTCCCCAACCCATGTGGTGTCCCCACTTCCCTAAGCCAAGGTCTGTGCTCCACCACCCCACAACTGGGGGCCACTTCAGGGGGATCCCAAAGTACTTACCTTCCTCTTGAGACTTCTTCTGGTCAGAGTCTGCTGCAAAGAGTCCTCCGTCCAGGACCAGTCCGTCTGGGTCTCGAAGGGTTGTTGGTCCAATCCCTTGCCAGAGCACTGTGCGAAAAACGGCACTTCTGGTTGGGCGAATGACTGTCCAAAGCTTTGTAGATCCACCGGTTTGGAGTGGAAATCCAGCTAAACGCATGGGGTCTCAGACCATGTGGACAGGCCCCACTTGGACGCTAATCTGCTGCAGTTCCCGCACCCCAGGGGTTCAGCCCTGACTAGCAGTGATCCCCGGGGGGAAACTGAGGCAAGGACAAAGATAAAAGACAAAGATGCCCTTAATCTTCCAGGAACACAGTCCCACAGTTTATTGTAGAACCTTCTCCATGCAGTTGGGATGATTAAGAGAGCGAACCCCCATGCTGGGAGTCCTTTATACCCTCTGAGAAGGAGGGGGAGGGGAGGGGTCTGCCAGCCAATTAGGGCTGACGTGAGGCAGGTAAGGCTTAGGTGGTGTCGAGTAGCGGGGGGTATAGGCGATTCTGGGTAGGTACAGCAGATACTTTGTGTGAACAGAAAAACACCCAGTGCAATACAAACTAAAACTACTTAGTGCAATACAACATTCTGCTCCCAAGGACTTAAGGCAGGACTTACTTTGTCTGTGTATAATACCATGCATCAGTCTTGCTTGGATTCCTGGATAGTCCAGTGCCTAGTAAGCTCTTCGTATAACATGGCAACCTGCACAAAAAGCTTATCTAGCTGGGCACACTTGCACTTATGACACGCACCTCTGCCTTCAGGCCCCAGGGGGACTTCCAGATTATGCAGTCCCTTGTAGCTGAGAGTCTGGATTGTGTCCATCCTTAGTTGTGTTCAAAAGGTGCTTGGATGTGGCACTTGGGGATATGGTTTAGTGGTGAACATGGTGATTCTTGATGATCTTAGAGGTATTTTCCAACTTTAATGATTCGATGATTCAGTGATTCCCTTCCCTTTTTCAGGAGTCCACTTTGCAATCATCCCTGTTTCAGCTACTCAAAGCATGTCTTGATTGTCCTCACAGACACACAGTACCATCCTTCACTGGAAAGGCCACTTGCAGAGAAAGCAAGTAGCTTCAATCATGGGAACCCTTCAGACTGAGTAAACAGATCTCACACTGGCCAAAATAAGAAGTCACAATAGCTGAATCATTTCAACTCCCTAAATAATTTCTTCAGATTTGAACATGGGAAGCCTAGGTCAAGAAAGCAGGTGGGACCATACAATAAGTTGTACTTTGATTCCTCTAGAGTAATCATGTTTATAACATACAGTTGCAACAGAGATTGAATTTCCTTATAGAACTCTGTTCTTCATATCTCCCAGTTATCCATGAAGAGTCAAGAATATAGACAAGCTAAGTTCTGCAGTGCATATTATCTGAAAGTGAGAAATAAAAAGATTCCACATAGTTTTGTTTGGTGAAAGCCTGTGTGAAAAATTAGTGAAAGTATATTTCATTGTTATTATAATAATTATTATTCCATACACTATGAAGCATTTAAAATCAATTTTTCTTGGTATTTGCTGTATTTTTGATAGGTTCTATGGGTTGTGTTCCATAATGCTTTTGTTTATATGTCTGTGATCTCTTGAAAGTTTAAGACAAACAAAACATGTATAAGTCCAAATATCTTCAAATATTTTATATATCAGTAAGCTTCTGAATTAATAATGCTGTGCTTTTCCTTTTTTAACACTGCTGTTGGTGAGCTGTTAAACAATTAGTCAAAACTGGTAACTGGTATACCTTTGATTCAGGATGTTCCTGTGTTTATAATCATCATCATCCTTTCTTTGGGCCTGAGGTCCAAACAGTATGAAATCTTAGCCAGTTTCAATATATATATTCTTGTTGTGGGTGGAGTGGGAGCTTCAAAGTTTATTAAAGAAGCCTTGCTGCTGAGTCACAAGGTATTGAGAAGACCCTCTTGCTTTTTAAACTCCTCGGAGAGAGGAGTACATGGGTGGCTGGATCCAGTCTTAGCTTCAGACTGTCAATGGTTTAAGTTTTGCAGATTTGTCCCACAAGTTTTAATGATGGCAAATCTGATAGATTTATAAAAGATGAGTTATTTATTAAGATAAATGAAAAGACAAAAGATAATAGACAAAAGATCTTAATCAGAATTACTTGCTACACTGTATAAAACTAAAAGAACTACTAGTAGATTATAGCATAATATAAAATAGTGCACTATATCAAGGTACCAATATTAAAGCTAGCAAAAGAAATAGTATTGATTAGGAGTCGAATGTAACTTACCACCAAAACAACAATGTACACAGATTCCTCACTTAATCCCTTGGGAAGTAACCATAAAATAGGTGTCCCCACTTATGGGAGAAACTCCACACATTTCCAGGAAAATGTATAGAAGATTTCTGCTTTGTGGAAGCTTGAGGTGACTTTTTGTAGTGGGTCAACCTTGGACTGGATGCCTGGTGCCCACCAAACTTCTTTATCACTCCTCTTCCCAGCAGGACAGGAGAGAGAAAAATAAGATGGAAAACAACTATCAGGTTGAAGTAAGGCAGTTTACTAAAGCAAAAAGCCAAAGTTTGCTCATGCATAAGCAAAAGGGAAAAAATATTAATCTCTACTTCCTAATGGTGAGCAATTTTCAGCCACTTCCTCTAGGAGCCGGGCTTTAGCATGGATAGTGGCTGCTCAGGAAGGCAAACATTGTAAAAACATATAATCTCCTTCCTCCTTGTTCCCTTAGCTTTTATATGAGAGCTGATGTCATTACAGTATGTATTACGTTAGGGGTCATTGGTTGGAGACAGACACACGACATGGCTCACCAAGGGTCATTACAAACAGCACTGAGTTTATTATGTCCACCCCTTCTATAGGGAGGTTGAATTTCCCAGGCTTGGATAGCTGATTGGCCAGGGTCTTGACACCACCCAGATCCTTAGCCAGTGATATGTCTGCATTCCGGATTGAACATGATTGGCTGAGGTTCCTGTTTGAGTTCAAATCTATCTTTTTGTTGCTCACCCAGGGACTTGTTCTAAAACGAACTAGGCTTAGCCGAGTTGGATTTTCTCTTATGGCCAGATTTATTTGTTCAGCTACAGGTCAGCTGAGCTGACAGGTATGGAATACCCCTTTGGTTAATTTGGGTCCACTGGCCTAGTTGTGTCCCCTCCCATGATCTTGTGCACACCCAGCCCCCTTGATGGGGGGGCGGAAATGTTAGGCAGCGTTTGTGCTGTACCAGCACTGCTCAGCAGTAGCCAAAACACTGGTGCATTATCAAAACCTTTCTAGCTACCAATGCAAAGCACAACACTGTGAGGGCTGCTAAGGGAAAATGAACTCCAGCTCAGCCAAATTCAATACAATTTCCATCCCTTTTTCCATACCATTTGTGACATACTCAGATCCCACATATTTTATATATTTTCCAACTGTTCCATTGTATTTATTTCTCATTACTGGAATCCCTTCTTACCCACATATACAACTAACAAATCCTTAAACCTTCTCTGTACCAAACACACATTTTCATTAACTAATATCTCTTGTCCTTTCACAAATAGATATTATTTTCCCATTTTAAGGGCTTCCTCCACCCCTCCAGATCCATGCCTTGGGCTCCAGTCCATCAGGATGAATGGTCAGGGCAGGACAAGCAGCATACTTGATCGTTGGGCACCGACACAGGCCTGACTCAGGTCGTCATCACATTCTCCTTGCTTCTTGCAAAATGCATTCTTCATCAGTTTGTGTCATTCCTGATACTTTATTTCTTGCAACATACATTTTACACCACAGATTATTTTTCCCCAAGGTTAAATCTCCTTGAGGCACACACCAGGTCTTCCCTATACTTCCATGTTACCCACCAAATACACCCAGGTCCTTGGGAAAAGACAATCCCACAAATGGGTTTGCCTTTTCCCATGGGGGAAGAAATCCACACCGACTTCTCCAGCAATTTCCCTATGTATAATGCAGGGACCTTATTTCCTCCCAGTGTGTAGGGGTTTTGTTTGGGCAGGACCAGGACAATGAGCAGATTCCTTAGTGCTAAACAGCCAAGTGGTTTCTGCTAAATTTGCATCCCAATGCTTCCATGCCCCATTACCTAATGCTCTTAACATAGTCTTCAACGGTCCATTATACGTCTCAGTCTTTCCAGAGGCTTATGGATGATAAGGGATGTGATATAACCACTCAATACCATGTTTCTTTGCCCAAGAGTTTATGAGGTTGTTTTGAAAACGAGTCCCATTGATTGATTAGATTCTCTCTGGGATAGCATGTCACCACAATATGTGTTTCTCAAAGCCTGAGATTGTGTTTCAAGCAGTGGCACGGTTTACCCGGTATGGTTCCAGCCAGTCAGTTGTTGCTTCTACCATGGGTATGTAGCTCTTGCCTTGGCATGTTTCTGGCAGTGGTCCAATGTAGTCAATTTGCCAGGCCTCACCATACTGGAAACTCAGCTACCACCTTCTATTCCAAGGACATTTCACTCGTGTGGCTTGCTTGATGGCAGCACGTTTCACATTCATGAATAACCTATATGATGGCCTCTGTGGTAAGGTCCACCCTTTAATCACAAGCCCATCTGTATGTTACATCCCTTCCTAGATGCCCTGATGTTTCATGGGCCCAACAGGCTATAAATAGCTCACCCTTTTGCTTCCAGTCAAGGTCTACCTGAGCTATTCCAATCTTGGCAGCCTGATCTACCTGTTCATTGTTCTGTTTTTGTTCAGTGGCATGACTTCTGGGCATATAAGCATCTACATGACATACCTTCAGTCATGTTTTCTACCCATCCAGAGATGTCTTGCCACAATGCAGCAGCCCAGATGGGTTTACATCTGCATTGCCAATTAGCCACCATCCAGGAGTCAGTACAGTGATAGAGTACAACCCACTTTTTTCATTCAGCAATCTCTAGGGCTGGTTGGATGGCTTTCACTTCTGCAAATTGGCTTGACTCACCTTCCCCTTCAGCAGCCTCAATGACTCATTGTGTGGGACTCCACACAGCAGCTTTTCACCTCTGGTAGTTTCCTACCACACGGCAGGATCCACCAATAAATAGAATATAGCCTTTTTCATTTTCTGATAACTCATTATATGATGGCACTTCTTGTGCATGGGTCACCTCAGGCAATGCTCCAAAATCTCTGCCTTCTGGCCAGTCCATTATGTCTTCTAGGATTCCTGGGAAACTGGGTTTTCCTATTCGGGCACATCGTGTAATCAATGCCACCCACTTACTCCATGTAATGCTGGTTGCATGATGTGTTGAGGGGATATTTCTTTTGAACATCCAGTGTAGGATGGGCATTCATGGTGCCAAGAGGAGATGCTTCTGTCCAAACAACTTCTCAGGCAGCTTGAACCCCTTCATAGGCTGCTAATATTTCTTTCAGTTGGAGTATAGTGGGCTTCAGATCCTCAATAACCCAGGCTCCAAAACCCTAATGGGTGACTTCGGTTTTCTCCTGCAGTCCTTTGCCAGAGGTTCCAGGTGAGACCCTGCGCCCCACCTGCAGGGCAGAGTATATTTTGCCTGGCTGGTCCTGTCCAAATGTAGGAGACAAGAAAAGTCTCATAGAATAAGTAGACCTTTGCTTACTTTGTTCACTCTTGCTCTCTGACAATTCACGAAAGGTACTCTGCGAAATGTACAGGTAGCATGAAAGACAAAAAGCAAGTTATATAACCATAAAACAAGTTATATAACCAGCGTGTGGAGATCCCATGTTTGGGATAGTGATTGGTTAGGGGTATGTGTGAACACTGTGTGATCAGAAAGCTGATTGGGTAAGAGAATGCATGGACAGCAACACCTGCAGTGGCAGCCAGCCAATGCATGTTTGTTTTGTTTCACAAGAATGTAAACAGATAAGCACTTAGTGTCTGAATACAGCATAAAAAGACCTGTTTTTTTTTGCAATGAACAATTTCTCTTTGCAACTGCCAAGGGGAGTCCTTGTGTCTTCATTCATCATTGCTATATCCAAACAGGCTCAAAAGGTACTGCATGAGCTTTTTTGTTTGATCTGCTCACAGGCCTGCTGTTGCTCAAGGCCTCACTCAAAATGATTCTTTTTCTGGGACATTTGCTAGAGGGGGCCCACAAGCTGACTATAACCTGGAATGTGCATTCTCCAGAACCCCACAAGGCCTAGAAAAGCTTGTGTTTCCTTCTTGTTAGGTGGTAGAGACACATTTGCTATTTTGTTAACCACCTCCATAGGCACACAAGAGCATCCATCCTTCCATTTTCCCATTTTATTCCCAAGAACTGGATCTCCTGTGCAGGTCCCTTTACCTTACTTTGTTTTATGGCGAGACCAGCTTTCAGAAGAATTTGGATTATTGTCTTCCCTTTTCTCAAAAACTTCTGCTGTATTGCCCCACGCAATGATATGGTCAATATATTGCAGGTGTTCTGGAGCTCTCCCCTGTTCCAGTGCAGTCTGCCATGGGGACAGTCAGTTCCAGCTGTACAGGACATCTCTCCAAGTGAAAGCAAACTGTGGCCTGCAATCTGCTGCCCCAGGGATTGAGAAAAATGCATCAGTGATATCAGTTGTGGCACCACTTGACTGCCTTTGACTCCAGCTCATATTGAAGTTGCAACATGTCTGTTACAGCAACACTCAGAGGCGGCATGACTTCATCCAGGCCCTGAAAGTCTCCTGTCAGCCTCCATTCCCCATTAGACTCTTGCACTGGCCATATGAGGCTGTAAAAGGGTTAGGGGGTCCTGCTGATCACTCCTTGGGTCTTCAGTTGACAAATTAGTTCATGGACAGGAGTTAGAGTCTCGGTTGGTGCGATATTGCCACTGATGCATTGTCCTGATAGCAATTGGTATTTGCTGGTCTTCAAGCTGCAGCAATCCTCCAATGAAGGTATCTTCTCAGGGGCCAGACAGGGTAGATAACTGTTAGATCTTCTCTGTATTAATTGTAGCTACACCTAAACCCCATCCATACCCTTTTGGATCCTTCAAGTACCCGCTCCTTAGGTATTTGATGCCAAAGATACAAGGGGCCTCTGAGCCAGTCACAATGGGGTGCTTTTCCCACTTGTCCCGTTAGACTCACCCCAGCCTCTAATACAGATAACTCCTGGCATCCCCTTGTCACTCCAGAGGTCCAGATGGATTCTTCACTCCTGTGCCTTGATGGCATCAGTGTGCACTGTGCACTGGTATCTACTAAAGCTTTATACTTCTGTGGATTGGATGTGCCAGGTCATCAAATCCACAGTCCAGTGTACCCGGTCATCCCTTTCCTCCTTCTGGCAGAAGGCAGGGATCCTCTATTCCTGTTCCTGATCAGAGTATTCACTTTCTGACCTTTGCCATGCCAGATCAAACATCCCCTCACCAGGATCAAGGGCGGTAATTTCAGTTCTTTTATGTCTGGGAGATGGCTGATTACCATCCTGTGTCTCTATGGCAACTACACTGGGTAGTTGGGTGGCCTGTGGGCTTGATTTTTCTGAATCTGAGAAATTTTAGTGTAACAGGATTTCTTGGAGAGAAGGGACATGACCTGTCCCTGTGCAGTTTGGACAAGCCAGGCTGGGCCTGGGTAAAGGCCTGAGTAAAGGCCAAAGCCTGTGGCATCTTGGAAATTAGTTTAAGGTATGCAGAGGGGGAAAGGGACTTGCTTGTACAATAGTGGCTGTAAAAATAAGTCTGATGTCTGAACCACCTTAAGTGTAAAGTAAGCAATGTTTGATTACATTCTTTCTATGCTGTACACCAATGTGGAAATGCTTAGAAATGTAAACAATACAGAAGTGTATATAAGCAGCCATTTTAAGCAATTAAAGGAGAACATATGTAACCATATTGGCGAGATTACGTTACTCGGCTAGCTTCCCACAATTTTGGGGGGATTTCTTTGTTCTTTTTAGCCTGCTCGCTGAGTGTTCCCAAGGGAGAGTCCTTGGGAGGTTTGTTCTCAGGGGAAAAATCTTGTAAACAGGCTCCTGTTTTGTAAATAATGTTGTACAGCTGTGCCTGTGTGTTTCTCTAAAGCCTTCTGATGTTCTAAAAAACAACAAAAAAGATGTCGCTGTTTGACACGAAATGAAGAGCTTAACTCCAAGGTAGAAGAAAGATCAGAAGGTTTTATTTTACAATTCATTCAGTCCTTTTATAACATGCTGCACTAAAAAGCATATTATTGGTCCATAGGACTAACACCTCTCTAGTTCCATTGGTCAAGCTTAGAAAAACACACAAGCACAGCTGCACAGCATTATTTACAAAACAAGAGCTTGTTTACAAGATTTTTCCCCTGAGAACAAACCTCCCAAAGACTCTCCCTTGGGAACACTCAGAGAGCAGGCTAAAATTTCTCAGATTCAAAAAAATCAGGCCCACAGTGGCCCATTCTTAACAGCTCTCTTATCTCTCAATTCACATACACAGGCTTCCAGCTTAAAGGTGGGTTCACCATCCTACTGTGGGAGACAAGAAAAGTCTTATAGATTAAGTAAAAGGCCTTTGCTCACTTTTGTTCATGATTCATGAAAAGCACTTTGGGAAATGTACAACCAGCATGAAGACAAGAACAAGTTATGTAAGTTTCAGGTGGACAATGCCTGATCAGAGTTCTAATTGGTCAGAGGAACATGTGGACAGCAACACAGGAGGTGGCATGCGGCCAATGTGTGTTTGGTTTAGTTAACAAGAATGCTAACAAGTATAATTTTACACAGAGTATTTTTAACACCATATAAAGCCTTGCACAGCATATTTTTAGCACACTATAAAAGCCTAGCATAGTTGTACAGTATATAAGGCCTTGCATGATGGTAATAAATGATTCTTTTTGGAAGAAACAAGGGAGTCTGTGTCATCACTGCTACATCTTACTTCCTCATGTCTTCTCCCTGGTCACACAAGAAAGACCAGAGTTCTCCATGTGGCCTGTGCTTAGGGCTTCCTTTCCCGCTGCCCAGCCAGGAGAGGACCCATCTCTTGGGCTGCCCCAACAGCTGAAGTTCTGGTTCATAGGGATGTGGAAGTACCCAGAGTTTATTCTAAGTTTCAGAGCCAGGAGGATTTGACCTCTACAGTTAGTATATCCATTTGTGGGTTATACAGTGCTACCAAGCTGCTGGAATATGATGCAGGGGTGCATTGAACCATCTTCCTCCATATGGCCATTGTGCAAGGGGCATCATCTGGATCTTTAGGGACCCTGTCACTTTTTAGATCACTATAAACAATTTCCAGCACTGCTAATTCTCACAAGTACTGCATACCTTCATCTGCAGTGGTCCACTTCCCTAGGGAGTTCACAAGATCTTCCCTAAATTGATAGCGTGCCCTCACACTTGAGAGGAGACATCTGCAGTGACTGCAAAGTGCTCCTTCTTTTTCAATTTCTCTTTCAATTTCCTGCTCTTTAGCAAGGGATCCCAGCTATTGGGCTTTGTGACCTTTTATTTGCTGACTGTTGGCCCCATTATCCCAGCACTGAAGCAGCCAGGCAGAAATCCGCTCACCTGGCTGGCAGCTCTAATCTTTTTGCAAGTCTCAAAGTTCTAATGAGGACAGGGATCTGGTAACCTCGATTTCCTGTTTGATTGGTCTCACCCATTTCTTCAATTTCTTTGTTGAAGGACGTGCTTCTTGATCTAATCCCTCCTTTCCTTCTTCTTCTTCTTCTTCTTCTTNAACACAGTTTGGGCTCCTGCCTCAACTTAAGTCCTCTGAGAGTATTGAACAGTGGCTTGGTAGGCTCAGGCCAGGCCCCAGTACAGGGTGAGAAGCTGCTGTTTTTCACTGGGGTGGGCAAGGAATTTTTTCTATCAGTTGATGGGTCTGTCAGTCTTGATTACCTGTTCAGGTGTAAGGTCCCAGGTAATGGGAGGTGATAATCGCCTTAAAAACCTACTCAAATCCTTCTACACACCCTGCCATCAAGGAACTAGACACCTCAGGACAGATTTCAATATCTCCTCGCCTAAAGTTTGTTTTCTCTTACACTAGGATGATGCCAGATTCCATGAATTCTATAGTGTACCAACAGTCTTACCAAATATTATTGAGAGTATTTAAGGACTTACATAAAGACAAGCAATGGCCATGAAAGACTGCATTATAAAATGGTTCACATCAATTTGACCGTGGATAGTTGACCTGCCTTCAAGTTGTCCTGAAAAGCCTCAATTTTATCATTTGGAGCTGTTTCAAAAGACATAGGGCTCAAGAAAGCTCATGAAACACAACTAGCCATTGGTCCATAATGGTTTTCTTCTGATATAACATGGAGGGTAATCTTTTATCCCATTCAGATTCATGTGGTCTAAGGTAGCACTTTTGTTACCAAAAATTCAGTAAAAATAAAAAAAACTCCTTAACACCAATGTAGCATTAAGAAGCAGGCATTCTTTATTTGGGTGGATGCATGAGGGGATAGCTCCTCTGAAATACTGTGCATGCTGAGTACACTGAGGTTTCTGTTTATATACTGTATTTTACATACATATTAATTGAATATCCCAGAATAATGATACATATGATAATCATTTCCCCAAAATCATTAACATGTTTTCCCTACCCTTTATGCATGGGTTTTTCTGCCGTGGCGGTCTCTTTCATGGTTCCTAGTGGTCAGGGACCCCAAAGTTATAGCTGACTGTGAACTGATAAAATTGGCAGAAACTGGGGCTGGTTACCTTCCAGTTCTTCTTACACAATGGGTATTGTACAGTTCCATAGGCCAGCAGGCTTCGAAGAATAAGCATTCTGTTGGCTCACCAGGTGTAGACATTTTTTCATCTGGCAACACTGACAAACCATTGGCATGCTCCACAATCCCATTTGTTTGGGGATAATAAGGTGTATGGAAAACCCATTGAAATACCTTCCTTTTTGGCCCAATCTTATTCCATCACGCTGGTGAAGTATGATTCATTCTCACTCTGTATAGAGTATGGGACAGGGAGACTGGAAAACAGGTTACTAGGTACTGAAATAGTAGCATTGGCAACAGCATGTCTGCAACTAACAGTCCAGAGACCACTTTCACACCTGTTAGTATGTACTTGTAACCATTAGATGCCTTCAGAGGCCCAATATAATCTATTTGCCAAGTGGACCAGTGTTTTGTTACTTTTGATATGTAAACATGGTGCCAGGTCTGTCTGGATGATTTTGTCCAAGTCTCAGTTGGCACTGGGGACGCTGTGAAAATGCCTTTATACATCTTCCTGGTCAATGGCCAGCCTCTGCTTTGTGCTGCAAAAAATAGAGCTTCTTGTCCAGTATGCCCTAATTTACAATGTAACCATTCACCCAATTGATATCAATNTTCTTCTTTTCCTTCTTCTTTTCCTTCTTCTTTTCCTTATTCTTTTCCTTATTCTTTTCCTTCTTTTCCTTCTTCTTCTTCCTCTTCTTCTTCTTCTTTTCCTTCTTCTTTTCCTTCTTCTTTTCCTTCTTCTTCCCTTACTAATCGATAATACGGTCCTGTAACTTGCCTTGTCCATTTTTTCTTTTTCACTACTGGGGCAATTACTGTAGTTGCTGAGGTTTGAGTCCCTTTCTCAGCCATAGTGTCCTCAAACACAGTTTGGGCTCCTGCCTCAACTTAAGTCCTCTGAGAGTATTGAACAGTGGCTTGGTAGGCTCAGGCCAGGCCCCAGTACAGGGTGAGAAGCTGCTGTTTTTCACTGGGGTGGGCAAGGAATTTTTTCTATCAGTTGATGGGTCTGTCAGTCTTGATTACCTGTTCAGGTGTAAGGTCCCAGGTAATGGGAGGTGATAATCGCCTTAAAAACCTACTCAAATCCTTCTACACACCCTGCCATCAAGGAACTAGACACCTCAGGACAGATTTCAATATCTCCTCGCCTAAAGTTTGTTTTCTCTTACACTAGGATGATGCCAGATTCCATGAATTCTATAGTGTACCAACAGTCTTACCAAATATTATTGAGAGTATTTAAGGACTTACATAAAGACAAGCAATGGCCATGAAAGACTGCATTATAAAATGGTTCACATCAATTTGACCGTGGATAGTTGACCTGCCTTCAAGTTGTCCTGAAAAGCCTCAATTTTATCATTTGGAGCTGTTTCAAAAGACATAGGGCTCAAGAAAGCTCATGAAACACAACTAGCCATTGGTCCATAATGGTTTTCTTCTGATATAACATGGAGGGTAATCTTTTATCCCATTCAGATTCATGTGGTCTAAGGTAGCACTTTTGTTACCAAAAATTCAGTAAAAATAAAAAAAACTCCTTAACACCAATGTAGCATTAAGAAGCAGGCATTCTTTATTTGGGTGGATGCATGAGGGGATAGCTCCTCTGAAATACTGTGCATGCTGAGTACACTGAGGTTTCTGTTTATATACTGTATTTTACATACATATTAATTGAATATCCCAGAATAATGATACATATGATAATCATTTCCCCAAAATCATTAACATGTTTTCCCTACCCTTTATGCATGGGTTTTTCTGCCGTGGCGGTCTCTTTCATGGTTCCTAGTGGTCAGGGACCCCAAAGTTATAGCTGACTGTGAACTGATAAAATTGGCAGAAACTGGGGCTGGTTACCTTCCAGTTCTTCTTACACAATGGGTATTGTACAGTTCCATAGGCCAGCAGGCTTCGAAGAATAAGCATTCTGTTGGCTCACCAGGTGTAGACATTTTTTCATCTGGCAACACTGACAAACCATTGGCATGCTCCACAATCCCATTTGTTTGGGGATAATAAGGTGTATGGAAAACCCATTGAAATACCTTCCTTTTTGGCCCAATCTTATTCCATCACGCTGGTGAAGTATGATTCATTCTCACTCTGTATAGAGTATGGGACAGGGAGACTGGAAAACAGGTTACTAGGTACTGAAATAGTAGCATTGGCAACAGCATGTCTGCAACTAACAGTCCAGAGACCACTTTCACACCTGTTAGTATGTACTTGTAACCATTAGATGCCTTCAGAGGCCCAATATAATCTATTTGCCAAGTGGACCAGTGTTTTGTTACTTTTGATATGTAAACATGGTGCCAGGTCTGTCTGGATGATTTTGTCCAAGTCTCAGTTGGCACTGGGGACGCTGTGAAAATGCCTTTATACATCTTCCTGGTCAATGGCCAGCCTCTGCTTTGTGCTGCAAAAAATAGAGCTTCTTGTCCAGTATGCCCTAATTTACAATGTAACCATTCACCCAATTGATATCAATGTTGAGGATCTTCCAACTGATCAATTTCTACCTTTCTGATTTTTGCCAGCTGATCTACCTTGCTGTTCCAATAAGTCTGTAAAGCTTGGTCATTTGCATGAGGTTTGACCCATTCTATGTGGATTGGTTGAGACTGAGCCTGTAACAGCCATTTCCAATCTTCCTTCTGCCAAACCTCTTTTCCATTCACTTGCCAATCTAATGCTTTCCACTAACACAACCACTGTGTCACAACAGCCCAGACTGTATAAGAATCAGCATATGTCTTTTCTTTTTCCTTTACTGCCAGCAATACAGCTTTTAATTCTCCTACCTGTGCACTTCCCATTACTTCTTCTACTATGACAGCTAACAGCTGGCCTGAAGGCCTCACAGACACAAGTAACCCGGGCCTTGACTTGATCGGCCTGCACACATGAGCAAAGGAAGTAAACATCTTTAAGGAAGAAGGCACTGAAAAGTGGAAGGACTTAACTGCAAGGAAGGGATGCTGACCAATCTTTGGAGCGCACCTACACAGGCAGCTATTGACCAGTGAACTGTGTGGTAACAAGTTATTAGCCAATTGGGATTGGGCGCATGCTTTTTGAAAACCATATAAATGTAAGTTGTGAGCTATAGTTTGCTACTGCCACACGAACCTTGGAGTGTTGTGTCATGTCCATCTCTACTGCAACATAGAGTGACCCTGACATGACTGGTAATAGCCGGTTGTGTGGAGAGCGGAGGAGATGGACCCCAGCGGAGAATAGCAGCCTGGAGAGCCAAAGGCAGCATGAAGAGCTGCAAATGTCCAGATGTGTAAATAAGAAAGGTGAGCCACTGGGGACACAGGAGCGCAAGTCTCAACTGAAGAAAAAGCTATAGTGAATGTATGGAACCATATGTTGGGCAAACGAGGGATAAAATACAATGTACAGGCACTTTGAACTTTATTGCTGTGGTGCAAGAGCCAAGGAGTAGATGCCACCACAGAAGTCGTATTTAGTATTAAAAACTGGGAACGGGCTGGTAAATTGATTTTTGAGTCGGCCTCTCAAGGCAATGAGACTGCTAAAAACATTATGACTACCTGGAGGCTGGTGCTGGATACCTTGAAACTGATAAAAGGTGAAAGGAATGCAAAAGTGGAAGCTGAGGCACTGCTGGCACCACCTGCCAAAACATCCAGCAATGGTGTATTGGGTTCTTACCATACGATTTGCAGGGATTATAGCCTGTTCAGATTTGTGGCTATAATAAATAGCGTGATACAGCATGGTCTAGAGTGCCTTGTAACTCAAAAGGGTTTAATAAATGAATGAAAATAATACAGAAAAAAAATATATAAGCCGTGCACGGTGTGGGGAAGTCCCATACCTCGAAAACACTTAGAGAATGCCGCCGGTTCTCTTGTTCTGTCCCTTTTTCTACTCAATATATGAGGATGGTTCTATTTG
>WEIU01020641.1:49134-82203 GCA_013389925.1 Aegithalos caudatus | reverse complement strand
CCCCGCGGCCTATGACGGGCGGGCCGGGGAGCCCCGAGAACGCGGGAGCCTCTGGAGGGACCGAAGGTCGGTGGGGGTCGCACGGAAACAGCTCCAAATAGAGCAGCGTTCTGGGGCTGAGGATGCTGTGCAGGTTCCTGGCGCTGGGGGAATAGAGCAGGTCCTGCTGCAAGGGTTACAGAGAATGTTCCTGGAGCTGGGGGAATAGAGCAGGTCCTGCTGCAAGGGTTACAGAGAATGTTCCTGGAACTGGAGGTACAAAGCAAAATCCCAGGGCTGAGGCAGCTCATAGTGAGGTCCTGGTGCTAGGGGTATGTAACAGGGCCCCAGCACTGGGAGTACTGAGTCCAAAGACAAATCGTGTGCACACAGCTCTGTGTCCATGACTGCTGTGAAAGCCCAGGACATAGGAAGCAAATTTGGCTGAAATTATGTCATCAACAGAATCCAAATTTGATCTGTTTTGTGCTGGCACTAGCAGCTCGTCCCAAGCAAAACACCAGGGAAGTGCTGTCTGGTGAATACCATCAGCAAAGGAGTGTCCCAAGGAGGTCACAGTCCTTGTCCTGAATCCAGGCTTTCCACAGAGGAATCACATTCCAGAGACAAAGGGTCCAGACATACTGGCCAGCAAGACATGGCACATCGGGATGGCTGTGGACATGTGCTGCTCCTGTTCAGGCCTCCTGAGCCCAGAGAGCTTTGGCACCAGAGGGAGATCCCCACTGGCAGCTAGGCTGGGCTGGGGGTCCCAGGACAGGGAGGAAGCAGGAGGAATGGGAATGAGGAGGTGGCTGTGGGGGGGGAGAGAAAAGCAGGATGAGACTCAGGGGAGGATGGAAAGGTGTGGTGGACAGAATGGGAAATGGAGAGGACAGGAACAGGTGTGTGGCACCAGGCTATGACACTGGGGAAGGCTGGGCTGGCCCATGATGAGGCCAGGTGGCCGTGGGTAAAAAGAAGGTGTACCACTACTCCACTGTCTCACACGGGGACAGGGAGGGGTGCGATTCCAGGAGGGTAATGCTCTGTCTTCTTCCTCCCCTAGGAGAGCCCCCATTTCTGATGAGGAGTCAAAAACGAGCAGCTCCCAGCACTTGGGGTCTCAAGAGTTTTGTGTCAGCAGCAGCCTTTCTGAGGTGAGTTCTTTGCCTGCTGGGTCCAAGAAGGCCATTCCCTGATGGAATATGCCAAACAGGAGCATTTTCCCTAATGGATTCATGGACTCGAGAGGGATGCAGTGAGGCAAAGCTCTGTTCTCCTTTGGGCAGAGCTTTTTGCTGCTTTTGACTCTGTGTCCGGGCTGGACAGATCCTTCCTGCTTCCCTGGGTCCCACTTGCACAGGTCCCAGGAACACCTTCTCCCTTCTTGCTGCAGGTGGAGCTCACAGCAGTCAGCGGTGGTGGCAGCAGTGCCCAGGGGCTGGATGCTGATGGCAAGGTGGAGGAAAAGCTTGGACCCAAACTGGAGGAGCAGCCACCTGATCCCAACCCAGACCTGGAGTGTGTGGAAAAGACTGTAACAGATGATGCCCTGGGCCCTCTGGCAGGTCAGGGGGATGGCAGAGGGCAGGAGCCAGGGACCCCCAGAGCTGTGGAGCAGGAGAGCAGTGGTGCTGATGCTACCTGGACACCGACAGATCCTCCCAGCGACAAGCAGGCTGATGCTGCCCCAGCCTGCTCTGTGGCTCCAGAGAGTGAGCCTGCTGGGAACGAGAAAGCCCTCTCAAGCACTGCAGCACAAGGGCCAGGCGTGCTGGCAGAAGGGACGTTGTCTGTGGTTGTCTCCAGCTGCAACACCTCTTCCTCCACTCCTGCCACCTTCACATTGAACAGGGTTTGCTTTCCCCCCTCTCAGGCCCCTGCTATGCAAAAGCTGCCCCTGTCCTTCCAGGCTGGGGCTGTGCTGAGCCCGAGCCAGTCGCTGGTGTACATCCCCCCACCCAGCTGCGGGCAGCCCCTCAGCGTGGCCGCACTCCCGGCCACCCTGGGGGTCTCCTCCACACTCACCCTCCCCGTCCTGCCTTCCTACCTGCACGAGCGTTGCCTGCCGGGCATTATCGCTTCCCCAGAACTGCGTTCCTACCCCTACACCTTCTCTGTCACCAGGCCCTTGGCTTCGGATGCCAAAGTGGTGTCTGTGGAGGTGAATCAGCTCAGCTGCCCCCCGCCCTCAGGTGGAAGTAGTGCCCAGGCTGCATCTGAGAACGCTCCCCTCTCCAGCGCCAGCCTGGCCCTGCCCTCCAGCCAGGCTCTGCCGGCAGCACCAGCATCAGGTGGGAGCTCCGCTCCCTCCTCTGGCACCGCCTTGCAGGCCAGAGCCCCGGCAGCTCCTGAGCCACATGCACTGGGAGCTGCCACTTCCCTGTCTCCTCTGAAGTCCCCTCCCCAGCTAGAGCGTGAGATGGTCTCATCCCCGGAGTGCAGTGAGATGCCTCTGGATCTCTCCTCCAAGTCCAACCGCCAGAAACTGCCCCCGCCCAGCCAGCGCAAGACCCCCCCCATGCCCATCCTCACCCCCGTGCACACCAGCGGCAAAGCGTTGCTCACCACCGTCCTCTCCAAGTCCCAGCGTGCGGCACAGGCCACGGGCAGCAGCGTCACCTCGTGCCTCGGCACCACCCCGCCCTTGGTCATCTTTCCCGAGTTCCTGCGCAACGGCGAGCAGGGCTCCTGGGTGAAGAACACCACGCTCATCAGCACCATTCCTGGCACTTATGTTGGTGTTGCCAACCCGGTGCCGGCCTCACTGCTGCTCAGCAAGGATGCCGGCGTGAGCCTCAGCAGGGACGCGCGCCACCTGCCCAAGCAGGAGCCCATCTCCATCATCGACCAGGGCGAGCCCCGCAGTGCCGGTGTTCCCTGTGGGAAGAAAGCCAACCAGGCTGGCACGGAAGGACAGCAGGATCCTGCCAGGAGACTTCTTCATGGCAGAGTTGCTCCAGGAGCTCCTTTGTGTCAGTCCAAGGACATCGCCACCTGGAATCCTGTCCAGGGAAGTGTCTACCCACGATGCCCCGTCAATGGCAAACCTTCCAATCCTCAGTTTCTGCCTCTGGGCTGGTCTCCGTACCATCAGACCCCGCTGCTTTCCATCGGTATCTCCACGGCAGGACAGCTGCCCCTGAACCAGAGCAGCCCCTGCAAGCCGGCCGGGGTGGGCGAGCTGCCGACATTCCCGAGCGTGCAGCCTGCCGAGCCCAGCGCAGCCACCCAGAGCCTGCCAGAAGGGCTGCCCCGGCTCCCACCTCAGGAACAGGATGCTGCGGCCAAGAGCAAGAGCTGCCGGGCCTTGCCTAAGCCCTACGAGGAGCCGGCCAACCCAGCACCGCTGGAGGCAGGTCCAGCTCTCCAGACCAGTGCTTTGGATGGGAAAGGGGGGAAGGGGAAGCTGGACAACGCTCCGAAGAGTCAGGAGTGCACTCAGCCAGAGGCTGACTCTGCTCAGGAGAGTAACACACAGACTGAGGCTCCCCAGGGGAGCTGTAGCCTCAAACAGTTGGATGCAAAACCCAAAAACCAAGTGTTAGCGGCGTATTTGTCACATGACCTGCCAATGGCTGGGCAGCAGGGCCTGCGGATGGTGCCGGAGGTGCCCACGGATGGCCAGCGCAAGGAGCCGGGCTGCGAGGGCTCCCAGGAGCCGCCGGCCACGGAGCCCCTCCCGTGTGTGCAGCAGGTGGATCTGTGCAGGGTCAAGAAGGAGCGAGTGGAGTGTGATGTGTCCTTTCCATCGGTGACCTGCCTGCGGGCTGGGGCGGCTCCCCAAGCCTTCCCTGAGGCCAAGCTCAAAGGAACGGGGCAAATCAAGCAGGAGGGTGGCACACGCTGCAAGGCCAAGCGGCAGCATGAAGGGGACACGAGGCAGAGCCACAAGAGACTGAAGTGCCAAGGCCAGGACAGCGAGGAGTCCCCAAGCAAGTCAGGAAGCCGGAGCGTGCATGGCCGGAAGGTGTGTGGGATGGGTTGGGACCGCTGGGTCAGGGCTAAGGTGGGGCTGGGGGAGAGGAGGGAGCTCTCATGGGCTGAGGGCACAGGGCTTTCTACCTGTGCTCCCGGGCATTGCCTGGCTGCGTGGGAATGTAACTGTGCTGCAGGTTGTCCAGGGCAAAAATGTATCTGGAGTGTCAAAAAAGCTGGAGGGCACCAGCGTAATCAGTGGAGATGGAGTTTTGTCCATTTTGTGCTGCTCCTGCTCAGTCAGTGGGAAGCTCCAGCTTCAGCCTGTGTCCTTCCTTCACAGTGGCAAAAACACCATGACAATCCACATGAGCTTGGCAAGCAGGAAGGCCGGGAAGGCCGAGGTGGCCTGGGTGCCATCACAGATCGCAACAGCCTCAGGGTAAAGCGTAAGCGTAGGAGGCCAGCGAAGACGGAGTGCCCATCTCTGGCTCACCACGGAGACAGCCACGAGGAAGGTACTCTTGGGAATGGCAGTGGGTTTCTGTGGGGTCAGGCTGCCCTAAGGGCCAAACTGCTGCTCTCCTGAAGCCAAACGGGCTCTGGAACTGGGTTGGGGTCTGAAATAGAGCTCTGCAGCATGATCAGACTCCCAGAATGGAGGAGGTTGGAGGAGTCTTAAAGCTCATCTTGTTCCACCCTGCTGCCATGGGCAGGGGCACCTTCTAGTAGACCAGGTTGCTCCTGGTCGAGCCTGGCCTTGGATGTTTCCAGGAATGGCACATCCCCACCTCACAACATAACTTGTGTCACTGTTTTACCACCCTCATTTTCAAAAAGTTCTTCCCCGTGTCCAATCTAAACCAACCTCTGTTCATTTAAAGCCATCCCCGTTGGGCGATCGCAGCAGCCCCTGCGATGCCCTGGTGACACTGCACTGCCCTTGCCACATCACAGGTCTGTTTTTTCAAGGCTTGGTTTTCCTCACAGGTTACTTGGAGAAGAAGCCCAAGAACAATTTCCGTGATTTCATTCCGGTGGTGCTGAGCAGCCGGACGCGCAGTCAGTCGGGTGAGTTGGTGCCCAGGGTCCCGGTGACAGTCCTGGTTGGACTGGGAGCATTCACTTTTCACGTCGCCTTGTCCCTGCATTTTGTCCTGCTTTGAGGCTTTGCCTTGTGGGTCCTCTTGGCTTTTTTGTCAGCTAGAAATCCTACTCCTTTGCAGGAAGCATTGCTGGCTCTTCTGCTGGTGTGACGGGAGAGTGTGATGTGAGTGGTCAGGAGATTTTGCCATTGCTGGAGGAGGATCAGGAAGAAGAGGAGGAGGAGGAAGAGGAGGAGGAGACATCCTTGAAACATCGAAAGCTGCGCAAATCCCACAGGACATCCCGCTGCCACAGCCGCAGGGACAGGGACAGGTCTGGGTCTGAGAGGAGCAGCTGTCACACAAGGAGGACCCGGGAGCTGCCCTGGAGAGCAGAATCACCCAGGCAGCTGTGGGAGCCCAACGAGGAGGAGGAGGAGGATGGCCACATCAAAAGGAAGAAAAGGAGACGGCAGAAAAGTCGGAAATACCAAACAGGGGAATACCTGACCGAGCGGGAGGAGGAGCAAGTGGGATATCCCCACCGGAGGCGGAAATCCAAAGCAGGTACAATCTGGGAAGGGGGTTCTGGTACAAAGTGGGGACCAGCATGGGAAATTTTTTGTTTTGTTATGTGCAGGATTTTGGGGGGGATTTGGTTTTCATTTTTTTTTTTTTTGTAATGATGAAACTCCCTCCTTGGTGGCCACAGTATGGGCTGCTTCAATCGATCAGCTCTTCTTTCAAAAACATTTACAGTAAATTCCAGAGCAGTAAACAGCAATTTATATGGCTAATTAGACCCTGATCTAACCCTTGGATTAAGACAGAGGGCGTGGAAAAACAAGAATGGGACGAGGTAGCACAGTGGAATATTTCTGGACAAGCAGGGCCCCTGGGAGCCATGCTCAGCAATCTGTGCTAATGCAGGGAGATGTGGAGCCATCCCGATCCAACTAGGCTGCTCTTGGCTTTGTCTTGCTCTGTGAGGGCCACTTGTAGACTTGCAGCAGAGAGCACAAGGGCGAGAGGATTAGCAAGGGTGCAGTGATGGGCGAACCCCCTCTGTGATTTGTAGGCTTGAGGAGGAACATGCTGTGCCTGCCTGTGCCCACCTCTGCTCTGCCACTGCTCCTGTGCCTTCCCCTACCACTGCCAGACCCTCTGTGAAACCCAAATCCACGATGAGCACAGCCCTGAAGGCGGCAGTCTCTGCGGTCCCCTCTCCCTGTGCAGGGACAGTTGAGGCTGTGGGACTTGTCCAGCAGTGCACGGTGGCTCAGTGTGTGCTGGCGCTTGGCCATGGCTCATAGCTGTGTTCAGAGTCACACAGGTGACTTTGGGGGAAAGTTGTCATGGGCAGCACTTGTGCCAACGCTCTGCATGCTTGGGTAGTGCTCTTGAAGGGCATTAAGTGGCCACAGCCCTATTGCCTTCTGCTGCACTGGAGCTCAGACTGGCACTCTTCAGGAGCTGCTAAGATGCTGTGGAGAGCAGAGGTGGCTGCTGTGCTCCCAGCGGCTGGGATCTGCTCCAGCACAGAGTTACACTATCCTGCAGTGCCTGGGAGCCTCTGTCAGACCAGGGACAAAGTTTCAAGTCAACTTCCTGGTGTCTTGGCAACTCAGGGACGCTCTCAGGATGCCTCTTGCTCAGAACAGGAGCCTGGAAGGAACTTAGAGTGCAGTGGCATTCAGGAGGGTTTGCCCAGCAGCTTTACCACCACATATGTTAAGAGTCTTTGTCTGTCTGTCCAGCTTCCTTCAGAGGCTGCTCACTCAGATAGGGGACCTGCTGTAGTTTGGAATCAGAAGTTGTGGCCTGGAGCAACCTCCAGTGGTAGTGGAGTCCTGAAGTTCTCTCCATGCTGTGCAAAGTCCTTTCCTCGGTCTCTTTCTAACTGATCTCTTACTCATTTCATGGAGTGCTTGTAAGTCTCGTGCTGCTGGATTGGGTAAGCAGGATTCCTCCATTCAGGGAAGACAAGGCTGGATTTCCCTTGAGAATCCTGGTGCTTCCTAACTGGATGTGTGTTAACAAAAACTTAAATGTGCTCCTTAACTTCAGGGGAAGATGTGAGAAGGCAAGGCAGGGCCTGTTATGTTTAGGCAGCAAGCACTGAGTGTTCACAGACAGCTCCTGCTCATCCTGCCTCTCTAAGACATATTCCAATGAATCCTGCTCCCATCTTTCCTTGGATGTCCCATGTATGTGCCGAGTTCACCCTAGATGGGAGAATCTGTTCTCTCTGATTCTCCTGCCCTTGGGCTGGATTTAGAATCATGGAACCCCAGAAAGCTCATCCAGTTCCACCCTCCTGCCACAGGCAGGGACACCTTCTACTACCCCACAGTGTTCCCAGCCCTGTCCAATATGGCCTTGGACACTTTCAGGGATTGCATAGTCACAGCTTCTCTGATTTCTGTGCAGCTCTCAGATATGGGCAGTTTGTCTTGCCTGGTGGCAGAGGTCTGGGTGACTTTCAGTGTGGTGCCTACAGAAGCTCCTCATTCACATTTCTCCTTTAGATTGCAGGCACAGGAAGCAGAAGGAGTCTGGGAAGGGCAAAGGCACAGAGCTACAGCTGAGGAGCAGGCTATCCCCATCCCCCCGGAAATCTCAAGGACGCACAGACTTTCGGAATGGCTTCTTCCTGGAGCACTCCAACAGCTCTCCTGTCCAAGAAGAGCTGGAGAAACCGTCAGGAAAACGGAAATGTAAAACCAAACACCTGGCAGGGATCTGTGACGAGGGGAAGGTATGGCTTGAATGGATGAGGGGAACATGTGAGGGGAAAAGGGGACTCCCGTGAGTCCCGGCCACATGTGCCAATGAGTTGTATTCCTTTCTTTCCCAGGGGAAAGGCTGTTGCAACCAGCCAAAAATATGCTCTCTGAAGAAGCCCCAGGACTTGTGGACGCTTTGTAAGTCCCATCGGGCGAGCCCAGGGAGTTCCCCCGAGCTGCCCCCAGCCCAGAACGTTCCTCCCGGAGCTCGGCGGCTGATTGTGAACAAGAACGCAGGGGAGACGCTCCTGCAGCGAGCAGCTCGCCTGGGCTACAAGGTGAGTCCTGTGCCCTCCTGTGTGTGCCCCTGCTGCCCCACCCGGCGTGCTTGTCACAGCCATGCTCTTGCTGTGCAGGACGTGGTGCTGTACTGCCTGCAGAAGAAGAGCAGTGACGTGAACCACCACGACAACGCGGGGTACACGGCCCTGCACGAGGCCTGCGCGCGCGGCTGGATTGACATCCTGCACATCCTGCTCCAGCACGGCGCCAACGTCAACTGCAGCGCCCAGGACGGCACCAGGTGAGCTGGGGCAGCGTGGGGCAGGGAGCAGGGTGGGTTCTTCAGGCTGGTCATCACCAAATTGATCTTAACCCAAACCAGAGCATTTCCTTTGCGAACTCCCGATCCCTTTCTGCTTCTGCCCTTGCAGGCCTATCCATGATGCAGTAGCAAACGACAACCTGGAAACTATGTGGCTTCTCCTTTCCTATGGTGCTGATCCCACTCTGGCCACATACTCTGGGCAGACAGCAGTGAAGCTGGCCACCAGCGATGTGATGAAGCACTTCCTCTGTGGTAGGTACCAGGCCTGGGGTCACAGTGCTCCAGACCTTCCCCTCTGGCAACATACAGGGCCAAATCTGGGTGCTAAAGGGCCTGAGCAGAAAATGACTCAGTCTTTAGCTCTGTTCTGTCACACAAGCATGTTTTTACCACCCAAATTTTAATTATAGAATTGTATGAGTTCCCTGTATAAGATACAAGTCACTTTTCAGTTTTCAATGTGCAAGGAGATGGCTGCGCTCTGGTCACACAACTAAAGACAGTGCTCTGCTTGGAGATGCTATTCCACAGTCCCTGGTTATACTGCTTAACCTAAGGGAACAGATTTTTGTTGCCAAATAATGCTGCCTTCTATGGCAAAAGAGCCCTGGCCAAATGCTGCTGCTGGCAGAAAGGACTATTTTGGATCCCTCTGGCTGCATTTGGTGCCATTTGTGTACCCGCAAGATGAGTGTTGTGGCTTCTCCACAAGAGCAAGGAAGGGACAGCCAGAGATGGCTGCTAGACAGAGACAGACAGAAAATCCCCAGTGTTGAAACAACTGTTTGCCCACTGCCTGTGTGAGCTCCTCCCGGCTCAACTACTCACATAGTTTTTGGGGATGGTGATTTAGAGCTCAGGACTGCTCTACAAATTTTTCTTTCCAAGCCACTTCACACTGTCTGTTGTTTTCCCTTTTCAGCTCCCATTTCCTGACTGGGGGCCTGGGGTGATGCCCACTCCTGAACAGGGACACCCTTCCTGCAGCCCTGGTGTAAGACCCAAGTGGGGAAAGCAGCAGCAGTGAAGCAGAGCCCCCTGGATCTGTGTATGGCACACCAGGATGATGCTTTGAGCCATTAACCCTCTTCATTTTCCCCTCTAGATTACCTGTCAGATCTGCAGGGCCGCAGTGATGGAGACCCGCGGACAGCCTGGGATTTCTACAGCAGCTCTGTGCTTGGTGAGTGCAGCGCAGGCCAGGTTGGTGGCAGCAGAACAGGAGGTGATGCCGTGTAAAACACATCATTCCCTTGGATTTGGCCACATCCCTCTCTACCCAGAGTAGAGACCTTGCCATGGTGATACATGCTGGGAGTTGCTTCTGGGAGGACTTTCTTTGGGAAGCTGAATATGTGCATCCCTTCGAGTGTGGGACTGGATTCCAGGTGCTGCTGGTGATTCCTGAGGGTCTTTGGTTGTCGATCCCAAGCATGTCATTTTTGTAGCAGTTCTTGTTGCTCCCCTGCTAACCAGTCACCAAGGAAAGTGAAGGACATACTCATCCCTTCAAGGTGTAGAAGTCTTGAACTTCCAGGTTCCCAGAGCTGCCCATCCCTCGCCCCTGCTTTGGTGGGGAGATGTTCATCCAGGAGAGGTCCTGTTCTTACAACACCAGGCTTTTTCCCAGTGAAAGGGCTGACTTCTGCCTTTACTGTCACTTCCTCAAAACTGTGGTTACAATGGAAGATGTTCTGGATCTGGCATGGGCCTGTGGCACACTGGAGTCCCTCCAGCCTCTTCCAAGTTCAGTGCTCCCAAGCCCTCGGTAAGGACTTGGAGCATTTACGCTGGCAAGCTGAGAGGCTACTTGTTGATTGTAGTTGCTCACCTTGATAACTTCCAACATCCTTCTAGAAACAAAAATAAACCTGATACATTCAGGAAGGTGCTCTTGGTAGAGGACTTGTCCTTGGGAGACCCTGATGTCTTTCCATTCCAGAACAGGAGGAATTCTGTACTCCTGAGAGTGCTGTTTGTAGGCTGCTGTACCTCAGCCCTGCCAAGGGAACAGTTCAAACCTCAGCCTCTTTCCTCAGAATTTCTCACTCTCAAAGCTGTCACAAGCCTTCACAAAGAAAAACAGATTTTCTTTGCAGTATTTTTAAAGATACTACCCCTTTTGATTTATTGCTGATCCCCTGCTGCCCCATCCACGGGGCATTCCCAATGCTGCCTTTGAGAGGCTGCCTGGCAGGGCAGGAGCTAACGCAGCTGGGAAGTGATCCCTTACCCTGCCAGGTCTGTTTCCAGCAGGCTCAGGAAGGGACCCTCCTCCCCATCCTCATGGGATCAGTTTACAGCAGTGGCAGCTGCAGTAGCAGCCCCGTGTCACCTGTGCTGTGCCAGGCACTGCTGCCGGACACTGCCGGGGCCTCATAAAAAGCAGGGTGCCCAAGCCTGGGACATGGGCTTTACAGCCTGTTTACAGCCTGTTCACTGTGTGTCCTGAAATGTCCCCTTCTGGCTCAGGTACCTCAGCAGTCGCCTCAGGTCACCTGGAACAGGTACAGCCCAGGGCAAGGAAGTGCCTGATTCTGCTCTGGAATAACTGAGCTGCTCTCAATCATCACAGGCAGCAAACAACTCTCCTCCTCCAGTGGATCAGTCCTTTGAAATCTCCCTTTCCATCAGCTCCACCAGCTGAAGCACTGTACATCCCTCAGGATACAGGAGAAATCCCAGGGCCTGCTTGAGCTGTTCCTATTCTTTGAGGCAGGAATGCTGTCCGCATTTTTGAGGTCTGCAACTCTCTGGGGGCAGAAGGATAATGAAGGAAGCCAGGGTGTGGGATCTCTGAGATATGGAAAAGTCATCAGTGTCCCTGCACTTGGTGCTGCTGGAGCTCCAGACACAAAGTCTCAGTCCGTGGTTTGTCTCCACCTGGGACAGGCATTGTTGTGCCTGATTGTGTCCCTTGGTGGTACAGAATGTTCCTGTCCTTGTCCTAGCCTTTGCATGGGCAGATGGACAGGACTGAGCTTTCAGGACAGACAGTGAGCCCTATTTTTGCCACATTAAATGCATTTAATTATTTTTTCTGAGTTCCTCAGGAAATTTGAGGCTTTTCAGTGATGGCATCTGAGCTTTGCCAGCAGCAACATTGGATCAATAATCTCATCACTTATTTTTGTCCTGTTCTACAGCAAGTTTGGACAAGTTCAGCACCCTGTTTCCTAGAGAGTTTTTTCCCTTGGCAGCACTAGGAAATAACTGTTTTTCCCCAATACCCTGCCTGAGCCAGTGTCTCCTGTTATCTGCTGTTGTTCCTCAGTTGGAATGCCACTCGTGCTGGGTGAGCAGCTGGGTGTGTGAAGCTTCCTCATGCAGCACACCAGATTTTCTTTTTTTCAGCCTTTTCTCTTGGTGCGTGGGGTTGAACTTTTGCATGATTGGTTTATTTGTTCAGGGGCACAATGGGTCTGCCTGCTCTCTATAGAATCTAAACTCTCTTACCTAGAAGTTTTTGGAGTTATCCTGTATTATTTCAGTGGGACAACACCACTCTGCAAACCTAAGACTATTCAAACCTCTTAATAATAAAATCCAGACAGCAAGCTTCTCTTCAACAGAAGCTTTTCAGATGGGTAAATAGGAAAATTACCTGGTTTTAAATGGTTTTGGATCCAGCCTGCTGTTCTCCATCCCCTCTGGACATGGATCCTACTGGAGCTCCTGGAACACCCAGGCAAATTCTCCAAGTCATAGAATCATGCACTGGTTTGAGTTGGAAGGGAACTTAAAGACTATCTTATTCCACTCTTCTACCATGAGCATGGACATCCCAGGTTGTTTCAAGCCCTGTCCAACCTGGCCTTGGACACTTCCAAGGATGGGGCAGCTGGTCTGAGCCCTGTGCCAGGGCCTCACCACTCTCTCAGGGAAGAATTTCTGTATATCCACCTTTAATTTCCCCTCATGCTTGTTGCTTGGTTGGATTAGTCTCTGGTGGCACAGCCTTGCTGTCCTCACTGGGATGGGTGCTGGCTCCCCTGGATCACCTGCTGGAGGTTCTGAGGGTGGGATCCAGGGGAGAAGCTCTTGAGAAGCAGGGTGCTCCCCATGCCTTCCTTGGTAGGGCCTGTGCAGGCCAAGCCTCTCTACATCAACCTCCCTCCTCACTGTTCCAGGGTCTTCCAGGCTGAGGAGGTCTGTGCTGGCATGGGAAAGGGCCCACGGTCATTTTGGAGAGAGTCTGGGATCTATCAGTGGGGTGGCTCATGGTGCAGGCTGCCCTGTCCCACCTGAGCTTCCTGCCACAACTTGGGATGTTCTCCTCACCTCACCTGGCCAGTGAGCAATCTTCCTTTGCAGAGCAGCCAGTGCTTGCTCTATGTTCCTCAGGGACGAGGGGAGCAGTTCTCACATGGCTGCAGGAATGTTGTGGGAAGAGTCTGGGGGGTTGTGGCAGTGGCCAGGGAGTGCCAGCACGGGCTGGTGTGTCTGGACAACAGTGCCAACCTCTGTCCTCTTGCAGAGGGGAAGGACAGCATCGGCTGCGACCTGCTGCTCAACCCTCCGGGCAGCTCAGACCAGGAAGAAGAGGAGCAAGAAGCAGATAATTTCATGTTTGAATTCTCAGACAAGCCGCTGCTTCCCAGCTACAACCTCCAAGTGTCCGTCTCCCGGGGGTGAGTGCCTTTCCCTGGAGCACAGAGCAGCACCAGGTGGCTGCGGCCCTGGCACGGGCAGCACCACGTTGGTGTGTCTCAGGTGGTTTTCTTCATAGAACCATCACAGAATCGCAGAATGGTTTGGGTTGGGAAGGGCCTTACAGCTCACCCCATTCCAGCCCCCTGCCATGGACAGGGACACCTTTCATTAGACAGGGTGCTCCAAGCCTCACCCAGGCTGGCCTTAGATACTTCCAGGGATGGGACAGCCACAGCTGCTCTGGGCAGCAGGGGAGAGTTATGGCTGTGGTGCTGGGGAAGTTGGGGAAGCAGTGCCTGGCTTGGCAAAGCCTGGAATGTTCTCAGGGAGCAGGGAAGGCTCATCAGGGCTCCCCCCACCCTCCATGGCCATCCTGCTGTCCTGAGTGTCCCTGTGCTGTGCCTGTCAGGAAGCTCCCCTCTCTTCATCCCTGTGATCCTGCTTCTAGCCCCATGTTTCTTCAGCAGCAGTTCACACTGATGGCTCTGAGATTGTTTCCCATCACAGCTAATGCAGTCCCAGCACTGGAACAGCACCCCCACCTCCACCCCCTGTGACACAGTGGCTGTTGCTGGGGCAGAAGGGTGACTTGGAAGAGGCAGCACCCAAAACACTGCTCTTCTGTGCAGCAAATTTCTGTGCTTGCCAGTGTTTGTCCATGCAGAGGGACACATGCAGTGTGCCCTCCAGCAATAAACCACACCAGAAGCTCCATTTCCTGACCATGTGGCTTGTTCCTGGCAGGGAAGCTGCCAGGACCTTGTTGAAGACAGGACTTTCATGCTGCTGTCCTTGCCTGGCTGTCAGTGTTTTAAAAAGCTGTGACCTGTGAGGCCATGATCAAACCCCGGTCCGTGGGCTCCTGAGGGGAAGCAGCACATGGAGAACAGTGCCAGGGCCAGAGGGGAGGGCCAGCGTGCCAAGAGGCAGGGGGCGGGCACCGTGCCTGCAGCCCCCTCCACCCCTATAACCCACCGTGCTCTTGCCATCCTCGCAGGCCTTGCAACTGGTTCCTGTTCTCCGATGTGCTCAAGAGGCTGAAGCTGTCCTCCCGCATATTCCAGGCCCGCTTCCCGCACTTCGAGGTGGCCACGCTGCCCCGGGCAGAGTTCCAGCGCCAGGTGTCCCTCAGCCAGGTGCTGGCACAGGAGGAGGTGCCGGCAAGCCCCGAGCTGGCACCGGGCACGGCAGAGACTGTGGAGCTGGTGCACTACGAGCCCGAGCTGCTGCAGCTGCTGGGCTCGGCGGTGGAGTACCAGGCCTGGAGCAGCTGACGGGGACAGGCCACTCCCGGCATCACGAGGCAATAATAAGGACCAAGGGGAAGCAGCTTTCTCAGCGCCAGCAGCAGGGACCCGAGTCTTTGAGCAGCCGCTCCTCCTCTCCTCAGGGTCTCTCTCTGCCAGGTGGGGAGAGAGGACCCTCGCCTCCAAGGACTTCCCGAGGCCCCCCGCCACGAGCAGTGGCGGTCGCTGCCTCCTCATCCAGCTCCGGTGGGTGATGGAAGCCCCTGCACGGGGCTCAGTGGGGCAGCGAGAGGTGGGAGCCGCCGCCCCTCCCCACCGGACCCTACGGAACTGCGCCTCTCCGTTCGCCCTCCCCCTCCCAATGTCTTCCATAGTATTTATTTAATTAGTATTTAATTTGTAATGTTTTCTTTGCTGAGTCTGTATCACTGTGATGGTGAGCTCCGAGCTGTGGGATGAGGCCGTCCCCCGCCCTTCTCCAGCGTTCCCCGAGGCCAGACAGGCTCAGGGATTCCATCCCTCCCTGGCAACAAGCCAGGGGACAGCCCCTTCCCTTGGCCTTGGAGCTGGCTCCTGCTGCCAGCGCTCAGCCCCAGCCGGGAGCCAGCCGCACTGCTCCATCCTCTCCCGTGCTCCTTCTCCATCTCATTCGTGCTGCTGCTCCCTGTCCCCGGCGGTGCTGCCCGGCAGGCGCAGCCCGCGGCCCCCAGCGCGTCCCCCGCTTCGGCAGCTTGTGCCCCGCCCCAGGCTCTGTCCCCACGGCCGGAGCCGCCTCCTTGCCCCGCTCCCCGCGCCCCGCCGGTGTCCCGGGAGCAGCTCTCTGTGCGGGAGCGGGTGCGGGCGGGCTGCTCTGCCTCGGGGCCGGTACAGTTTTATTGTACAGGTGCTAACAGGACTGAGGTCGGGATAATCGGGGGATTTCTGGCTCTCCCCGCTCCGCAGCGGGAGCCTTGGGTGAGTTTTTTTTGTTGGTTCGTTTTTTCTTTGTGTTGTGTTTCTCCCCAGCCAGGGTAGGCGTTTCCCCCCTTGGAGCCCTGCTGCCAGCCTTCCCCCGGGGGCCCGGCAGCACCTTCTTTAAGCCAAGGGTTTTTTGCCTTTGGGTGTGTATTCTGGTTGCTCTTTCTGATTTCTGTTTTATTATATGCAGCAACAGGCTGTGGTGTCAAAAACACTGATGTACAGAAAAAACCTGCATCAGGCTCCCTGGCTCCTGCCTTTTTTTCCGTGTCCAGGCAGATTTCTGTGCATGTCAGCCTGAGTCTGTGGCTCAGGGAAGGGAGAGGGGAAGTGGCCTTTGGGACCTGCAGGCCCCGTGTGTCTGCACAGCTGGAAAAACAGGGAGACTCCACTGCTCCTCCCAGCTTCCTGCGTGACTCTGGTGCTGGGAACTCTGCAGACAAGCCCAGCCATCCCCAAACACAGATGTCGGGGTAGCCCTGTCTGGTTGCAGCACCCCCTGACCCGTCCGTGGGGCTGCTGGTCTCTGCCTGGCTTTACTCACCCCTGTGGGAGCAGAAGGGAGCTCAGGGCAGCGCTGTAGTTTTGTTATTTGTTTCCTTAGAAAGGGCAGCGGGAATGCCCTGATGGCAGGACTAGGAGGAAAGCTTTGCCCACACACCACCAAGAGGAACTCCCCGAAGTGATACAGGAGCAGTCACGGCTGGTCTTAAAAAGAGAGGGGAGAGGTGCTCTACTCCCACACTGGGGAGGTTTCTCGTGAGCCTGAGGAAGTGCAGCCTTAGGGAAAACTCACCAAATTTATCATCTGAAATGTTCACTTGGAAGCAGGTGGGTGGGAGGGAGCTGACAGGGTTCAGCTGAGGGCTGGCCACCAGCACCAGCCCGGGGATCTGAACCAGAGGAGCTGGAGCACCTGAAGCCTGGCAGAGGCTCTGCTTGGCTGTAGGAGCACAGGGACTCTCCCGCTCAGCATGGGCCTTACCTGCAGCCAACTTTCTCCTGATGGACCAGGCACAGCCAGGTATGATGAGAGAAATGAAATATTTTATTAAAACTTATTCATCTCAATGAGCCATGGCCAAGAGTAGGGCGGCAGTGCCGTCCATCCCCACTTCTCTGGTGTGCCACGCTCAGGACATTGTGGCTGCCTGGAGCAGTGGCTTTCCCTGGGATCCCCCAGGGCTCTGGCAGCATGAGGCTGTCCAGCTGTGCTGGAGTGCCAGAATGTCCTGCAGAACAGGGAGGGTGGCTGCTGGTAAGCCAGGGCATCAGTGCCTGTGGAGAAGGCAGAGATGTGGGCCTTGGTCTGTGTCCCCTTGTCAGTGATTTGAGGAGAAGCTGAATTCTCCTCTTGTGTTGGAGTCTCAGTCTCTGTCTCCTGGTCAACCATGAGAGGAGCAGCTGAATTTTTCTCCTCTTCTACCACAGTATCTGTTTGTGTCTCCTCCTCAGCATATTGAACAGCTGAATCTGCCGCTTGTGCCCAGGTCTCAGTCTGGGTTTCCTGCTTGACACGGCAAGAGGCCTTTCTCTGCGGCTGAGGAGATGGTTTCCTCATGGAGGCCTGCAAAGAGAGATGGGGAGTTGTAGAGGTCACTGGGCTTCCCCCAGCAGCAGCCACTGGGACAGGGGTGCAGGAGCTGCGGGCCTGCAGTGCTGCATGCAGGGGAAGCCTCGCCTGGGCCTCCGTGCTTGGCCCTCACCGGTTCTGGCTCCACTGGTCCGCTGCAGGCCCGGCGGCTTCTCATGGGTGGGTGCTGGCCGTGGGAAGCCTTGTCCAGGCCTCCGTGCTTGGCCCTCACTGCTTCCAATTCTACCGGGCCACGGCAGGCCCGGCGGCTTCTCACGGGTCGGTGCTGGCCACGGGAACCCTCGTCCGGGTCTCCGTGCTTGGCCCTCACCGGTTCTGACTCCACCGGGCTGCTGCGGGCCCGGCGGCTTCTCATGGGCCGGTGCTGGCCACGGGCTGTGGCTCCGCAGGCCAGGATGGCCGGCAGCGTGGAGCCACCAGGGCGGGACCTGCGCTCCTGTGGGCCTCGCTCCCGGGCCCCCTCGTCCGGGCTGAGACGGGTCTGGGTACCCCCTGAGCTCAAGGTGCTGCGGGACGATGGCAGCCGGGACCGGCCCTGGCTACCCTGGGTGCTGGAGGACGATGTCAGCCAGGGCACGGACCGGCCCTGGGTGCTGGAGGATGTCAGTCGGGGCATGGACCTGCCCTGGGGGCCCTGGGGGCTGGAGGACGATGTCAGTCGGGGCATGGACCTGCCCTGGGTGCTGCGGGGTAATGTCAGCCGGTGCAGCGACCGGCCCTGGGTGCCCTGGGTGCTGCGGGGCCATGTCAGCCGGTGCAGGGACCGGCCCTGGGTGCTGCGGGGCAATGTCAGTTGGTGCAGGGACCGGCCCTGGGTGCCCTGAGGCTGCCACAGCTGTGGGCGGGAGGAGGACGAGGTGTGGGACAGAGGCAGCTGCCTGGGCAGGGTGCTGGTATGCCTGGTGCCGTCCTGTTGGCCTCTCCCTCCGTCTCTCAGCTGGTGCCCCTCCTTGGGGCTCTGGGGACTTGGGTTCTGCTCCTCCATGGCTCCTTTTCCACAGGTGTCCTGGGGAGCTGCTACTTCCTGAGCAAGGTGTTCTGCTTGAGTGGGTACCGCAGTGGGGCTCACTAAACACCCCATGGACAGGATGTGGCTCTGCTGTCACAATGGCTCCCTGGTGTCATGAGGCCCTGCAGTGTCACCTTGGCCCAAGGGCACCAAGAGGCCCTGCACCACCCAATGCAGTTGTCAGGTGTGTTGGGTTGGCATGGCCAGGTTTTGGCAAGGGGGCTACAGGGGTGGCTTCTGTGAGAAATTGCCAGAATTCTCCCTATGTCCAGCAGAGCCAATGCCACCAGCTCCATGATGCACCCACTGCTGGCCAAGGTTGAGCCCAGCAGAGATGGTGACACCTCGGGGATAAAAGATTTAACTGCAGCCCGTGGGAAGGACTCACGCTGGAGAAGTTAATGGAGCTCCTGTGGGACGGACCCCACACTGGAGCAGGGGAAGGACTACAACCACTCTCCCTGAGCAGGGACAGAAATGACATGTGATGAACTGACCATAGCCCTAATTCCCCATCTCCTTGTCATGATCAGAGGGAGGATGGAGAGCCCAGGAAGGAAAGGGAGGGAGGGGAATGGCTTTTACGATTTTACTTCTCAGCATCCTGCTCTGATTTTGATGGGTAATTGATTTCCCCAAGTTGCGTGTTTCGAAAGGCTGGAGAACAGGCAGAGAGCCTGCAGGCCTGCTTGCTCCCCAGTGGGAATTCCTGCAAGGAAAGAGGGAGTTCTGCAGGCTTTTCCAAGGCTGACACAAGGGAAAACTGACTCCAGTGGGGCAGCATGTTCCCCTTTCCTCACCAGCCAGGCAGTGGTGCAGGAAGAAGCAGGTGACTAGAACAATCTGACTTTATTGGTGCAAACACTGGGCTTGGGTAAGTGGAATATTCCCAAGTGCTCCCAGGAAGCTGCCCAAGGTGCAGGAGTGCACACAGCCAGCAGCCCACTCCCTCCAGGTGCTCCTGCTGTGGAGTTCAGTCTTCGTGGATGTTGAAGAGCTTTGCTACTTCATTGAGGTCCTCATGCTCCTCCCCATCTTTGATGATCTGGAAGAAGGAGAACAAGTTAAATCCTGCACATCCCATAAAGAGCCAGTGCTGCAGGTCTGTCACAGTCAATGCCAGGAACTCCTTTGAGCCTCTCTGAAGCACCAGACTGAGACAGTCACAACATAACAGCACTTTCTACACCCAAATTCACATGGGAGTCTTAAATGTACCACCACCTGCCTACAGGAACAGCAGGAAAACCAACCTCCCGTTCCTGTGGGATTTGTTTCTGGGTTTCCCTTTACAGCCAGGGAGAACAAGCATTTTAAAAAGTGATTCAGCTCTGCAAAGGTGTGCCTGGTACTGACTTGGTGCCAGGATACCTGACTTGAACCTGCAACATTTAGACAAGTTGAAGAGACCAAGGGTTGAAGGTAAGGACTGCTAAGGGAGGGAGGGAAGGAGGAAGGAAGGAAGGCAGGACCTCCCTTCCCAGGGGGATGGCAGAAGCAACGTGTTTCAACTGCATCTTCAACAAAGACTTCCACCATGAATAGTTTGTCTTGGGACAGGTCACCCAAGGGTAGTGTGGGATCACTCCCACAGTTTTAAACAACTGAAATTCTTCAAAGGTGTTAAAACCTGACCTGGGTCTGACTCAGCTGAGCTGAGAGGTCCAGGACAGGCCACAGGGTTGGGGACACACCAAGCCCCTGCTCAGGGCTGCTCCAGCCCTGTCATGGTGGCTGTTTCTGGGATGGTGACATTTGAGACTGTTTCAGACGCTTGGACATGGGACAAAGCAGCACAAGGATGGGACATTTCACTCCTGTGCTGTCACTGTGACTCTGGCCTGTACCTACTACAGACCTGGAATTTCAGCCATGGCAAGATGCAGCTTGGAGCACACACCTGATTTATTTCTGTAAAAAAATTTGCAAAGAAACAAAAAAGCACAGGGAGAACTCCCCTAATTCACCCGGAACAGTGCTCCCATTGGATACTGCCCAGCTCTGCACCAAACAGAGCATCTGCCTTTATTTATCCTCACTTTGAATTGACAGATTGATTTTTCCACAAGAAAAACCCCACTCTAGCAAACCCCCCTGTCCATCATCCTCACTCTGCACTGACCTTCCGAGCAATGGGCATCCTGTTGAAGATGTTCCACAGCACGATTCCCACCACGACTTTATCCCTGAGGTAGAAAATGACACCTTTGCCGTAATCTTCTCCTTGCTTTGGGACTTGAGGCATTGGTGAAGAGCTTTGAGAGATCTGAACTTCTGAGGCTTCTGCTTCCGTTTCACTCTCAGATCGAATTCCAGTCCCTAAGGCAGAAATAGGAGGAGTCACACACCCACTGCAGGACGTGATGATGGGAGCAGAATCAAGAGCATGTTCTGCAGGAGCCTGAGGTGTTTGCCTTTAAGTTGTGTTCCCCAAAGTTTAAGTTCATTAACACAAGGATGAAACAATCCCAACGTGGAGCACAACACTGAAAATCCTCAACTTCCACTGCCAAATGCAAAGGACAGCACAGTCTGCTTGCTCTAGGCAGCAGATATAAAATAAACACGCTTGAATCCACAGTCTCTGTTGTCCCAACTGATCATTTTATTGCCATGGAGGAGATCAAACTTCCCTGGGAAAGTCTGTATGGCAGTAGAGACATTCCCCAATATCTTCTTGGAGGAATGTTGTGTTTTAATCACATTTTAATTTAAAAGCCAGCCTTTAAAGCTTGGTCCAGAAATGAGACAGCAGATTGCTGTTTCCTCGTGCTCTCAGAGGTGACTCTGTGGTTCCCTCACCAGCACGTGCAGGAGCTCCCCAGTCCCTACCTGACTGTTCTGTTGCACTTTTTGGCGTGTCCTTCGCTGTCGCCTTGGCAAACACTCCCACTGTGGGCAAACTGCTGTCCACGAGGCCAATGGCTTCGTACCCCACATTGGGGCCCAGATCACTCCTAGGAATGAAGTGAGAATAAAGTAATTTGTGGCAGTAGTGAGACAAATCCAAGGCAATTGCATCCATCCATGCTGCACTCCTTACTCCAGCGTGGCATTGTCACACTGAACACTGACTGAGACACGGAGTCTCCTCTGCGCACACAGGTGGAACAAGGAGTCAAGACATGACATGCCCATGGCCATGAGGTTCAGAAAAACCAGCTCACTGACCAAGACTGAGATCCTTCAGGCCTGCTCCTTGGAAGGCAGCTGGAGGTTTCCCAGCTTCTGGCAGTGCTGTTATCCACACCTGGCTCGGCAGCATGGACAATCATTCAGTGAATATTTTTGAGAGCATTTAGAAAAGACTAAAGAAAACCTTGCCCTAACACCTTATTGAACTGGGCACCTGGATTTGAACTGCAGTGCTGATAGGAGACAAAGCAGCTGTGGTTTGGCAGCAGTAAGTACCAGGTGTCTGAAGTATTTCCCAGGATGCTGAGGAAACAGGTGCATCACAAAGCACGAATGTACAGCGTGACTTGTCCGACCAGAATCCTCCAGCACAGCCTGGGGTTACTGCAAGGAACACCAGTAACATGGCAGCTGTGATCACCTGGAGCTCAGGAGGGTTCATGGAATGATTTGGGTTGGAAAGGACCTCAATACCTATTTCATTCCATTCTACTACCATGGGCAGGGACACCTTCCACTATCCCAGGCTGCCTCAAGCCCCATCCAGCCTGGCCTTGGACACTTCCAGGGATCCAGGGGCAGCCACAGCTTCTCTGGGCACCCTGTGCCAGGGCCTCAGAGGGAAGGATTTCTTCTGTATCTTGAACCTAATTTCCCCTCTGTCAGTTTGGAGCCACACCCCCCTTGTCCTGTCACTCCAGTACCTCTCCAGCTTCCTTGCAGCCCCTTCAGACCCTGGAAGACCCTATGAAGTCTCCAAGAGAGGGAGCATAGTGACAAAATATGGCCTGAGGAATTCCTGTCATTTCCCAGCTTTTCAGCACGGGCAAAGGAAGTGTCACTCTGTGAGGGCTGGGACAGTGTGACACCTGCCAGCAAACACGGGGCTGCAACTCACAGCCCTCCTTCACCTGCATCTGGTCATGGCTGAGAGCATCCCAGGGGAAAGCACCCCTGGAAAATGGCTTTCTCTGTGTCCCTAGCTGCACTTGATGACCTCTGAAGTTTTTCCCAACCTCAAGGATACTGTGTGTCTATGTTTCTTCAAAAGTGAAGTGAGAAATGCTCTGGGTCCCGAGTCCAGACAGGACAGACCAAGAGTTCAGGTAAGGGACAGCAAATCATAAATAACTATTTCTGTGGGGATTTCCGTGAGAAAACTAAAACTCTTTTACCCATATTTGAAATCCTGTTAACAAACAGGATTTGGGATTTTTAATTGGGCTGAGCTAACAGCCTTTTGGATTTTAATCTTTTCTGGGGCTTTTTTTGTTTTGTTTTTCTGTTTTCATTCGTTTTAAAAAGAACTTCAGGAAAATATAGCAAAATCACCAATTTTCCTGATACCTCTCTCTGGAAAACAACTTTTCAGGTAAACCTGGATGCAGCAACACTTTGCCAGTAAAACATCAGTTCAGCAAAGTGCAACACTCAGACCCACAGACTGGGCTGGGTAACTTCAGATAATCATAACAGAAAAGCTGCTGCTAAATTCAACCTGTAAATCAGTCTGCTCTGAGAAAAGGGCTGTTTTGTATTGCTCCTTGCTCTGTGGAATGGGACTTGTTCAGGGAGAAACTGGAATCTGCAGGAAGGAAAAACACTTGAGGGAAGTGAGGGCAGTACAGGAAATGTTCAAACACCTCCTCTGCCTGGAGCTTTAGGAACATGAAGCTGTATAAGGTGTTTACTGAGGTGGTTTTACTCCTCTTGGGAAACAGAACTTCCCAAGGTATATCTTGTCCAAGCTCCTGCAACATGGCCCTACCAGGAACTCCACTTTACCAGAACATGGACTGGTGCCAGTACGGCTTTGCAGCTCCTGTCATGTTTTCTCCAGCCAGTCTCCCGCTGACCACGGCGTGATCGTGGTGCTCCACACGCCTCCGGCCCAGTTTGATGTCATAAAAGCAGGCAGCATCCCCTGCCTTGGAGAGAACCATCCGTGAGCACCGTGGCAGGGAAAGCTTCCACCAGTGCCCGAACAAAAAACATCGGGAAGAGAACGAGCGGAACGAGGAACTGAGTTTTTCTGACAAACCCCAAACACCACCACTACCTCATCCCACTCCCTGGACTACACAACTCTCAGTTTCTCAGCGTTTTTCCCCGATCTTTGGAAAAATAAACTAGCATGAGGTACGCTTTCCTGAGGAATCAAAGTCTCAACGCCCACCAAGGGACTCTTATGCAAGCAAGTGATCCAGGCTATCTTTAGGTTACCCCAACTCCTCTTACACAGCATAAATATTCCAAACTTGCCGTGGTTACCAGGGCAACAAGGCAGCTGCAGCGCCTGACCAGGCTCTGGGCCTGCGCTACAACTGTTCTTCTTACTCTCCTTACTCGCTCCTCTTCACCCTGTTCACCTCCTCCTGTCACTCCGTGTGTCCCACTGCAGCAGCAGCTCTGGGAGGCTGTGCCCACCCTCACCACCCAGATGTTGTGGGAGGCTGTGCCCACCCTCACCACCCAGATGTTGTGGGAGGCTGTGCCCCACCCTCACCACCCAGATGTTGTGGGAGGCTGTGCCCACACTCACCACCCAGATGTTGTGGGAGGCTGTGCCCACCCTCACCACCCAGATGTTGTGGGAGGCTGTGCCCACACTCACCACCCAGATGTTGGAGCGTGCCTGCAGCTCTGCGTTCACCCGGAACCCACCGAAGTCCGAGTCCACCTCCAGCCCCGCTGATTTGGCCAGTTCCACGTTGGGCTCCAGCCCCACTGCGGCCACAATGTGATCCGTCTCCACCTGTTTGGGAACACATAATTAGGACATTAATTCCCTGCATGCCCCTGCAAACGTGACCCTCTCCCTCGTTTCCCATTTACCTTCCGGCCGTCCTTCAGTTTAATCAGCAGTCGGTTGCCGGAGACAGAGACGGATTTGACCACGGCATTGGGCAGGACATTGACCCCCTCTGGAAAGGAGCACAGGACACCTCACTGCCTGCTCAGGGCTGGGCAGATCCCACCTGCAGCAGGTGGCTGGTGCAGACAGATGCTGGGTGAGGAACCAAGACAGAGCCCACCCAAGCTTTGCTGCATGTGCCAGTGCAGCTCTGGGGGAAGCACGAGGAGAAACCCAGCTAACAAGTCTGAAAGCTGCTTAAATGACAATCCAAAGGACATCTCATGTGATGACAATGCCCCATCCAAAAGAATTACCTAAAACAGGTGTTCAGGAACTGAGGACACTCAATTACCTATTGTTGTGCCACAGCAAGACCCAGAGGTCCAACAAAGCAGCTTCCAAAAAAGAAAGTAACTCAGACCTGTGGGTTATCAGGCCCTGCAATCCACACCCCAATGACATTCCTCCTCCTTCTCTCCCTCTCCACTTCCAATGCACAAGATTATTTTGCACTTAATGCAACAAATGGGAAAAGGGCCTTGGATCTTACTGACTTTATCAGCTAAACACTACAGCACCTGGCCTGACCCAGGCCTGTTCATGGGCACAGAGCTCATTCCAGGGAAACAGCCACAGGGAAGGAAAGCCTCACTGGCATCAACAAGCCTGTTTGCTCAGCCTTCCCAGAGGAACTGCCAAGAAGGCTGCACAAGCTGCCTGAAGCTGCCCGAACTGAAACTTCCCCTGTGCTGCCCCCGGGCCACTTTGCAGGGCCCAACCCTCCCAAGGCTCCAGGAACAGGAGAGAGTTGGATGTTCCCAGGAGCAGCTGCCCAGCAGCCACCAGCTCAAAGCCACTCAGCAGCTTTACCTCTCCTGACTTTCTCCGTGGTCCAGTTGCTCAGGTATTCGGGCAGGACTTTGCCCATGTTGCCATTCTCTGGAAACAGCTGGATCACCTCCAGGCCTCTGGTTCGGGCTAGAAGGGAAGCAAGGAGCAGCAGGATAAAGAACAGCAGCAGATGTTGGGACACACATGCTTTGCTTTACACAAGGAGCTTGACAGAAGTTTCCAAAAATCTGTGAGTTCTGACTCCCAAGGAACCACAAAGTGACTGACTACTGTTTCACATATACCTGCAAAGTCTAGATAACAGACTTTTAGTGGAAATGTTGGTATTTTGGCAAAAACTTTAAAAGTTACCATAAAGGCCCTATGCACACACTGACAGTTAGAATCCAGCTGCTCAGCACCTCTTTGAAATCACAGCATTATGGAATGCTTTGGGTTGGAAGAGACCTTTAAAGATCATCCAGTTCCAACCCCAAAATCCTAGTCTGAGGATGGCGCTGATCACAAAGAACAAATGTGACATTTCTGAGGGTGGAATGACTTTGCAGCTCACACCAGCCTGCAAAGCTCTCACCTCTGTGGTCAGGGGCTGCTGGGCAGCTGATGAGGGAGAGATTGGGAAAACCTTGGCCATGCAGGCAACAAAATACCCATGTGTTGTTTCCTTTAGGCAAACACAGAGTCTGTGCAAAAAACTGAGCAGCTGGGGATTGAAAAGAAGTTTCTAATGTGAGGCTGTTGTCACTCAGTGCCTGTCACAGCTGGGGACACACACTCACCTCTCCTTCCCAGAGCACAGGCCAGCTCACTGCCGAGGAAACCACCACCAATTATTGTGATGGACTTGACTTCCCTGGAAATCTTCTCCAGCCTTCGGAAGTCCTCGATCTGAAAGAACATTTACCCCCATTTCCAATCCTCTCTAACAGGAATGGCAGCAGAAAGCATTTTGGTCATATTCAGTGGCTTTTATTCACTTTGGAAGGTGCAGCAAAGTCACACAGGAGGGAATTTTTTTTTTAAATATCTAAAACCCCATAATCCCACACACTGTTACAGTTCTCAGGCTGAGGCAAACAGGGGAATGGTTGAGTAGACTCTACCCTGGGAAAAATAATAATCATTCCTGGGCACTATCTGAGCGAAGCAGTGACAAGGCAGGACCATCCCAACCCAAAGCAGAAGAGTTTAAAAACTGAAAACAGTGGTAAGTGGCTCTGATTTATTCAGCCTCACTGGGGCTGGCAGCACCTGGAGGTTACCTTTCTGAACAGGGTCAGCCTTTTCTGCACATCCTTTCCTGCTCTTTCAATGGCAGGCAGGTTCCTTGGGGATCCCCCTGGGCACAAAGAGAGAAGGGAGAACAGTGACACCACAGCCATGGCACTGGATATCCAGACAATGCAAAGCTGTCTCAGATCTCAATGGTGTTTCCCAAACTGTTCCAGTATAGGAATATCCCAGTATCCCTGTTGCTGCCTGAATGTCCCAGAAAATCTGATGATGCAAGGCAGGTGAAAAACCCAGCACCCAGACAGCTGCCTGCACAACTGTCCTTCATGTAACTGCTCCAATCACATTTGACACTGCAGAGACTTCTTCTCAAATAGAACCAAAGAATCATTGAATGGTTTGGGTTGGAAGGAACCTTAAAGCTGATCCAGTTCTACCACCTGCCATGGGCATGGACACCTTCCATTATCCCAGGCTGCTCCAAGGCCCATCCAGCCTGGCCTTGGACATTTTCAGGGATAGGGCAGCCACAGCTGCTCTAGGCAACCCGTGCCCAGGAAGAATTCATTCCCAGTATCCCACCTAACCCTGCCCTCTGCCATTCCCCAGACCCTTGTCCAAAGTCCCTCTCCAGCTCTCTTGGAGCCCCTTTAGGCACTAGAAGGCTCCAAGATCTCCCCAAAGCCTTCTCTTTTCCAGGTTGGACTCCCCCGGCTCTCCCAGCTTGGCTCCACAGGGGAGGTACTCTAGAGAATTTATCTCTAGCTAAATGTCACTGAAATAAAAAGCCTGGCACAAGCTCAGCAACAAGAGAAAAAACACAGCACTTACCAGTGGCAATGAGACATTTGTCATAGGATATCTGGGTCCCATCACTGAGCTTCACTGTGTTCCCTCTGACATCCATGTGCACAACCTGCAAGATGAACCCAGGTGAGCTCGAGCTCTTCACCTCATGGACTACTGAGCAGAGTTGCAAACTTGGAATCAACATTCTCCCACTTTTAGGTTTAGGGTGGGGACAGGAGTGGGGAAATGAGAGGACTGGAAGTGGGAATTGAGACAACTTTTTTGGGAGTCACCGTAACAACTCAGGTTGCTCTTCCCAGGTCTGAATGTGAAATGGGCTCAGACACAGCACAGCTCAGCAGGAAGAGGAACCACTGACATTTACATAGCAACATACAAACAATTAGGATGTAAATATTTTAGAAGGTTCACCATAAACCTCTCCACCTTCCTGCTGTTTCAGCACAGTGCTCCTGCTCATCTCATCACCCACTACCTCGATCTCTGTGCTCCTTTCAACTCACACTCCAGCCCACACAGCCCAGTACCCTGTCTTTAAGGTCTACATATTTTCATCCCATGCCCAGACTCCAAACTTATCCTTCTCTCTTTCTCAACATCTTCCCTCAGCTCAGTGCTATTCCTCTTGGCTTCTCCCGCTTTCAAACTTCACTTCAGATTAGCATAATCTCTGCTCCATCACATTTTCCCAAATTTATCCAAATTCCTGTTCCCAGCCAACTCCCCCTCCAACTTCAGTGGTTCAGTACCAGCTTACGAGTGCAGGCTCTGCTCAGGAAGAGCTGTAGGAACAACAGCCAGTGCTGTACCCACCTTCTTGCCAGGCAGAACTGCCACCCCACCATTTTCCACAGAAGACAGATCCTGGACAGGCACGTAGAAAGACGGCGGCTGGAAATAGATACTGAGAAAAGCTCCATTATCAAACAGGTTCTCTTTGCTCTGGGATACCAGAAATCCAGCTGTTCAGCAACTCCAATGAGACAACGACAGCTCTGTGCATCCATAATAAGCTCCACAATTATTGATCTATTTTTAAGAGAGTCTTCACACTGTTGCAATTCGAATCATAGAACCAGTCAGGTCTGAAAAGATCATGCAGTCTAACCACCAAGTAAGGCTTAATCACAGAAAAATCAAGTGTGATCCCATGTCCCTGGACCTCTGCTCTAACCTGTGGAGCTTCACCTTTATTAACTTATTTCCCAGGATTCCTGCCCATCGAGGGACATGTCTAAGGGTAATCAGCAAAGTTCACGAGGCATCGAGTACTGAGCGAGCTCTGATGGGAAGCAGAATTCCTTAACCCCTGCCAGCACGGACACACCCTTCCCTGCCCCTCAGTGCTCCACTGCCTGGTGGTTCTCTCTCAAGAACAGTTTGGTCATTGTCACCTAGTCCCTAACCACTCTCCTTTGCCCTGTCACCTGCAGTGCCACGTACCTCCTCTCCTTGCCGTTCCACTGTTTGAACCGCAATGTCTCTGTCACATTGGGATCGTCGGAAAACCACAGTTCTTTGGAAAGGGGTGGACGCATGTAGGGCAGGGCAGGATCTTCAGACACAATCAGCACCTTTAATTGGCAAGGAAACACATCAGCTGGAGCGAGAGCAGGCAAACAGCAGCACACCCAGAGGCTCTGGAGCAGGAGAGCTCTTACCCGCGCTCCGGGGTCGCGGGCCCGGATGGATCTGGCAGCAGCAAAAGCAGCAGTTCCTCCCCCAATGAGCAGGAAAGGGACGTGGGATGGGATCTTGGGATCTGGAGCTGCACGTGACAGATGGGACAACTTACTGCAAGTACAGGAACACGGCCCAGCCCCAGGGCAGAGAGTGTGTCATGAGGGGCCTTCCACATCCAGACTTCCTTTGGAAATTGTCCTCCTTCTGCCCCAGTACCCTTCCCAAGAACCCCGCTGCTGCTTCCCCCAAAGCTGCTCCCTGCAGGAATCAGTCAGATTTCAGCAAACTGGTTTTTCTATGCAAGCCCAAAACTCTGCACTGGCCAACCAGTGGACAGTTTATAAGAAAGGGAAGTTCCACAAAAGGCCAAGGCACGTTTTACTGTAATTTTGTTCAAGGAGACAACTTTTGAGTTCCTGCACAAGGCACCTCCTTCCAAAGGCAGGTCCTGTTGCTGAGCAACACACGGTTAATCCGTGGGCAGGCACAAACCAGGCAGTTTAGTATTAGCACCAGAACTTACCTGCTGTGCCCTGAGGAGCAGCACCTGCACGTGAAAGGGAAGAAAGACATGGTTTAAATCAGCGGAGCACAGGCTGTGGTTTGGGAGCTGCAGTTCAGGGCTGACTCCAGGATGAACAGGCTCTCCACCCACCAGGAAAAGAGCCCCTCTGGAATCAGTGTCCTTGCCAGACTGTGCAAAGGTAAAAGCCAGAAGCAGGGCTCTTTTCTCTTTTTATCACAGAAGCAGTAAATTACAGAAATCAGCCCCAGGAGACATCCTACTTCATCCTCAGGACAGTCTGTAAAACAGCCTGTTCTGGGTCATGGAGCCAGCACTGTCTTCTGTGCTGGGAAGTCACAGAAGAATCCCAGGACAAGTTGGGTTGGGAGAGACCCTAAAGCCCATCCAGTTCCACCCCCCTGCCATGGGCAAGGCACCCCTTCCACTAGACCACGTTGCTCCAAGCTCTGTCCAACCTGGCCTCAAATGGGAATTTGAAACAATGGCACACACTGGGTGGTGCAATCCTACACAGGCACATCTGTGATTCCAGAGAGGCTCTGTTCTGTTCGTTTTGGAGGCCTCAAGCTCATGAAAAACAGAGCCAACCCTCAACCTGGAGGCTGGCACCCACCTGAGGCAGAGGACTCATCATCTCGGTATTTCTTGATCATTGAAAGCCGGCTGGCATATCGCTCTTTGCTCTCCTGCAGTGTTTTGTACACCTGCAGATAGACAGGAGACATTTACCTTGTACACCTTACCAAGGTGCCATCCTGCTGCTGCCCCTGACAGGTTTTTATCCGTCCCATGTGCTGGAAAAGCCAGTAGCAACACGTGGGGCAAAATACACCTCCCTGGACAAGGTGCCCATTGGGAACATGCTCAGGAAATGACCTGCTCCAGCTGGTGATGAGCCTTGGATGTCTGGCTGCTTCCCAGAAGCAATGAACCTTCCTGCAGGTGTTTGGCTGCACACCTGTTCCAAGGGGAACCAGCTCCAATGAAGGAAATGCAGCCAAACCAGCCCCAAGACCACGTGCAAGCTGGGCCATGAAACAACACAAGGCTGCAGAAATGGAAGACAAATCCAAAGAAAAAGCATCTCCCAGCTTCCAAAGCCCAGAGCAGCTGGGCAGAGCCAACAACCTGACTGGCTTTCTCCAGGTATGGTGGTACCAGGACAGCCCTGACATTAGCAGGGTCTTGAGCCACGGGAGTGGGGCTGCTCCAGGCACTGGCCCTTGGACATGGAATCTCCTCCAGCTGAATGCTGATCTGTTTATTTGACTGTGAAACTTGGGATACAGCATAAGCAGAGCCTGCATGTACAATTTACTGGTGCAGACAAGGAGGGAACATCTCTTATGTCACGTCAACTTCCAAGAAAAACTGGTAATGGACAGGAGCTGAAGACACTGGGAGTGCTGGGAGCAGGTCAGAGTCCAGTATTTTTCCCCAAGGGTAAAAAATTAGAGGGAAGCAAACCTTTCTTTGAGGCAAAACCCAGCCTTGCTAATAATCTCTGTCATGTGCATGACATCAAATTTCATTTGCCAATCCTCACAAGTTAATGTTTTGTAGCAAATAGTCTTAAACAAGAATGGAAGAATTTAATGACAGGCACAAAAAAAGAGCACAGGACAAAAGCCTGTCCAGGAAACTGGAGAAATGCCAGAAATATTAGAAAACAAGAAGTTGTTGGTGTTTAGAAGAATTAAGATAAAGGTATTTTTAAAGCTTTTTGCTCAAAGACAGAAAAGCCAAGGTTAACAAACCATCTCTGCTTTTAGAAGCACAATCAGGAAGGTTTTAAGCTAGTCCAAAGGGCAGCATACAGCAAGTTAAATCCAATCCTTTAGGGAGAAACAGTTGTGCACAGGCAAAACATCAGCTCAGGCCTTGAGAATACTTCCAATGGGACGATGTCAAGTTCTTTCTAGTCAGAAGCAGAACTATATTTTGCCAGGACATGGGGTGATGTTTCAGTGCTCTTCCCTGAGGAAATCACCAAGTTAGACACGTTTTCTTGCCTTCCCTTCAACACACTTATATTCAGGTATTATTTCCTTTCCTGCACGCCAGCATTACTGATATCAGGAGGGGTGCACTAATTAATAATTTGTGCCCTTACACAGGCACAAACCAAAGATGGCCAGCTTGAGTTTAGATTTACTTAATATGGAAATGTTAATTCTAAGGTAGGTTTGCCCACTAGGAACTATACCACCTGAGAATATTCAATTTGTAACCTTAAATTATTTGGCAATGTCCTTTGAAAATGAAGTACCCGAGGCCAGGGAGCATGAAGAGGGCTGGAAGTGAAGGGTTACAGGGTGGGAGGTACAGATAGGTGCCCTCCCTCCACCCTCCCACCCCACAAACACCTTTAGTCAATCATCTTACATAAACTCCTGCTCCAGTGGCTGCTCCTCCCACTATTAAATATAACAAGAGGTTGCTGCCAGCTTTGCCAGGAACACCTGAAGACGTCAGGGATCTAGAAGGGCATCTTAGCTGATGGTATTGCAAAACTGCAGGGGAAGACAGGCAATGGAAGAGAAGAGGGAAAGAGCTGAATATTAGGAAGGATTCTTGATTAAACAGGTCTTGGGAAAAGCAGAGTGCGCTTTGTAATTTCAGCTACCTTGTCTGCCAAAAAAAAAAAAAAAAAAAAAAAGGAAGCAGGGCACAGGAAATGATTATATTTAAAGGAAATAGGAAAATATTTTTCTTTCATGCACCCTTTTGAATTTTTTTTTCCTTTCCCGGGAGCTTCCTTAGGAGAAAAGTGGGATTTGGAACTTTTAATGAATATGATCCTCCTAGAGAAAGAGCTCGGAAACAAAGATTTGTGTGGTATAAACTTGGGATCTATCCACTCCCAGGCAATGCTGATACTCCAGCTCTCTGGGAATGTCATTTACTCTTTCAGTAAGGCTGAAAACCTTTATCCTTTTCAAGCAGAATATAAATGCTCCCCAGCTGGGGGTTGATTTGGTATACTTAAGTTAAACAAATGTTCTGAGATTTGGCAAGGAACTGTTTGTACCATAAAAGACAACCCAGAGCTGTGGCTGGTCATAACAAAAAAACACAAGAGTGCCTTTAAGGTTAAAAAAAAAAAACTTAAAAGTAACTGAAATTACAGTTAAAACCCAAGTAATCATAAGAAGTTAATTTCTATTTAGCTCCCCTTGAAGTTTTCTGAAGGAGGAAACAGAAAGAAAGCTACAGAGATCAAAAGCTGAGTAAAGAGAGCTGGAATACAGCAAATGCTCGACAGGAGAGATGGACTGCGGCTTCTTCCCAGGAACCACCTTTCTACTTACATAGGCACCTGTTCCTAAGGCGGACAAGCCCACAATAAGGACAAAAACCGAATTACTGCCCTTTTTCCCAGGCACGCCTGTGCTAGCCACTTGTCTGCTCAGCTGCAGGTCTGGGGGCACGTTCCAGCGCTGCAACAACGTGCCTAAGGAACACAATTTATTGGAAAAACAACACAAAAACACTGTCAATACAAGGGTTAGTCTGGAGATTTAGAGACTAAGTCAGTTCTGAACCCAAATTCCTTGTTTGGAAAACCCAGCCCCACATCTGAGCGACTGTGGGGCATTATCCTGAGCCACAACAGTGTGCTCTGGGAAGCTGTGGAGACCAAAATATCTGTCAGATCAAGGGGTAACTGAACTAACTGAGAGCAGGAGCATCTCTAAGCAGCTGGAAAGGCTGCCTGCAGCTGGAGCCTCCAGCCGCACTGGGCTGGCTGAGCACAGAGATGTGTATTGGTGGTTCCTACACCTTCTCCAGGCCTCTCCTGTCCGAGGATGCTCCTGGCTCCAGCAAAAGCAAGCAGAAGCTGAGTTAACCAGGGCAGGGCGGGCAGCAGGGGTGGTTACACCGGCACCAAACTCCCTCTGCTCCATCGGCATAAACCACCACCAGCAAGGAACAGGTTTTTGCTGGCAAAAAGGGCATCCCCGGTGGAAATTTACAGATCCAGGTGCAGGCACCTCCCGCTGCGCAAGCAGGACGAGGAGCACCCGTGGCTGAGCCGCTGCACCTGGTTTTATTTTTCCACCACCGAATCCCTAAGTGGAGCGATGGCGTGGACGGCTCCGAGCGCTGCTCCCAGCACGGCCGATGCTCCCGGAGGAGGTTTGGCCGTCTCAATCCCCACCTCCACCTGCTCCCGCCCGGTGAGAGCAAAACC
>WEIU01020641.1:26407-37458 GCA_013389925.1 Aegithalos caudatus | reverse complement strand
GGCCGGGCGGGACCGGTACATTTACCGGCGGGCGCTGAGGCCGGTGTTCCCCGCAGGCACGTTCCCCGTGGACCTCACCAAGACGCGGCTGCAGGTGCAGGGGCAGAGCACCGACGCGCGGTTCCGCGAGGTGCGGTACCGGGGCATGTTCCACGCGCTCTTCCGCATCTGCCGCGAAGAAGGCGGACGGGCCCTGTACTCGGGGTGAGCACCGGGACCGGGCCCGTCGGGGCCGGGGCCCATCGGCAGCGGGTCCCAGTTCCCCCGTGACCCATCCATCCGTACCGGGACACCCTCCCGCTGTGACATCCTCCTCCACCCGGCGCGGCACCTCCTTCCCCCAACCCGGGCCTCCCCGGTGCCTGCCCCGGGTCCTTCCCCTCTGGCTCAGGAGCTCCCACCGCCTGTGCTGGGCTCCCTTTTCGGTCGCAGCATTGCCCCATCTGTCATGTTCGCCCCCTCCAACCCGACATCCTCTTCCGCACTCCCCTCCCACTGCCCACCCCGGGACCCCTCCCACACCCCGGCATCTCCTCCGCCTTCCCTGCGTGTTCCCCACCCATCCCGGGTTCTTCCCCTCTGCCCATCCCGGCCCGGCTTCTGTCCCGGCACCCCCTCCCCCGTCCGGGTCCCTGTCACGTCATTCCCCTGCTCCCTCCCGGCCCCCGCCACGCTGCACGCTGCTGGGACCCCCTAGGATCCCTCCTTGCCTTGAGTGGGGTGTCCCGGTCTTCCCAAGGCCGGGGCTGAGTGGGTGCAATCCCCTGGCACCGGGAGTGCCTGGGGCCATCCCGGGTTATCCCGGGCAGAGCTGCATTTCTCAGAGCCGCAGCGGGGTCGTGCCTGGCCCCGGCAGTTTGAGGGCAGCTGGTGAGTGGCCCGGGCTGGCCCGCAGGGATGCTCAGGCTCTGTTCCCTCTCAGGATTGCCCCGGCACTGCTGAGACAAGCGTCCTATGGCACCATCAAGATCGGGATCTACCAGAGCCTGAAGCGGCTCTTCGTGGATCGCATGGAAGGTCGGTGTTGGGCAAGGGCAGCACGGGCTCCTCCCAGCTCTGCCACCTCACACTCTGGGCTGTGTTCTGCTTGTTCTTTCCTCTGTCCTTCCCACCTCAAGATTCCCACAGGAATGGAGCTCCATTACTGGATGCTGCAGTTTTGTTTGTCAGTTAGAGCAAGGATTGGAATGAGTCAATCCCGATGGGAACCTCACTGTGTTCTGCATTGCCTGTGGTCCCTACCCAGACATCTCCCTCCAGCCGGGTTCCTTCCTTTCACGGAATCATAGGAGAATCACAGAATCATTTGGGTCAGAAAAGGCCTCCAAAATGACCAAGTCCAACTTGTGTGTGATCCTCACCTTGTCCCCAGCCCAGAGCACTGAGTGCCACATCCAGTCCTTCCTTGCACACCTCCAGGGGTAAGGACTCCAGTTCTCCCTGGGCAGCCCCTTCCAAGGCCTGACCACCCTTTCCATGGAGAAATTCCTCCTGATGTCCAACCTGAGCCTCCCCTAGCCCAGCTGGGCACATTCTGGATAGGAATTGTGTAGTCCAGCTCTGTAGCTTTGGCCCTGACCATAAAGGTGAGGTTCTACCAGTGCCCTTGGTCTGTGCCCTCTGCAGCTCCTGCCTGGGGAGTGGAGCAGCAGGAGTCTGGTGGGTGTTCCCTGAGGGAACACCAAGATCTGCAGGTGAGATTTTCATCCCTGCTGTGATTTGAGGGAATGTTGTAACACCATTCCAGCCTAGGAAAGCGGGATGGGTGGACAAAATGCAGCACACTAATGATATGAAGCTGGGCCAGAGGAGCTTTAGGTTGATACCAGGAGAGGGTTTTTTTCCTCAGGGGGTGCTGGGGCACTGAACATTGTGCCCAGGGAATGGGCACTGCCCCAAGGCTGCCAGAGTTTCAGGAGTGTTTGGACAGTGCTCCCAGGCACAGGGTGGGATTGTTGGGGTGTCTGTGCAGGGCCAGGAGTTGGACTGGATGATCCTTGTGGAACCCTTCCATCTCAGGAGATTCTGTGACTCTAGAGGTCCTTTCAGGGCTGCTGTCCTGCTCCAGGAATGCCTCTCCCTGCCTGCTTCTGTCTGTGTACACAGGCCCCACACCCCCCTCGCTGTTGCAGCCTTTTCAGCTGTGAGCTCCATGCCTGAATGTTTGTCTTCCTACAGGCCTGGGGCAGCCAGTGGCCTGGTGTCCTCTGGGAAGTGTCGTGGTCAGTACCAGCAAAGGCCTGTGCCTTTTCCCAATGTAACCATCATCCTAATACTGGGCCTGGAATCTCGGGTTATTCCCTGGCACTAATCACATCTAACTCCCTGCCTGTTCTCGATCCTCAGCTGGCTCCAGGTGGCTGTGTGTAGGCAAATCCAGGGGGCTTGGGGAAACACTGGGTTATCCCTTTCTCTCTGCCTCTGTTCTGGCTCATCCCTGCAATGACAAATCTCAGATACTTGGTCACAATTTTCACGTGTCCCAGGATTTTCCTTCCCATCCGTCAGACCCTCTGAGAGTGCATTGCTGAGTGTTCCAGCTGCCACATTCTGTCCCTGGCAGGTGTGGGGACAGACCTGTCCCGGGCTGTGGCACCTGCCCAGGCCCTGCTCCTGCACCTTCTCCGTGTGATTTGAGAATTGAGCTGCTCTGCTCTTCCCAGCCCTTGTTCCCTCCTGTTGTCCCCGCTCCTGTGAGAGTCTGACATTCTTTCCTTGGTTGCAGATGAAACGTTGCTCATCAATGTCATCTGTGGGGTGGTCTCGGGGGTCATCTCCTCTGCGCTGGCCAATCCCACAGATGTGCTGAAGGTAAGGGCTGCTCCTGGCTGGCTGTGGGACCCGTGGGAGGAGCAGCTCAGTGCTCCCTGAGCCACCAGTTCTGCTCGGTTGAGGTTTTTGTCATGAATGGGGACCAAAGCCCAGGGCAATTAACAGATGTTTAAAAACACAGCTCTTAAAGATCACAGAATCCTGGAATGGGTTGGGATGGACATGAAAAACCATCTTCTTCCACCTCCTGCCATGGGCAGGGACACCTCCCACTAGACCAGGTTGCTCTAAACCCTGTCCAACTTGGCCTGGAGCACTTCCAGGGATGGAGCAGCCACAGCTTCTCTGGGCAACAAGGATCTTCACATTTGTCCTGGTGAGGGGTGGGAACTGTGTTATCCAACCTGGGCCAGGTGAGCAGGTGGCAGCTGCTCCTGTCCCCTTGGTCATGGTGCTGGCACTGCCTAAGGGGTGGCCCTAACTGCCTGTTACGTGGGGTGAGCAGAGCCCAGTGGGGACTGCCTGGTGCCCTGGGCTCAGGCTAGCCCTGCTCTGGGCAGAAAGAGCTTGGAGAGCTTCCCCGCTCTTCTCCCAGTGTAGATGCCCCTTTGGGGACTGCTTCAAGGGGGAAGGCCTTGTCCCTCATGTCCCTGTGCACCAACACTGCTGCTGTCCCTGCCCCCTGCCTGCTGCCATCCTTGTCCATCCTTGTGGTTTGCAGGAAGAGGGACGTGGAGAACAGTGGGTTCTCTGACTGCTCTGTTCCTTCTCCCAGGAGTTCCATGGAGCTGCTGTCCCTGGTGTCCCTGCCCTGTGGGCAGGTGCTGGTGTCAGGAGAGGTGCTGATGTCCTCCTGCTGACTCTTCCCTTTCTTTCAGATCCGAATGCAGGCTCAGGGCAGCTTGTTCCAGGGTGGGATGATTGGCAGCTTCATTGACATCTACCAGCAGGAAGGTACCCGAGGCCTCTGGAGGGTGAGCACCAACTCCTAGAATTCCCCACCAGCAGCACAACTAACAAAAATCTTGGGGAAGCAGGTGTTCTCCTGCTGTCCTATAGCAAGGAGCACCTGGAGCCCCTCCTGGCTCCTTAAACTGCTGCTCTTGTGGGGCAGAATCTTTCCTGGTGTTGAAATTGGTGAGGGGATGACAGCCTAGCTCCTGTGTGCTGGTGCTGGGAGCAGGGAAGCGATGTGGAGTTAATCCAGCTGCAATAACACTGCCAGGGTGGAGAAATCCTCCGTGGCTTTGAAGCAAAGCTGGGAAGCACTTGGTGTGCCTGAGGGAGGGTGCAGGGAAGGTTGTCAGGAGCAGGCCCTGTGAGGAGCTGGGGGATGTGGCTGCAGTTGGTGACAGTGTCGGTGTCTGTGCTCCACAGGGCGTTGTCCCCACGGCCCAGCGAGCAGCAATTGTGGTGGGGGTGGAGCTGCCAGTCTACGACATCACCAAGAAGCATCTGATCCTGTCAGGCCTCATGGGGGACACCATCTTTGCCCACTTTGTGTGAGTACCTGCTGCAGGCCTGGAGGGTGGGAGGCACGGGAGCCAGGTGGGGCTGAGGAGAGACCACTCCTGGAGCGAGTGCTCTGGAGCTGCAGGGAGCAGGGGTAGTGCTTCCAGAGGACCTGGAGCAGGGTCAGTGCTTCCAAAGGATCTGCTCTGTCCACTGGAATTGCTCAGAGTCAGCAGCAGGTATGGAATCATTAAGGTTGGATAAGACCTTCAAGACCATTGAGTCCAACCATTCCCCCATCACTGCCAAGGCCACCACTAACCCATCCCCACATCCCAGAGACCTCCTTGGGGGAAGGACCTGGCAGAAATCCTTTGGTGACATGAAATGCCAGCTTGGTTTCAGCTGGCTGATGACAGAAATGCAGTTGTCCCACATCTGTGCCCTGGTATGAACCAGGGAGGAGATCCACACGTGTGGGTATGTGTAACAATCCCTCAAAAGCTGCTCCAGTCCCTAGTCTTCACCTGTCCAGACCCTGTCACCTTGCAGCCCCTGCTGGAAGAGCCTTGAGAGAGGAGCAGACACAAAGCTGACAGGACCCAGAGCAGATGTGTTGCAATCAGGCTGCTCTGGGCATGGCTGACAGAGAATACTGGAATTCTTTTTCACCTCCATGTTGCCATTCCTCAGGTGCAGATGCTGCAGTGCTTCCATTGGCTTTGCCAGCTGGGGTGAAGGTGAGGAGCACTAGACCCTCCACGGAGGGAGACTGGCAGCTCTGTGAGCCTTCCTGATGTCTTTTCTCTTCCTCCTTCCTTCCCAAAGAAATACTTGCTCTGATGGGAAGGATGTGCACTCCCAGGGGGTGCCTTCAGGTCTGTGTCACCTAAGCAGCCCCTGGGACCCTTGCAGGGATACCAGTGCTGGGCTCAGGTAGGGTCTGGGTTTGCTGAGCTGAGCATTTCCCTCCCCCGAGCTCCACAGGGTCCCGTGGCGGTCCTGCCCCATTTCCAGGTGGGAGCAGGTAGTGCAGCTCGTGTTCATTGCCAGGTGCCATTGATAAAGTGCAGTGGGAGGTATTTTGTGCCTGTCTGAGCGGGAGTGGCCGTGCCCAGGGCCGTCCCTGCCCTGATTTGGTGTGTGCAGTTCCAGCTTCACGTGCGGGCTGGCGGGGGCCATCGCCTCCAACCCCGTGGATGTGGTGCGGACGCGGATGATGAACCAGCGCGCCATCGTGGGCAGCACCGAGCTCTACAAGGGCACTCTGGATGGCCTCGTCAAGGTGAGGGGGCAGGAGGGCACATCCCAGTCCTGGGAGGATGGCAGGCTCTCGGCACCACGCTGATTGGGAGCAGTGAGATCCTACAGCAGTGACACAGTTTGTCATCAGTGAGACAGGAGAGGGCCCAGAGTCACTTCCCCGAGGCTGCTGTCAGCCTGAGCATTCTCCCAGCCTCCGGGGACAAAATTTAGGCCATGTTGCAGTTAGCTGGTTTCAGAGACTGTAAGTGATGCTTCACACACTTGCATGGGCCTCTGCTCCCTGCAGCAGCTGGGCAGGGCCAGCGTGGCACAGGCGGCACTGGGGAGGTGGGCAGGGCGTGGGCCTGGTGTGTCTCCTCATCCATTTGTCTCTCCTCCCAGACGTGGAAGAGTGAGGGCTTCTTTGCACTCTACAAAGGCTTCTGGCCCAACTGGCTTCGTCTGGGTCCCTGGAACATCATTGTATCCTTCCCTGTGCTGCTGGGAGGTGGTGGAGTGGGACAAGGGGAGAACCCAGCTGGGAAGTGCAGGGTAGGACTGCCATCCCAATGGGGTGCACCAGGGACCCTAGTGGGCACTGCTGATGGTTCCTGTAGAACCTCTGAGACCTTGCCTGGCCTGGGCTGCAGGAGATTCCTGGATGAGCTCCTGTTTGGGAGGGAATTGTGGAGAACATTCTGCTGCTGAGGCAGGTGCTGACTGTGCAGGACCAGTGCTGCTGTGTGCTGAGCCAGACTATTCTGCCTGCTGAAACTGGGTGGTGAATTCACTTTGTAAAGAGTTCCCATTCTGGGCGTGGAGCCACTCTCTTCTCCCAGTTGTCTGGGCAGGGCTGGGTTTGCTCTGGATCCATCTGCCTGCTCTTAGCAGCACCTGCACCTGTGCCCCAGCCTTTTCTACCTGGGCAGGTCAGGTTGTGCTGCCTGGACAGGGAGCTCTGTGGGTGGGTTTAGGGAGCACCTTGGATGGGTGTCCAGCCCAGCTGGATGCTCTGCCCACCCTGCCAGGCAGCTGCCCCACATACAGGGAATGTCCCAATTCCTTGACGCTCCCCTCAGTTTTTTATCACATACGAGCAGTTGAAACGTCTCCCCTTCTGAGAGCTGCCTTCATCTCACCAGAATCATCCTTGGAGCTGGCAGCAGAGCTGTGCTGCCACCTCCCTCTTCATTCCACTGTCCCCATGTCGTGGTGTTTGCTCCCTGTGGGCTGGGCTCTCCCCACATGCATGGTCCCTGGAGCACGAGCTGCCTGGGACAGCCGGGAGCTGCATGTTTCCCACCCGGAGGTGTCCGTGTGCCTGGGCCTGCAGGAATATCTTCTGTGAAGATCTGTGCATTCCAGTGGCCTTTGGGGCACTGTGTCGTGTGGCTGGCAGGTGTGGGTGTCCTCCTGCGCCCTTGTGGGGCGAGGCTGGGGCCCAGGAAGGTGCCATTATCATGTCTCTTGCAGAACTTGTAACTCCATTAAATTATTTATTGACTGAAAGGATTGAGTTTGGGTCTGTGCTCATTCACTGCAGGGGTGTCTGCCCTTGGAGAGGGTAGAAGCTGGTTTTCACCACACTATAGACCCCTTTATTCTCCATATATTTATATAAAGACAATCTGTAGGATTCATTACAATAGACATTTTAAACCCAAGTTTGTTAGTGTCAGAAAATGACCCCGTTGCCCCCTCAGCTCAATTTTGCCAAACTTCAGTCTCTTAAATTCCTGCTTATTATTACACTTACATTGTTTTTGTTTAAATTATTTGTAAAGCCAGGTACTGTGCTTTAAAGGTGAGCTCAGCTCTTGAAAATTGTGTCTCTGGTGCTGAGCAGGATATTTTGGTCGTCCTCTTCTGGTTTTTGGTTATTTGTTAATGTTTATGGCTATGGAAGCATATGGTTCTTATGTTCCTTCTCCCTTTCCTCTTTGTGGGGTGACCTTGGTTTGGATGAGGGTCCCTTCTGACACAGCAGCATGTCCTGGAAGAGCCTGCTGTGAGCTGAGATTCTGTGGAAGCCCACAAGGAATGTTCAGTCAAATCCTGCTGGGAAAAACGGGAGGGAATTGGTGTTACAAAGTTAGAGCTGCCTGCAGAAGCTGCAGGTGTGGGAAAGGTGACTCCAGTGAGCTCTTGGGCTGAAATCCTGCCTCAAGCAGGGCTCTCAGTGCCCAGCTCAGCAGGCTGTGCCAGGCAGCCTGGGAATACACCTGAGCAGTCTGTTCTGCTCCCCTGCACATGCAGGAAGGTCCAGGGGGTGAACTCCAACAGGGAAGGCTCTATGGGAACCAGTCAGCCCTCCCCAGGTGTATAAGGTGGAAATATATGTGCTCCCAATACATGAAAGCTAAAAATGGCAGTAAAGCAGGACAAGGAGGCCCTGGCTCCAGCCTGTACTTACTTCTCACTGCCCTGCCCCTTCTCCCTCGTCCTTGATGTTATTCTGAGGGTTTGGACTCTCCATCATCAGGGAAAAGGCTCCCCACGTGTCTCCCTGGGCAAACAGAAGTAGAGGGTGTGTAAGGTCACCAGAACCCTTCCCTTGGCCGCCCTCTGTGCAGAGGGCCCTCCCAGCTCTGCTCCATTCCCTCCCAGCCCTGCCCCATTCCCTCCCAGCTCTGCCCCATTCCCTCCCTGCTCCTTCCCTCCCAGCCCTGCCCCATTCCCTCCCTGCTCCTTCCCTCCCGGCCGTGCCCCTCCCATCCACACCCGTGCTCGGCCTCTCCCCAGTTACTGTTTGACAGACACACGCTCGGTCCTGCCCGTTTCCTGGCAGCTTGGGTTTTTCCAGCTCGTGAGGCAGAAGAGGCTTGTGTCACTTTGTGTAGGGGCTGGAGCTGTCACTGTCAGACCCTGTAAAGGCCAAACCCTTCCCTCCCACGCCGGGAGATGAAAGGATTCTGTGGCACAAGGATGCAGAGGCTTTGCTTCCACAAATTTCTTTGTTACAAGTTACTATTAGGTAAATACACTCATGGCTAGCAACGTGAGTGTGTACATAGAATCCTTATTTTTTACCGTTAGTAGCACTTCCTTAGACTTCACTGGAAGTACCACAGCAACTTTGATCAAGTCCCCCAGAAGTGAGGTCAGTCGATGATGGACAAGGTCTCTCTTTGGATATTGACCCATGTCATGGAGCCTGGAGCCAGCCTGGGGATCTGAAGGGCTGTGCAGGGGGAGCTCCAGGACAGAGATAGCTGCTTTAGGGCAGTAGCCAGTTACTTCTGCATGGATGCATGAGTGGGCAGAGGACATCAGCTCTTGGAGGGCCATGGCTGCCTTCTGCCTGGATCTGAAGCCCCTCTGCAGGTTGTGGTGGCTTTTTGCCCTGCAAGTTCCAGCAATTCCTTGGTTTCAGCCTCTGCAAGGATGCCCTGGGCTCCCTGTTGTGCTTGCCGAAGGCACTGCAGGTTCCCTGCTGTGAATGCTGCTTTCCCGGGCTGGCAGATGTTTCCCTATCTGTGTTTGAGCACACATTGCTTGTCAGTGCTTTTCCCCATTGTAACCAGGTCACCTTCAGGGCTGCTGCTTCAGCAGGGTGTCAGTGGTGTTCCCTTAATCCCAGCAGCAAGAAGCTGTCCTGGGTCTGGCAGTGACCCCCAGGAGCCCCACGAGCTGTGCTGGACATTGGGAACTCTCTGTGCTTGTCCCCATTCCCAGCCCCTGTGTCTGAGCAGGCACTGCTCTGCTCCGGTCCCTGGTGCCTGGGGGGGACAGCCACCGCCCCATGTGCCACCGTGGCAGCTTCCTGCCCAGGTGCTCCCTCCTCACCCCCTGCTCCAGGGTTGTCTGGAAACGTGGCTGGAGGGGAGGGATCTCAGCAGGCACAGCAGCGAGCCCAGCAGTCCCTTCCATGGGCAGCTGCTGGCAGACCTCTGCTTCCCCGAGAGACAGCCCTGCTCCCCAGGCTCCTGCTGCTCCCTGGATTCCTGCTGCTCCCCAGAGAGTGAGGGGCTGCACCTGCTGCCAATTTGCATCTGCTGAGAGGCCCCAGGTGAGTGATGGCTGAGATTTGTGTTGGAGATGCAGAATCCCTGTGCATCCCAGTCGCAGCCAGCTGGGCCCTGGGAGCCATCCTCGCCGTGCTGGCCTCGCTCATCATCGCTGCCAATGTGCTGGTGGCCATCCTCCTGCTCTGCCACATCCAGAAGAGCGGCTCCAAAGGGCTCTGTTTTGTCCTCAATCTTGCCTTGGCGGATGCCATGGTTGGCCTCACAGTCATGGGCCTGGCCATGGATGAGCTTTCCCAGCCCTTTCAACCTTCCCAGAAGTCTTGCATCCTGAGAATGGCTTTTGTGACCTCTTCCTGTGCTGCCTCCATCCTGTCCCTGATCCTGATTGCGTGTGACAGGCACCTGGCCATCCGGAAGCCTTTCCACTATTTCCAGCTGGTGACAGGCCTGCGGGTTGGGGTGTGCTTGGTGGGGCTCTGGCTGGTTGCTGCCATTGTCGGCTTCCTCCCGGTCTTCATCCCACGCTTCCAGAGGGTCTCCAACCATTGGAAATGCTCCTTCTTCAACATCTTCCAGCCTTCCTACATGCTCACCATGTTCTGCTTGGGCTTCTTCCCCGCGCTCTTCCTCTTCCTCTACCTCTACTGTGACATGCTGAAAATTGCCTCTGTGCACGTGCAGCACATCCAGGAGGTGCAGCAGGCGGGGCTGGGGGGGAGCTGTCCCCCGCCCCGTGCCACCAGTGACATGAAGGCCATGCGCACGGTGGCCGTGCTCATCGGGTGCTTCACCCTCTCCTGGCTGCCCTTCTTCATCACCAGCGTCGTGCAGATGGTCTGCCCTGAGTGCTTCCCCTACAAAGTCATCGAGAACTTTCTCTGGCTCTTGGGACTGGGCAACTCCCTCCTGAACCCACTGCTCTATTCCTACTGGCAGAGGGATGTACAGCTCCAGCTCTCCCAGCTGGCTGCAGCTGTGAAGAGGAGGGTCCTGCTCCACCTGGGCAGCGGCCGCTGTTTCCCTGGCAGAAACACCAAGGCTCTTCCTGCTGTGTCCTGCCTGGAGCTCCAGGACTGACGTGGTGCCTGTCTCTGGCTTTCCAGCTCCCCTCCTCCATTGTGACCACAAACTCGGGGCCTGCCGGCTGTGAAGGAGATCACAGATGGGTGGGACCAGTCTGGAACTCAATTCCCAGACACCATCACAGCCGGATCCCAGCCTGCCCACTGCCCCACGGTCCCCAACACAGCCAGCTTCACCTCAGCCCTGGACACCCCAGCTTGCAGGTGTTCCCTGGAGAGCCTCTGCTGGAGCAGCTCCGCGTCTCCAGGACAAAGCTCTCCCACTCGCTCCACGGGCAAAAACCTTTCTCCCACTGCTTTCCCACCCAGGTATGCACCCCCTGCCCTCCCCTCTGTCCACAGCACTGGCTCCATGGGCAGCAAACCCCCTGTTCCTGGGGCAGGTGTGGACACAGGGAGGGCTCCATCCCCTTGGTCCCAGCAGCAGAGGCTGGGCAGGCTGTGAACATCCCCAAGCACCCACAGGTGCTCCCGCTCCTTTCCCAAACACCTCTCTCCACCCTACACAGGACCACCCCTGCTTTGGGCTGTG
>WEIU01020641.1:0-23492 GCA_013389925.1 Aegithalos caudatus | reverse complement strand
CCCTGCCGGGGCCCGGGAGTGCGGAGGGGCTGCCCCGCTCCTCGTTACCATCCGGGCCGCTGCTCAGCCCGCAGCGGGGCTCGCTGGGCACGAGCGGCCTCCTCCGCGGCTCCGGAGGGTCTGAACCAGCCGGGGAGGATTTTGGAGGGCCTGAACCACCTCGTAGGAGCCATCGGGACTTGGGGAAGACTGGTGGAGACACCCGCAGGGCTCCGGGTCCGTCTGCGTGGCGGGGACGCTGTGTGGGAAAGTTTATTCCATATGGGAAGTGTCTGGGCCGCTGTTTGGGTTCAGTGGTAGTTAAACCCTCTTCAAAAAGGACATTAAAATTACATCAGAAAAGATGTATAATGTCCGGGGAAACGTCTGGAGCACCAGGAGCAGCTGGTCTGGAGCACCAGGGAAAGGGGCTCAGCCTGGAGAAAAGGAGGCTTGGGGGGACCTTCTGGATCTGACAGTAGGGGCAGCCGCGGGGGTCGGGACATTGTGCCATGTCGTGTTTGCTAAAGGTGAGAGGAAATGGCCTCAAGTCGTGCCAAGGTAGGTTCAGGTTAGAAATTAGTAACAATAGTTTCCCTATCAGAGCGGTCAGGCCTTGGAATAAATTCCTCAGGGTGGAGGCACCATCTCTGAATGTGTTCAAGAGGCACTTGGGGATGTGTTTGCGGGGTTATTGTGGTGATGCTGGTGGGTCTGGATGATCTTGAAGGTCTCTTTCAATCCTGACGATCCTGTGAAAGGGGCCCAAGGAGAAATCGGCTGCATATAAAGAAATTAATGCTCCAAGAGTGAGCGGTGTCCAAAAGCGGTGGGAGGTGAAGGTGGCAGCAGCTTCCCCCCGAGGTGGGATGCACCTGGCTGTGCTCTCCCTCTCTCCCGAGGTGTGTCTGGGCTGTCTGCATCCGTGGTGCCACAGCAGATGGTCCGTGGGCAGCACAGGGAGCTTTGGGGACGCTCGTGCTGGTGCCCACAGCTGCCGTGGGCTGCAGCTCTCCCACAGCCCTGGACTGTAACTCATATATACACATGCATGCATTTATTACGTTCTTTGAGCATTTATATTGAGCTTCTTTAGTTTATTTGCTTCCTACTCTCTTATTTTCCTCATATTTTGGTGCTGTGTCCTGTTCTCAGTAACATCCATCCAGGTCATGCTGCCTGGAGATGTTTCTGTTCTTTAAGTGCCATGTGTTTGTTACACAAACATTAATCCTTGGGTAAGCTCCTTGTTAGCCTACACCATCCCTACCTCCCCTGTAGCTACATTAATTAGCCATTGTATTTTTCCATATTTTCCTGCAGAAAGTTGCAGCAGAGCCATGGAAAAGCATGAAGGTGACCTGGGGTAGGAGTTTGTCACTCTAACTTGTGTTCCTTCTTACTCCAGCTGTACTCCTTCCTGTGCTGGAAGCCAAGGGGTTGGGTTCTCTGTTTCTTCAAGGCTTATTTGAGGAATTTTGAGGATCTAGTTAAAAAGGCCCTTGAGCTGAGTTGTTGAAAGCTGTGTGGGAGCTGGGGTGAGGTCAGGTTTCTGTGTTGAAGGTCATGTGTTTGGAGCTCGTAGCAGGGCTGAGGTTCAATCACCGAGTCCGTGCAAAGATCAGGTGTTGCTACTGAGGTATTCTGTATACCTTCCAAAGATGGTGTGAGATTTCTCCCTTAATCCCCAACTTTTCTGCTGACATTATTCCAGTTCCAGCATGTCCATCCTGTCCAGCTGCTCCACTCTCAGCCATCAGTTCCTCATGCTGGTGCTGGCTTTCCACAAGGCTCTCTTGCCCATCAGTCCAAGCTTTTGCACTGGGATTTTCTGATGATCCTGACTGCTGGCTTTGCTGAAGTTTTCTTTGTCTCTTCCCCTTTTCTCCTCCTCTTTTTTTTTTTCTTCTTCCTCCTTTTTATTCTTCCCTAGTAGCACTGTGTAGTTAGTCCTGCATCCCTTTGCCCATCAGCTTTCTTCTCCTAGCTTTTCAAAAAGTTATTTCCAAAAATAGGAGCTTCTGAGCATTGCTCTGAGGTGGCTTTTTCTGGATATTCTCTCCAGAAGTGCTGAGGGAGTCTGGAAGGACGGAAAGGGATGGGACTGAGCTGCCTGCAGCCACCTGCTCTGCACCCCCTGGAGCACGAGCAGCTCACCCCTCGGAAATCCCAGGGTTAGAATTCCTTGATGTGTGTGCAGAGGGAGGGTGGTTTAGCAGAGCCTTGTGAGGATCCTAAAAACATTCCATGGAATATTTAATAATTTGGCATGGTGAACATGGCAGGTTCCTCTGTTGGGAAGCACAGAGGGCTGTGTTAGGTCGCTGCTGGTGACACACACGTGTACACACATGCTGGTAAGGAGTTTTTTCCTTTGTTTTGGGTTACAACATCAAGTGAAGAGCACAGCTCATACAGAACTTGGTCACATCCCCCTATTTTTGCTGCTCTGGCTGTATTTTTGTGAAAACTCTCCAGGCTGATGTCCCTGACTGGGGCTGCTGACTGCTGCATTCTCAGGTGCAAAGGAGGAAGGGGCTCTTTGTGTCTGTTGGTTTTATAGAGCCCTGCCAGAATAATTAGCTGCCTGAAATTAATATATTTCTTTCAAATACAAGCTTCCAGAATCAAGGAGAACGAGCAGTATGCCTCTTACCATCAAGGATTACCAGGAATTAATCTTACAGTGCAAAGGCCACTAATCTCAGGCATGCAAACAGGGTTTATTGAGCTGCGTGCCAGTGCTTAGAGCAGTGATGGATGAAATCCCTGGCAAATTCAGATGCTCTGGCTGTTAATTGCCTCCCCACCTGCCCATCTGCCTCTGTCCCCTGAATCTGGAACCTGCCCATGGGTGTCAGTCACAGGAGATGGATAGTGACACATGGAGCTGCTGGGTGCCAGCCCCGGGCTCTCAGCCTGGGCTGTCCTGCCTGCCCCGGGGCAGTTCTGCTGTCACTAGGTCCCAGCTTTCCTGTTGTGCTGGGAGCTGAGAGAGGGAACTCAGCCTGGCACTTGGATTTTCAAACACAAAGCCAAGCTGGGAGCAGTGGGAGAACTGTCAGAACTCCTGCCTTACGATGAGCATCTTGCCATGTTCCTCGTGCAGTTTGCAGGTAACACGGGGGTGGTTCTGGGATTCCCTGCGTGGCTCCTGCTGCCCTGCAGGATTATCTGGAGTTGACAGAAGTCACTGTTAAAATTGTGCTGCTCACATCAGTGTGCCTGGCCAGCTCCTGGCTCAGACTGGTGCTTGGGAAGCTCTACCAGTGATAATTAAGCCAGGAGTGCGATAGAGGAACATGGGCGAGCCCAGCAATAATTTTTCGACCTGGGAATTAGTTTCCAAAAGGAAATGGTTTGGATCAAAATGTAACTTCAAAGCTTCAGTATCCCTCTCCCCTACCTTCCTTGCTGGTCTTTTTTTCTGTTGTGTTTTAATTGAATGCTGCAGATGTACTTTGGTGTCTTCTCAAGTTCATTTCTTGAGGGCTTAAAACAAGCACTGTGTAATCAATGGCACAGTGTATCCTGGAATCCAGTTTATTCCCAAAAACACAGGCACCCTGCTCAGACTGAGCACTGCTTATTCCTTATATTTGCCAATGTTGGCAAAAGTTAAATCCATATTTATAGTAAAGCCTGTGTCAGCCCATTTCTGGAGTTCCCCTAATGCTCAGTAACAGTAGTCTAATATGTGTTCAGAGGAGCCAGGGGACCCCAAAATGTCACCTGGGGGGTTCAGAGAGACCTGGGGCACCCCAAAGTGTGACTCAGAGTAGTTGAGAGGGTTCCAGGACACCCCAAAATATGACCATACAAGCACCAGCCTGCACAGGCTTTTTGAGTGTATCATTGATAGGCTTTTAGGTGAGTGACAGTGTCAGACTACCTGGTAATAGTTGTAACTTGAGTTTTGGGGCAGAGCTTTATGTTCCTGCTGTTTTATTAACTGGTTGGATGGCAGAAAAACTGTTCCAGTGCCTGGGCAGAGTGAGGCTGCAGTTGGAGCTTGTGAGTCCAGAGCAGTGCCAGGCTCATGCCACCACTTAACTGAACGTTCCTGAGCACACCAGGGAACGTTTTGCCCAAATCCCGAGGTGGCAGCCCTGTGGGTGCTGTGTGGTTTGTAAGTGGTCTCAGGAGCGTTGCACAGGAGCTGCACAATCCCATGTTTTGGTTGTTTTCCAGTGTTTCCAGCTCTTGGTAATGGGAATGATCTTAAAGCAGACTTTTCAGTTCACCTCAGGGACTCTTTGGGGTTTATTTTCCCCCTGGTCATTAAGGCAAATGGCCCAGCTCTGTTAACAGGACTGGAAAACCAAGTCCTGTCCCGGGTCTGGCACAGGACCCAGTGAGGATGGATACTTCTCTTGATTTATGCCTGGAACATTGAGATCTTTCCTCTCTCCCCAGCCCCTTTCTGAAGCTGTGCTGTGGAAGCTGCAGCCGTATTTAGCCCCAGCATGAACCTGGATTGATCCCAACCCAGTGGGACATGGGGCTGTGCATTATCAGTGCTGCTTAGGCCAGTGGGAAGCTGTGGGCTCTTCCCATCAGGCACAGCTCAGCACCTACCTCCAGAGGGGAAAACCACCCACAAGGACCCGCTGGGCTGTGGGAGAGGCCTTGCTCAGAGTCACCTTCTGCTCGTTTTTCAGCATCCCCTCTTCTTTCCCTGATCTGTTTTTCTGCTGAGGAGTCTTCTAGCCCAAGTTTCTGTTTTTTAATGTTTAATCACTGCATTATTGCTATGCTGCATGTCTCACTCTTAAAAATGGACTCCTGAAAATCTCTGGAGATAGGAACAGGGAGATGAAGGGCACAGTGACACCTGTGCCATGTATGGCTCTGAAAGTGCTGACACCAGTTCTGACACTTGCTGGAAACAGAGATTTTGTACTCCCCCCATACCTTCTGTGTAGCATTTCCCAGCAAATGCAGAAATCTGATTTTGGCCATTCCAGGCTGGCTCACTACAGGAATACTGAGCAAACCCCTGTGGTTTGCTCCTGTGCTGGTGCCTTCCCTACTGAGCAGAGCAGCTTGGAATGGCCAAGGACACCTTGTTCTGGTTGGCACAAAGGACAGAGAGATGCTCTTGTTTGCACCTCCTGGCTGTACTGGCTGAGCCTGTCAGCTTTTATCGTGCTCAGAGCCTAGGAGAGAGGATTTTCTGCAGCTTCAGCTTTCTTCTGAGCCCATTCTCTGTACCCAGTGGGGTGTGGCTGGAGCTCTGGCTGCTCACTGAGATGGCAGCAGAGAGGCAGGTGGGTCTAAAAGTTTGCTGCTGTTCATGGCATTTATCCTGTGTAGGGTGGCAAATCTGACATAAGGAGGGGTTTCTTACCCAGAGTGTGTTGGGAATCTTCTCTCTGGCTTGTTCTAATTTTTGGAGCAAACTGTGCAGCAAGAGAGCATCAAGCAAGGTCCCTTTCTTAGGGCTTCCATCACCCGCTTTCCATCCGTCCTTTGCTTTCCTGGGGCATTGGCTCTTTCTCCATCCTGGTGAAGTGAAGGCAAAGCTTTCCCAAGGGATTTTGCTACACCATGTTTGTTGCTAGGTTCTGGTGGATAGTAGCTGGTCCTGTTTGGGGCACCCTGAGGATAAGGCTTTGGCTCCAGGCCACATGGGTGCCTCCACCTGATGGCTGCTTTGTTTCTGTCTGTTAGCTGGCCCTGGGGACATGCTGGGACATTTGAGCAGCCCAGCTCAAACTGGAGCTGGAAATCTTTGGAGTGAGTGGCTGCCTGTGTTCCCCAGTGGGTTGGAAAGCAGTGGCTGGAGCAGTGTCCCTTGGCATTCAGGTGCTGGTCAGTGCCAGGTGTCTCCACAGTGTTGTCTTCAGCCAGAGCAGGGTGCCTGTCCATCCTAGTGGCACCAGTGTCCGGCTGTCCCACTGCTTCTTTCCATCCTTCCCTATTCCCAAAAGTGGGAAAACTCCTGTTCAAGTTCAATTTTGCCTTTTCTATCGCATGGATAATACCAATGTAAGCTTAGAACTGCTCCTTTTCCCTTTCTCCTGCTGTCTTCCCTATGCACAACCTCTCTATTTTTAACCTACTGCATTCAGATGTGTTTTCCTGAGCCCTCATGACCTCCATGATATTTTGACTTTGGAATACTTAAGCCACATCATTGTAGGCATCCTGCATGGCCAGGCGTGACTATTGTTGTTGCCAGCTGAATAGTCCTTGTTTTTTTGGCTGCTTCTTGCGTTCTCACCTTTCAGTGGCTCAGAGAGGAGCCCTCCAGGCTCCCTGTACCCACTTGGCTATTTACAGCCAGACCCAGCAGCCATGTTTATTAAGTTCTTGGAAGTGGAATCCTCTGGAACAGAAATCACAGCGCTGCAAAGTGTCCTGAAGGCTTGGTACAAATGCCTTGGCCCATCAGTGCTCTGGGGTGGGATAATTGTCATTGTTGCTGCTCTTGTACTTCTGCTGATTCCCCTGGGAACACAGAGCACCTTAGGAATGTTATTTTTATCACTTCATATGGGCCCACAAACAAAAATTTGTAATTTTTTTTTCTTTTTTTTTCCTGTATTGTCTGTTCAGAGTGAAATTGCTAAGACAAAGATAAATCAGCCTTGATATTTCTATGCTCCTTTGGTCTTTCACCCTGCAAATGCTGACTGTGACAGAAGTTGGAGTGGGGAACTCAGTGGTCAGTTCAGGACACTGGACCCATCTCTTCAGCCTGGAGAAAAGGAGGCTCATGGGAGACCTCCTTGTTCTCCACAGCTCCCTGACAGGAGGGTGCAGCCAGGGGTGGGTCTGGAGCTCCCCATTTTGGGATGTGCATCCCAGAGCCCCTTCCACAGCCATGACCAGGAGCAGCTGTGTGGCAGACTCCTTGAACAAAAACTTCAACAGTGTCTTCTCGTTCTGTAGATGTTCTCAGTTGTGCCTTGTTTTTGGTAGTAAATCACTTCAGGTGAATTCTCAACTGGTGAAACTTAAGTAACTCTTAACAATGTATTCCTGCACTGAAGAAATAGGGAAAAATCCTATCCTTTGAGCTTCCAGGCTTGAAATGCAACTCAGCCTAGGGAGGATGTACCCTTGGCTTACACTGTCAGGTGGTTTGATTTGTGTGGGTGGTGGGATTGATGCTGGTGAATAATACTTTATTGTGTAACATTCAGATGGTGCAGAGCTGGGGCCAGGAGTCAGGATTCCTTCAGGGCCTGGAGTGCTGGGCATTTCTCTCACTCCAGTGATCCAGAAGCATCACAAACCAGTTAAGTGTGCTTTTCTCTTTCAGGTTTAAACCACCTGTCCTTTGACCCTGCCAGCACCGAGTCGCTGGGGCTGGGCAGCGTCGCTGGCCCGCGGGTGTCGACCAGCCCGGCTGAGGATGGCAGTGACCCGGGGAAGAGGAAGAGGAGCAGCATTCCCCCAGGTGAGCTGACAGCAGCTCCACTGCTGCCAGGACACAAGGGCTCTGTGTAGGCTGGCCTGGATCCAGGGCTGTGGCTGTGCAGGGTGGGCAGGGGGAGATGTGCTCTGCTGCTGCTGCAGCCCCACTGCTGTGCCTGGAGCAGGATTGGACTGTGGGATCTTCTCAAGTGATAGAACAGTGGGGAATGGCTTCCCACTGCCAGAGGGCAGGGTTACATGGGATATTAGGAAGCAATTGTTCCCTGGGAGGGTGGGGAGGCCCTGGAACAGGGTACCCAGAGAAGCTGTGGCTGCTCCATCCCTGGAAGTGTCCAAGGCCAGGTTGGACAGGGCTTGGAGCGGCCTGGGATAGTGAAAGGTGTCCCTGCCCGTGGCAGGGCGTGGATCAAGATGGTTTTTTATGTCCTTTCCAACACAGACCCTTCTGTGATTCTCTATACTTGTTCCAATAGATTTATTTTCCTAATTGAACAGAATCTCAAGATTAAAATCATGACTGTAATTAAAAGCAGGATAAGTCAGCTGAGGTTGAATGACTGGAGACATTCACATTTCAGATAGTGTCATAAAAACAAAGTGTTAAATGAGCAATATGATATTGTAATGTCAGATCAAGGAGTCTTGCAAGGAAAACTTCCTAGATGCCAGCTTCAGGATTTCTCACAGAGGACTGGGAAAAAAGGGAACACAGAATAATGTCCTTGCAGATTACATTGTGGCTGAAAACTGCAATCCCACCAGTGTGACTGGGGAAATGTGGCACCTGCTTGTGCTGTGGAATGTTACAGCATGGACAGAGCAGTCTGTGGGAATGAGTCAGGACCTTCCCTAGGGAGGTTCCAGGTGCAGAGGGGAGAGATGAGGCTGCACCTGAGGCAGAAGGAAGGTGATGTGCAAAGCCCACAGCTGCAGAAAGACAGGGTGAAATGCAGCTGGGTAGAGAGAAGGTCCAACTGTTTCCCTGGAGAGTAAAAAATCCTTGAAGGAGAATCAGGGATTTTACAGCACAGTTTAATGATGGTTTTGATGAGCTGACAGATCACTTCCAATGGCAGTGGGAGGATCCTTCTGGAACAGCTCCCTTCAGTTCAGTGCAGTCTGACAGTTTATACCTGCTGGATGTGTCCTTTGTTCCTAAATCTCCTGTGAGGAATCAGCATCCCCTTACCTTTAATCACTGTTCCTTCAAGGCCCCTTAGAGGTGTTAATTGCAGTGGATGAACCAGAACTGAGGTACTTTAAGGTGTTTTCCAGGTCCCAGCTGCTCCAGAGGCACAGCACTGGGTGTTTTTTCTCTGCTTCCCTGAGAGTGGATTTAGCTCTAGTTTTGGGTGCTGACACTGCAGAGCCTCTCTGGGCAGAGTTGAGATCTGCTCTAAGCCCTTAATGACTTCTATGTTCCTCTCAACAGATGGTGGCAGAAATCTGAGCCTGGACTCCATTCCGATGGGATTGCCAATGTCCGACCCGAGTGCCTGGGCCACCGCCATGAACAACCTGGGCATGGCTCCCATGGGCATGACAGGACAGCCCCTCCTGCCTGGTGAGCTGAGCCTTTGGGAATACAGCTCACAGCTCTTTGGGAATAGCTTCTTGTGCTGGGGTTGGATAAACACCCACCACGTACACACTGAGCTGTGTTTGAAATGCATTCATGCTGCAAGTGATTTATTTAGGGACCTGGATTGAGAGGAGATGAGAATACATGTTTTTTTTTAATGCAAGTAATAGTTATTGTGAGGTACCCCTAGATATCCTGCAGTGGAGCAGGAGGGTGCCACACAGAGGTCAGGAAGCCAGTGATATCCAGGAACACGTTACTCTAAACTGAACTGGAGTGGCTGATAAGGAAGGATGGGAAGAAGATGAAGGGAAAAGCAACAGGGTAGCAGAATGGAAATGGCAGAAATTAATGGAGGATTCTGCTCCAGAAATGACCACCTTGAAGTGTGAAATACATGTACATGGCTGAGTCATCTTGTACTGGATGAAAGAGCTCCTGCAGGAACAGAGCTGAGTCGTGCCTGATTTCCCAGGGATGCTGGACATCAAAGTCCTGAATGGAACTGTTCCAGTGCTTTGCTGCACTAAGATGGATGCTCTTCCTGCCTTAAGACCTGCCTGCTCACCTGGGGAGTGAATGTCTGTGTTGGCAGGCAACACAACCTTCTCTTCTCCAGTTTGAACAGCCCCAGCTGTCTCAGCAGTAATAGAGAAAGTTCTCTCCTGTCCCCAAGGCCTTGTTTCACACTTGGCTTTGCTGTGGAGGTGGTGTTTCCATGTCATTCTCCTGCTGACATTATTCCACAAAGGAAAAATCAACACAAGCCTATCCCATGGATAAAGTTACAATTCCCATGTACTCCTACATCCATGTTTCACAGTTGGAACAGGAAGGTTTCTTGTCCCTTCCTCCAAAAACACCAATTGGTGGCAGAGGATTGGCCTCAGAGCCATGGTTTTGCTGTGACTGTGTTTCAAAATACTGGGGAAATGGCAGGTTGTTAGCTGCTGGAGTTGCTACACTTGTCTGCTTGGTGAGATGATACCCTAAATATCAGAACCATTTAGGTTGGAAAAGATCTCCAGGATGACAGAGTCCAACCTGTGACTGATCCCCACCTTGTCCGCAGCCCAGAGCACTAAGTTCCACATCCAGTCATTCCTTGCACACCTCCAGGGATGGGGACTCCACTCCCTCCAAAGCCTGACAACTTTTTCCATGTACAAATTCTTCCTGATGCCCTTAAGCCTGTGTCACAACTGTCTGTTCTGCTGAACTACTCAATACAAGAAAACTGGGTCAGGTTTTCCACTGTTCCCATATGTCACAGATGTTGTGGACAAACGTCTCTGGGAAGGGTTGGACACTAGATGGGAGCCAGTGTCTACAGAGGAGAGAAGGAAGTAATTTATTTTTAACAGAGAAAAGTTACTTGACTGTGGCAATGAGCAGTGAAATAGTTTTAAAACATTATTTTAAGGGCACAGATCTAAAGTTTGATGTTGGCATGTTCCTGATTTTTACCGGCACGCATGGGAGCATTCCCCGTTTGCTGTCAGAGCTCACAGTTACTGTAGGACTCTATCCCCCCACCTGACTCCCTTATTCTCTCCTCCATTTAGATTTTGATCCTGCTCTTGGAATGATGACTGGAATCCCTCCGATCAACCCCATGATGCCAGGTCTGGGGATTGTCCCACCTCCCATCCCTCCAGACATGCCGGCTGTGAAGGAGATCATCCACTGCAAGAGCTGCACTCTCTTCCCACCTAACCCACGTAACTGTCTGCTTGTGCTTGGTCTCTATGGGGTATCCCTGTGTTTATGTTTATATAAACCCCAGGTGTGTGTGAGAAAAGGGACATTCCTGGGACTCACTGTTGGCAAGAGGTGACAGAGCAAAAGGAAAAGCCTGTTCCTGTCACTGAGTGTTTGCCATTTCCAGAAATAGCCTTTTCAGCTGCTAGATTGATAAGGACTGGGGAAGAAGCCACTCCAGTTGCTGAGTGTTTGGAGTCTTCAGGGTTTGATTCTTGTGTGAGGTGTAGCTCAACCACACAAGTCTGGAGCATGTGCAGTTGCAGCACAGAGAATCCCCTGAGTATGTTTTTTATGTGTTACTTACATTAGTGCAGTTTTTTAAGCTGTGATTTTGTAGCACCTTCCATGATAAAGCTGGGAGCCCCTGGTGCTGATTGTGTTCTTTGACAGCAGCTCAGGGAACCTCCTGCACTCAGGAGAGTGGAGGGCTCCAGGCTCCCAAGATGTTCTTTTTTGGTAACATGCTGGTGAATATGCTTGTTTTTGTCCAGCACCTCAGCAGTGCTGTGGATCTGCTCCATAAATCTCAGTGTAGCGTGGCCAGGTGTTATTTGGAGAAAGCCAGGAAGGTGTGGTCATCTCTCAGGACAGAGGAGCAGGTGGGAAGGAATGTGTGCTGGCAACCCAAAACCTGACCTGCTCTGCTTTCTCTCTTCAGATCTTCCCCCTCCGGCCACGAGAGAGAGGCCCCCAGGGTGCAAGACAGTGTTTGTTGGAGGCCTGCCAGAAAATGGGACAGAACAGATCATCATGGAGGTGTTTGAGCAGTGTGGGGAGGTCATAGCTATCCGCAAGAGCAAGAAGAACTTCTGCCACATCCGCTTTGCTGAGGAGTTCATGGTGGACAAGGCACTTTACCTGTCTGGTGGGTGTTTGGCTCAGAGGGAAGCTTAAAATTCTGGGACAGAACTGTGATGGTGCCTTTATAGACAGAACAACAGAATTTGGGGAAGACTTCTCTGATGCTGTGTCAGTTTGCCTTCTGCTGCCATTGCATTTCTGCTTAAATATATGAAAACAGTTCCTGAGAGGAAAGGCAGCAATGCTTTGTGACCTGAAAACATATACAAAACGTTGGGCTGAGATACAGTGTCTGTTCCCATCTTACATGGATAAGTGTCCAGCTAATTCTATAGATAGTGCCTAAAATAATTGGCAGTTGCTCATAATTTGCTGGCTGGTGGGCTGGACTTACGCTTGCCTTGGTGGGGTTTAATTTGGCTGGTTGGCTTGCCTTAGTGGGATTTTATTTGGCTGCTTGGCTTGCCTTAGTGGGATTTTATTTGGCTGCTTGGCTTGCCTTAGTGGGGTTTAATTTGGCTGCTTGGTTCGCCTTGGTGGGGTTTAATTTGGCTGGTTGTCTGGTTAGCTTGCCCTAGTAGGGTTTAATTTGGCTGGTTGGCTTGCCTTAGTGGGATTTTATTTGGCTGGCTGGCTTGCCTTGGTGGGGTTTTTTCCCGTTAGCCATCGGGGCCGAGCCCTCTGGGCTCCTTTTGCCAGGGGAGCCGCAGGTGAGTCCCCTGTCCTGCTGCCCTCCCTCCCTCCCTCCAGGCTACCGCATCCGGCTGGGCTCCAGCACGGACAAGAAGGACACGGGGCGGCTGCACGTGGACTTTGCGCAGGCGCGGGACGATCTGTACGAGTGGGAGTGCAAGCAGCGCATGCTGGCGCGCGAGGAGCGGCACCGGCGCCGCCTGGCCGAGGAGCGCTTCCGCCCGCCCTCCCCGCCCCCCGTCGTCCACTACTCCGACCATGAGTGCAGCGTGGTGGCCGAGAAGCTCAAAGGTGAGAGGGGCAGGGCTGTCAGGGCTCTGCCTTCCCCAGGGCTCAGCACGCAGCAGCTCTGCTGCCGTCTTCCTTCTTGTTGTCGAAACCCCCCAAGGTTGAATCGTGTTTATAGAATCTCAGGATGGAGAGGACCTGAGGGTTCACCTGGCCCCACCTTTCTTGTCAAAAGACCCAATGGCCCAACGCTCTGCCCAGCCCAATCTTGAAAGCCTCTGGTATTGGGGAGTCCGGCGCTTTCACAATGCTGCCGTTGTGAAAAGTTGTCCCCAGGAGTACCCGTTCTCCCTCATCCTCTCCACGTGACTCCCTTGGAAAAGAGGAGTTTTCATCTTTATAGCCCTTCCCCGGACACAGTGATGAGGTGTCCCTTAAACCTTACTTTCCCAAGGCTGAACAAACCTGTTGAGTGCAGCAAACTTGTGGAAATCAACGCTGTTCGGTACAAGTTTCTTCCAGATAATTTTGTTTAATTTGAAAGGACTAACATAAGACCTTCTTGGAAGCCTCAGATTCATCTGTGACCTGATGATTTTGGAGCTGGAGTTCATTTCCTTTCACAAAAGGGTCCGTCTCAGTAGATGTGAATTTTTCTAGTAAGCTGCTAGTGCTTGTTCCTCCTCTTGCTGCACCTCAGCAGGTGTTTTGCTCCATCAGCTTGGTGCTGGACTTGCCTTCCTTTGTGCAGTCACGTGTTCAGATCCTTCCCTGCTTCCAGGAGTTGTGTTGAGTCACCTGAAGGATGCTGACCTTTGAAGGAGCAGTTTTGCTTCAGGGAAAGGACCTAAAAACTGCCCAGGCCCCCTCAGACTGGTGGTGTAAAGTTGTCCTTTCTTGCTGCAGATGACACCAAGTTCTCAGAAGCCATCCAGACCTTGCTAACCTGGATAGAACGTGGGGAAGTGAACAGGAGAACTGCCAACAACTTCTACTCCATGATCCAGTCGGCCAACAGCCACATCCGCAGGCTCATCAACGAGAAGGCAGCTCACGAGAAGGAGATGGAAGAAGCTAAAGAGAAGTTCAAACTGGCTCTCTCAGGGATCCTGGTGCAGTGTGAGTAGTGTCTCCATGCTGGATGTTGGTTGTCTGGTGTAGGGAAGACTCTTTAATTTCCAGAGTCTGGAGAGGCCCTGCTAAAAGGGCTCTGGGAAAAGAAGTGGAAATCGCTTCTGTGCAGCTCTGGCTGATTTGGAATCATGTGGCACTAACCTGGCAAAAATCCCTTGTGGTACTTTTTACTGGAGTAAGAGTCCACATCTGGGGGGAGGAGAGGATGAATTTTGTATTTGTTTCCTCTTAATTATCATCTGTTATTAGTTCTGTCACCTTTTCAACCCCTCCTGTGCACAGACAAGGTAAGTTCCTGGGAATCTGGTGCCTCAGCGAAGTGTGCAGGATTTGTTCACCAAAGGTAGGAGCAGCAGAGTGCTTCCAACACCCTGTTGTAGACCTTGGGTCTGTCAAATCCCAGTACTTTGTAAAACCAGGAAATCAGGGAAGAGGCATGGACTGTATTAAACCCAGGATGTGATTTGTAACAGTTCCTCAGACCATTCATTGCCTCTTACACATTCTTGCTTTAGTAAATTGAATATTTTTACTTTTTTAAGCATATCTTCTCCACAATTGTACTAATTCTCCTTGAGCCCCTTGCCCAGCTTTTGAACATTAGTAACTTTTGGTTTTGTATCTAATAATTTTAGCTGTTTCGAGATTTTTTTTTTTTTTAATTATTCTTTTTCTTTAAATTCTGTTAATGGTAAAAACTATGGGCACACGATCCAGAGGGACATACAGTGAGCACTGCAGAGTAAGTAGTAATAGAGGCTAATGTGTAACTCCACTCTCTAAAACCAAGACTGATATCTCAGCCACGCTTTGGTTACTCTAAGGAGCAGGGAGATGTGTTTATTTTGTGACAATTATGGGTACTGCATCACAAGCATATTAAAAATCAAGTGGATGTGCTGTGGGTGCACTCTCAGCCAAGGAGAAGTACTTTGTGTATTCCAAATCCTCTGAATTTTCTAGAGAAGCAGAAGGAATAAATCCCAGGACCAAGAAAAGCTGATGGCTGGTGCCTTTGCTTTGATCCTGGTGCTGTTCCTGTAGCTCACACAGGCTGTGGCACTGTCCAAAGGCCAACTCAAGGTTGTAGCTCATCACCCCACTTCAGAGGTGAGTCCTGCCCCTCTGAACTTACACTTCCAGCCAGCCTTACACAGCACATCTGGATATTTTTCAGCACCTCTGCTGCCTTTTTTTCCACGTGTCCTGCCTTTTTCCCAGCTGAGAGCAGAGCCCATGCCCCAGTTGGTCGTTGCTCTGTGAACATTTGGCACTGGCCCGGTGAAGCCCACGAGGCTCTTTGCAGACACTGACCCCATTCCCTGAGCGTAGCATCAGCACAGTGCAGTGTTATGAGAAAAGGGGAGCCAAACCACCTGCCTGATTCCACTTTTTTACTCCTTTACTCCTCTTGTTCGCCCTCTCTGGATGCAATTCGGGCCCGATTTGCTGCTGATTTGCCACTCCAGTCGAGCAGATAGTGGCCGTGTACCATTCTGCCTCCAAACAAAAGGCTTGGGACCATTTCACGAAAGCTCAGCGTAAGAACATCAGCGTGTGGTGCAAACAAGCAGAGGTTGGTAATCTTTTCTTGTGTTAGATCCTCCAGCACGGTCTCTTGCTTGTCAGGATGTTGATGTTCAGTTTGCACGATACTCGTGTGGATAACAACACCTTCCTTCACAGTGTGAGGTGGGGATCACTCAGGAGGCTCTTGTGGTACAGGTAATAAATTTTCTCTTGGTATTTGTGTCACCAGTAGCAATCCATCGAGACATACTGATGGAAGTTGTGTACAATAATAGTCGTAATAATGATAACAAATGTTGATTTTTCTGCTGGTTTTAGTATTAAAGCGAGAAGGATTTCTAGAGAGATGTCAAAAAAAACAGCAACAAACTCTTAAGTGTCATCAGAATCTTTTTTCACACTTTTATGTGGTATTTCCACCTTAAGGTGGAAATAATTGCAGGTGAACAGCCTGGAAAACTTGAGGGAAGATGTTCTCATGTTTGTGTATTTATCCCACAAAGTGACATGATGAAATGTGTGGTTTAACGATGGTGATCAGGAAGGAGCTGATGGAAGAAGGTTTGTCACTCCCATTGCTCTTTCTGCAGGAGGAAGAATAGTTCTTAGTCCAGTAAGATTGGATAAAATCAGATAAGGGAGTCAGGCAGAATATCAGAAATAAGAAAGCTTAGGTGATCTGTGATCACCACACGCCAGGGATGTGCAGGCCTGGGATCCCAATGGGCTGGAGGTATCCTGGCCTGTGACCCCCCATGGTCCTCAGACCAGGTGATTCCTGTGATTTGGGGTGTCCAGGCCACCTTCCTGTAGAGCTGCAGCCTGGGAAGACTGTGGATCATGCCCAGGCAGGGCCCTGCTGGAAGCAAGCAGGTGGTTGATCCTCCACCATGCTGGAACACTTTAAATGCCCATGTTGTCCTGGAAGTTTCCAGCTGTGATCTCTCCATGAGACTGTACCTATGGCACTTGCCAGATCCCACTGAGTCAAACCTTCGTAGCAGCTAAAAGAGGGAGCCGAGGTTTCTTTTGCACCTGAGAAGCCAAGTGCAATCTGATTCAGATTGACTCTGAGCCCATTGTTCCCGTTCTTCCCTGCCTTCTGATCACTGGTTGTGGCTGGGGTGGGAGCTCTCTCTCCAGTTGGAGCTGTCTTTTGTTCCAAGGTAAGTTCTTCCAGTGGGAAGAGGCAGTGAGACCACTGGTGAGGCCTCTTTTCAGGAGCACTTCAGCTGCCAGGCTCTGTCTGCTGCTCTCCCCCAGCTTAGGGACTGTTCTTAAGGGAAGGTGGACACCACAAGATGCAGCTTTTTGGTACAGATTTTGGCAGATACTTACATATTTATAAAAATGCTGCTAGTATATGGTGCATTTTTAGTGATGCATTCCTACTCTTACCTCATTGTAGATATCAGATGCTGGTCAAAGGGTCTCTCAGCCTTTTGGGGTCACCTTGAGGAGGTTCCTGTACGTGCAGGGGTGCATCTATAGCTTGGGTTGCTCTGTCCCAGCTCAGGTTAGAACTTCTGGCTCCAGAGAATTAGGGCTGACTCAAGTTCCTCATGGTTTGCACAGCAAGGCTGAGCTGCCTCATCACAAGAGCAGAAGGGAGATGGAAGAGTCAATAATCCCAGTAGCACTGACAAAGTGAATTGTGTTGGATATTGCCCTTGATCTAATCATCTGTGCCAGTTTTTAAATTGTGTCCTGGAGTTTTGCAGACCTAGATTTCAGGAACTTTTCATCCAGCCAACCTGTTCCTCAAAATCTGTATTGAAAACCCCTCTGCTTTCTGAACCCCAGGAGATCCGTAACATCCACAATGATGAGCTGATGGGTATTCGGAGAGAGGAGGAGATGGAAATGTCTGATGAAGAAATAGAAGATCCATCAGAGATGAAAGAAACAGAAGAGTCAGGTAAAATCCCTTTTTACAGCTCATAACGTGCTTTCCTTCACTGGTTTCTTCTTGGCAGTGGGAAGCCATTCCCCTTGTCCTGTCACTCCATCCTTTGTCCAAACTCTCTCTCCAGCCCCTTTAGGCCACTGGCAGGGGCTCTGAGGTCTCCCTGGATCCTTCTCCAGGCTGGAAACCCCCAGCTCTCCCAGGCTGGCTGCAGAGCAGAGGGGCTCCAGCCCTGTGATATCCCAAACAGTGGGAGCCATTCCTTTGTGTGCTCAGGATTTGTAACTGAGAGCTGCTGAGGCCCTGTGCAGGGTGGGCAGGGCAGGCAGGGGTTTCCTTCTCTCCCCTGTGTGATGCTGGGCAGTTTGGGCAGGGCAGGCAGGGGTTTCCTTCTCTCCCCTGTGTGATGCTGTGCTGTCCCCAGCGCTGGTGTCGCAGGTGGAGGCGCTGAAGGAGGAGAACGACAGCCTGCGCTGGCAGCTGGACGCCTACCGCAACGAGGTGGAGCTGCTCAAGCAGGAGCAGGGCAAGGCCTCCAGAGATGAGGATACCACCAAGGAGCAGCAGATGAAGCTTCTCCAGCAGGCTCTGCAGGGCATGCAGAAGGTGGGCCTGGAATTTTCCATAGCTGGGGCCATGCTGCGGGGGAAAGAGGCTGGGATGGGTGGCAGAAACGCGTGGAAAAATACTCTGGATTTTAGCAGGATCCAAACTGGCGGGGAGGAGCAACTTTGTTGTGTCCAGTGTTGCTAAAAAAAAACCCAAAGCAAATATTGATAGCAGGGGTTGTGTATGAACTGATAAGTCCCGTGGAAGCAATCCTTAGTTAATGGATTCCCTGTGTACTCTTTACTGTGACTTCAAAGTACCAAGTCTGTCAATAACCAGCTGAGTAAGGAAGTGGGAAATCCCATCCATTGGAGATGGAATTACTGTCCCATGTTTACACAACTGTGCTTTTTGCTATGCTAATAGGCAAAGGCCTTTCTAAAGTACACTGCATCCTTGTTTTATACTTCATCTTGTAATGGTTCTGGATGTGATCTGTCTGGTCCTCATGGAAAAGCCCTTCTAAATTCTATGATCTTTGAACAGTAGTTGGTGAAAGGCAGGTTAAGAAGGTGGAAGGCGGGTTAAGAGTTTATCTTTTCTCTTCCAGCATCTTTTGAAAGTACAAGAGGAGTACAAAAAGAGAGAAGCTGAATTGGAGAAGGTGAAAGAAGACAAACTGAAAATAGAAACATTACTAGAAAACCTGAAGGAGCAGGTATGTGCCATGCAGGTCTTCCTTGTGCAGTCCTTGGGTTTTGTGGTGAAGGACATCTGTCCTTCTGCACTCCTGGGGAGAATGCCCAGTCCTGGTTTGGAGCAGTTGTCCTTGGAAAGTGAGGAAAAATTATCTGTCAGATTGCAGGATCTCTGTCAGGAATGGACCTGCAGTTGCTTCATGTACCTGTGAGACAATCTCAGCAACTGTATGAATAAAATAGGACTGTCACTGACAGTGTAAGTGGTAGCACAGTTGGAACAGGGTTTTCTGCAGCCTGAGCTTTTAAAAGATAAGAAAAAAGGTCTCACTTCTCAGACACTGGTATTTACAATTTGATCTGCTCTTCATAAAACACTTTGGAACTGGAAGTTTTTCTGAGTGTTCTAATATTTTTATTCTTGCTGGGTTTATTCCAAACAGAAATCCATAATGCTGCTTCTCAGGTTTGATCCACTCTGATTTGATTGTGGATCAGGGCATGACTTTACACTTGTCTGGTCCTTTCCTCTATAGCACAGACACAATTACACAAGAAGCAGGAGACAGCACTTCCCCCTTGGCCCACAGAGCGAGATACTGGGTTTATCTCATTTTGTATCTTTAGTCCCACTTCTTTGTGCCAAGAGCTGAGAGATAATAAAAGGCTTTCTACTAACTAAAAATGGTTTTGTGTATTCCAGTAATCATCAGAGCAGGAGCTTCAAAAATAATAGATTATCATCAGTAATCTTCCCTTTCTTTGCCCATATATAGCAGAGCATGGCAGATGAAGAGGACAAGGAGGGAGATGCAGCTGACTGCCAAGGGAATGTAAGTCCAAGAGCTGCTGCTCTGGGATAGTGGAAAGTGTCCCTGCCTGTGGCAGGGGTAGAATGGGTGGGCTTTAAGGTCCCTTCCAGCCCACTGATGCCATGAGTGTGTGATCTCCAGAAGGCAGGCTGTAGGTTTGCAGTGTAGCTGCTGGGCTGCAGTGCCTGGATCAGCTTCCACAGGGCAGAGCTCCTCTTTCTCCTCTGCAAGCTCAGGCTATTCAGGCACAGCCTGTGAGCTGAGAACTGCACTGGTGTAAGAATTTGAGCAAACCCAGGGGACCATTCAGTTCTATCTTTGTCACTGGCTTCCCTCCAGCCCATCTCACTGGTTATTGGAAGCTGTTCCCAATTATAGCTGTCCAGAGCTCTCAGGCCACTGGAATTCCACATAAAACTAAGAAGTAAAAGCAAGTTCTGCTTTTAGTGCAGCCACGGTCATTGCATTGTTGTGTTTATGTCAGGGATAATAAATTATGCCAAATTGTGTTTTAATTCAGTACCACAAACCCAAGTCAGAGACAGTCTGATCCTAAGCCCTGTGCAGCCCCATGGCACTTGATTAATCCCATTTATGTCAGTTTGGGCATTTGAAAATAAACCCCTGCAGCTTAATCAGCCATGGCAATGCCATGGTGTGGTTTGCATTTTGTTGTTTAGAGCAAGGCCTTTCTGGAGCAGATGTCATGTCAGGGAGCAGGTCTGGTGCAGGGTGCATGGTGGCATCTGCTGAACTTTGTGACCTTTCCATCTCACTTGGGGGATCACACCCAGCACCATGGACACAGCTGTGCTTTGCTGGGAGCATTTTGGAGCATAAGCAGAAGACACAGCAGTGATGGATGCAGTGACTCAGAAAACCAGGAAAACACCCCTGCACTCTCTGTGGAGCCTCCCAAGCCAGTGCTTGGTGTGCCAGGTGGTCTGGAATGTGCCCTGTGGATTTGTTTTGCAGGAGAGCAGCATGTCCAGAGTTTGTGCCTGCAGCCAGGAGAAGGAATGTCCAGTGGAGAAGACCTTGAGCAACAGCCCTGTGAAATCTGAACGAGAAGTTCTCTTAGTTGGTGAGTTCTGCTGGCTTGGTGGTGATGCTGGAGACCTGACCTGGGGAGATCTGCTCAAAGGTGACCTTGCACTCCTCCTGCCCACCTCTGTCTCCTTTGGTTATCCCAGGGGAGGTGGGAGTCCTGGAACTGAGGAAAACCTCGAGCTTTTCCGGGGTCAGGCTGTGACCTTGTGACACCTGGCTGCCTGCAGGGGCACAGGGCAGCTGTTCCCAGCTGGCTTTTGTCTCATGACAATGACCTTTGTGGTGCTCTTTTCCCCAGGGATAATTTCAACATTTCTCCACGTGCATCCCTTTGGAGCCAGCATTGAGTACATCTGCTCCTACCTGCAGCGCCTGGACAGCAAGGTGGGTGCAGGGCCTGGGAGGCACAGGGACAGGCTGAGCTGCACTCTGGGGCCTGGCCTCTACCCCCTGCAGAAATCTGCTGGAAGAGGATCAGGGATGGGCTGAATTTTTGGATGACAGGATGGTTTGTGTTGGGAGGGACCTCAAAGCCTATCCCTGCCATGGGCTGGGACACCTGCCACTATCTCAGGTTGCCCAAAGCAGCCCAGCTTTAGGGTCCACCACTAACCACATCCACAAATACTCCCATGCCCCACTGGCTTTGTGCTCCTTTTCAGAGTTAATGGGAGTGACTTTGCAAAGGCTCCTGGATGTAGGAGGGAATTACATCTCATTCTCCTCATCCTGGTCTCCAGCTGTCTTCCTTAAAGAGCCCCAGGGACAGGAAGCCCCACAGGCATGAGAAGCCTGTCTTGGGATTGGAACTTATCCAGCTGCTTGTGTTTATAACTGAGTGTTTTATTTACTCTTTCCTAAGAAATTTACCCTTTCCTAAGAAAGGCTCCCTGGCCTGGCTCACTCCAGCCTTATAAAGGCAGAGTTAACAATTTTATCTCCTCATTCTAGCTTGGAATTTGTGGGCCCACCAGCTGCCTTTATTTTGGTCTAGAACTCCTATAAAACTGCCATCATAGCACTCAGCTGCCTTCTGGAACTTCCTGTTTGGTATCCACAGTTCAGAGAAAGGCTCCTAGAAGCTTCTGCTTGGAAGAATCCCTGTGCAGAGCCCACCCTTTAACCTGTGCTATGGCATTATTTTCCTCATGTTCACTCATACTTAGGGCTATTCCCGTTGTCCTTTGTGTTCCTTCTGAACTCTCCTGTCTCCTCCTTGACTCTTGCAGGATCTCAGATTAGTTTGGGATGTTATTTTTAACCCTGAACAGATTTTGGGCCTGAGGTGAGGCGGGAGGTGGGGGGAGTACTTGGAAGTACAACTTGGTTTCTTGAAGCTGCCAACAGGAAAGGAAGGGAAATACCTTTCCCCTGTTCCTTGTCCATCATTCTCACCAAGAAGATCAGCAGAGAGCACAAAAATTAAGATCCAGGGTGGTTTGGAGCTATGGAAGAGCCCTTCAGGAGTTCCCTGTAGCCCTGGGTGTAGCTTGGCAGGACCTTGGGCTCACCTCAGGTTCCTCCTCCACAGTGGTGCAACCCCAGCCTTAGCTCTTGGCTCTGTTGGACACAGCTCCCGGTGTCCCAGCATTATCCCCAGGAGTTCAGGGAAAGCCTGGATGAATTTCAGCCGTGTAACTGTTTGAGTTTGAATTATCACCAGCCATCAGGGCTTCCATCTTCACTTTCAGTCCTGTTTGCTTTGTGTTCCCACAGATCTGCACGGCAGAGGTGGAAGTTCTCATGACACGGCTGCAGAACACCTTCCGGCAGGAGCTCAGTGGGGTTGGGGCCAGCCTGGAGAAGAGGTGGAAGTTTTGTGGCTTTGATGGGTTAAAAATGACTTGAGCTTTGACTTAACGCTGGAAACAGTGGGATATGGATGCTGAGAAAACCCAGGATGCTCCTCCCTCTGTTCCTGACGATTCCCTCACACCACATCTCGGGGTACAAAGTGTAAAAGTGAAACCATGTCCAGAGCAACACTGGAAGAGCCTCCAAGTTCTGCAGCTCCTTTGATCAGTTATTTGTTAATGGGCAAGTGCTGTTCAATGTATTGGGGGAAAAAAGCTCCTGCCTGACCCTTTGAAGCACAGCGTGTTGACTCTGTGTTCTGCCAATGTTGTATGTGCTTGTGTGCCCAGATTCCTCCTCCTCAACTTTCCTTCTGCTAGGAAGAGCCACAGACTGTCCTGAAGCAAAAACAAAGGGGCATCTTCTGGTTTCTAGCTCTCCAAAAGGGGAAAAAAGGCATTTTTTAGATATTTCTATGAGTAAAAACCAAGGTATGTTTAAACAGAAGATTTAAGTGGCTCAGGGGCCTCTAAGCCAAGGAATTGGTTCTTTTTTGTGCTGTTTTCTCTGTTAGAAGTTGAGCTGAGGTGGAGGCAGAGGGGGATTCTGGCAGTGCCACTCATGCTCTGGATCAGTCTGTACAGAATCTTTTACATGGGAAGGGTGTTTGATTTTCTGGGGATGGAGCAGAGCTACAACAGCCTGGCTTTTGGTGATTTTTACCACCCAGGTCCTCCACCTGTTTTGCTTTGGAACCAAACTCAAGCAGCACAGACTCCTCTGCTCCTGAACCTTCCCAGCACTGTTCCTCATGTTCCCAGTGCATGCCAGGCTCATGCCCAGCTGTGCAGAGGTGCAGGATGGCACAGCTTGGCCCATCCCAGCCTGCCCAGAGCCCTCTGGATCCTCCTTCCCCCAGCAGCCCCACGTTCCCAGCCTGGTGTCACCTGCAGAGCTCACAGTCACCTCATGCACATCCCAACGTGTTCCCAGCACGGCAGCTGTCACAGCTCCAGCCCCTCCTCTTTGTTCCCCATGCCCAGGTGTTGGTGCCCTTCACTTGGGCTATTATCCCACCTCATCCTTGCAGGAGATGCCCCAATTCCTGTTCCTTTTCTCAGGCACATCCCCAACCCTGGTGTCATCCTCCAGGTGCTTCTCCACTCTGCCATGGCCAAGGTGGTGCCCAGGTGAGTATAGGGACAGGGATGTTTCTGGTGTGTTCTTTGTACCTGGCACAGACACCTGGTGTTGTGTGAACCAATTCCTCATCCAGAACTCCAGAATACCCCTGGTGACACCAGGCTTGGAGCCAGGTACTGGCTCTTCTTCTTCTCTCACATTCCTCTCACATTCTGCTCTCCTCTATCATTCCTGCAATGGGAAGGATGGAGAAGAGCACTCCCTGTGCTCCTGCTCCCATTCCCACTCAAACCAAGGCCCTGAGGTGGTCTCTCCAGATTCCTTGGATTTCTGCACCTTCATCCTCCAGCCCAGATGAACCATCCTCATTGTTGCTTCCACTGGCAGAGCCTGGCACTGGGTGGTCACAGAGGAGACACCCCTGCTGTGCCAGGTGGAAATGT
>WEIU01020640.1:456-18772 GCA_013389925.1 Aegithalos caudatus | reverse complement strand
AGGAGGCGGCCGCACCTGGGCGCGTCCGCCGCCCTCCGCGCCGCGGCTCAGGGCCTTCTGGCCCGGCCACATATTTCCTGAGGAGTCACTGGGAAGCCCGCAGGCAGGCTTCGGCTTCGGCTCCCGAGGGCTGTGTGCCCCAGCGCATCGCTTCACAGCCGTCCCGCGTTGCGGAGCCCGGGCTGCTGGGCAGGCGCGAGTCTCCCCTCCCTGCCAGGCCAGGGAGCAAAGGGCGCCCCGGCGCCACCTCTGTCACCACGCGGAGCCGCGCTGAGGGAAGCAGGACAGCCGGACAGTAGTGACACAGCTGTGATCACTTGCTTAAAAAGAAAAAAAAAACTAAGGGCACTAAGCTTAATTTCCAAGAATTCCAATTCTTGGAACTCCCCCACGTCTGTGAAAAACTGTCCCTCGGATGAAACCAGCATTTTGTTACACAAAATGATGTGGAAAGTGCTTTAATGTAGTCCTTTTGTGGACATACATATCTTTCTCCTGAAGTGTGATTTGTCATCTTTTCTAATTAAATCCAAGGAGGTTTCAGAGGGTTTGCAGTGTTGCAGGTGAAGTCTGAGGTCTGCCAATCACCCTACTGCAGAACAGAAGCAAAGATACACTGAGAAAATGAGGCCAATTATTAAAGTGCTAATTTAGGAGCAAGTAAATGTGTTCTTTTTAAGACTGCTTCCTACACAGGAAATAGCCTTAGTAAATATCCTTACTAGTAGAGGGGCTGTTAAAAACTGTTGGTGCCATGGTATTAAAGTGAGATTTCCAGATAAGAATTTTGAATGCAAACAGCATTTTTCACTCTGCAACTTTCAGTCAAAACTTCCAGATTAGTAGTTTCCAGTTCAGTATTACAGCACCAATTACACCAGTGCCCAAGCACTTCTGAAAATCCAGCAGCAAGGTGTAATTATTGTATTTATTGTAATTATTAGATACTTTTATTTTCTTTTATTATTATTAGATACTGTGTAAAAAAAAAAAAAAAGGCACGGAATTTTGCCTCCTAAACTTTTATTATGCAAGCAACTTTTTGGATTTGCCTTGTTTTACAATCTAAATAAATGTATTGTGTTCTTGCTTGTCTTTTTATTAATGCTTTTGTAGCATCTATCTCAGACAAGGAATTGTCATTCCCAATGATTTGCTAAGGAGCTGATACGTGTCCGATCCAAGTGAATGCAGAGATGTGATTCAGGTAAGTACACTAACACCCTTTTTTGTCATAGCCTTTCTGGATTGTAACCTAGTGACTCACACAGTCATCTGATCACAGTTTTGCCTAACATTTCCAACTAAGCCTAGCTTCCTTTCAGAACAGTAGGAATGCCAATGAATACTGACTTTGAAAAGGAATTTTAACCACAGTAACTTAAACTATTTGAAAGATTCAGACCCTGCAAACGACAAAAGATCGGCCTCCTTTGCAAGGCTTACCTCATCATGCAAAAATTCAGTTAATTAGAAGTTTGTGGTGGGCTAGAATTTCTTTCTCCTCAAGTCTAAGGATATGGAAATTTATTAATACCCTTGAGCTCTTCTGACTTCTCTTTCAAGAAGTTCCCAAGTCCTTCTATAAAGCCCACTTTTCTCCCTCTTCCAGGGAACCATGTGATTTGCCCGTGTCACAGGGCCAGTGACAGAGACTGTAGATAACGCCCACCCAACGTTTATCTTTAAAAGACGGGTGTCAGAGCCTCACAGGGCACTGGCTGAAGGAGATTGCCCTCAGCACATTCATACCCATACAGTAATGGTGTCTTCCCTCGGAGAACAGCATGACACTGCACCCTGACACACTCAGCCTGAGTTTTACATAGTTTCCTTGAACACAATACTGAATCACAAGAATTGAGATCATTTTCTTCAGTGCGTTTTTTTGGGAGAGAGCAAGGAATGGGAGAAATGAGCATTAAACACATACCCAGTTGTGCTTACTTCTTTGTGTTTGCATTATGTCCAGAAAAATTGCAATATGCACGAGACCATTTAGAGCCACATGTTATTAGGGGCTTAGGGGCTTTTCTTGGACGTTTTTGTATGTCTAAATTACATTATTAGTACCACACCCACCAATGTGATGTTTTATTCTTTGTTAGAAGTAAAGAAATAGAATCAGAGAACAAAGTCTAAGAAATGCTCTGGAAAGGAGATATGATCAAAAAACAGCACAATTGAAAAAAAAGGAGAAAATTTGGAAATTGAGTGATTACAACCAAATGGACTGAGATTAAATGAGAGGCAGTAAAAAGGACCAAAACTTGCCAAAATTATTCCAATTCAAATCCTGAAATCAGGGAAGAAATGTAAATAAAGACATAGAAAAAAATTGAAGAAATGAAATGTAAAAAAAAAAAAAAAATCTGAAACCTAGTGACAACAGTAAAAGTTAATGGGATGATAAGAAGTGCAGGGAAAGGGACCGAAGCTTGCCCAATTAATTCTCATTGAAATCACAAGATTTCATTCTTCTTCCTGAAAGGAAATTCTTCCTTTGTTAGAAATAGCAATGGTATATGAGGTTTTACTCTTTTTTAGAAATCAAGTTGTATAACGTATCATCTTTTAAGAAAACTCTCAAGTCTCTAATTTATCTAGAGCATATAGTTCTCTGATGAGCATGGAATGGCAGCTTTCTAACACTGCAGTAAAAAGAAGTCTTACAAAAATCTAGCAGGAAATTGCATTTTACTAATTTCAGTGTAATTCAAATATGACATAAGGCAGAGTACTATTCTAAGACTTGCTGATAAGTCTCAGTTTTGAAAAATCTCCTGATAGGCCTGAAAACTGCAGAGGTTTTGTTATCTGATAATTTCCTCTTCCTTTGTGTTTCTGTTGCTATCATGAATAAGTGCTAGGTAGGCAAGTTTTTTTAGTAGATCAAGACAAAATTTTGGTTGAGAAATTAATTCTAAATAGGAGCTGCATGACTTCTGCTATATTCTCTGAAAGACATTAGGGCTTTTGCATCCTAAAATACATTTAACCATATGAGATGGTCATTCATAGTAAACATGCTAAGAATACCTTCCAGCTCATATTTATCATTACAAAACCCTTTAAAAGGCCTGTTTTCCAGTGATTGATATTGACCTGTTTTTTTTTTTTGTTGTTGTTATTTTTAACACCAGTCCATAAGAATAAACCTGTTAGCCTGTGTTTAAGTAAAGATGGAATAATATCATCAAACTGTACATGAACTAATCCTTAGGATATAAATATATCCCAGATTTCCACACTCTGTGTGGTTTGTCATATGTCAGAATAGATGTTTGCCACACTTCTTATTGTCCATTAAACTTAAAATGAAATTGATTCAAAATAGTTAGACATGTTCCAAATTCAAATATTAGAATTTTTAGATATGTATATTTTTTAAAATGATAGATTAGTTCTACTTGCTGCATATTTATTCCCTTTAAGAAATCCAAATCCAGCTGCACGAACAGCCAATTGATAAGATAAAATAGGGGAAACAAGTGCTAATCCTTCCTTTACAGATGGCTTACAAATAGCTCTGATATTTACATGAAATTTGTCAGCTGCCTAAAAATGCCCAGGACACCTGAGTTTGTCACTTTCAATGAGATTGTTTCACTTTCTCCTGGGAAAAAAACCAAACAACCCACGTATTTTTATTGAACACAGTCCAAGCAAGGTCTAAGTTCTGAACTTGGTCTTCTGCAATTGGTTCAGTCTCATTTGTTGCTCTTCAAAATGGAGCTAATAAAATTCATCCACCAGTCTCCTCAAGGTGTTAAAGGTTAAATATTTAGATTTTGGAGGAGAAATTAAATGTTAGCTACACCTCAATCAACCAGCAGGCGAATATCTAGGCCTTTTATGATTTGAGCTTCACTATTACTGTTATAGTATAACATTGATATTATTATTAAGAAAATATCAGGAAAACTAACCCTGGAAATTAAATAATGCATTACAATTTTCATAAGCAGGTTTCTATCATGAGGTAACATATTTCACTCAGGATAAGACAAATGATACAAGGCTTCAGAAAAATGATAGGACTGCAGATAAGAATAACCACTAGAGTTAAATTCAGTTTTTGCATTTTCTATGTGTCCTTGGGATTCCCCTCAGCCACTTGCTCAATGTATTGTGAGTCAGTTACTTTTATATGTCATACTGGATACCAGCCTCCATTTTTATTCAAACCTGTAATTCACTTTGACCCATACCCCATATTTTAATGTAATTAATAGTCAGTTTGATTTCCAGGAAGCTTCATAAGATAGTTCTCTGTACCATATGAAGAATTTTTAGATTATCATTTTATAAGCTATTAATGTAATTTTATACTGGTATGATAACACAATGATATTCAGTTTTGCCACCTTCTTTTAATGGCTTCAAATTTGACCTTAATGCAGTCTTATGTTTTGTTAAAACTACTGATGGACTCATGAAGTACTCCTTTTTGCTATTTTGATATTGATATATGACTTTTGAAACAAATGTGTTAAAGTGATCCCAGAGAGTACTGTTTACTAGTTACTTTTACAATGTATTGATTTTTTTTTCTTTACCAATTCTGGTGACAGTTAAGTCTGAATGATTTTTTTGGCTTACATATTGTATATAGCACTCAACTGAACATGCAAAATTCTCTCAAAGAGTTATTAGATTAATTGATGTACTCTTAATTGTCATAAAACTACTTGTAAACCAACAGTAAAATTTGCTCTAATTAGCATCTCTCATATAGTGGTGACAGGTGAATTAGAAACATTGAACCTGACTTCATTTTCAACACAAGTCTGCAAAGATAGCTGTTCAAAATACATTCCCTGGGACAACAGGAAGTTAAGAAGGCTCCATCTGCTGTCTTTTGCCAAAGCACACAGTACTGGGCAGACACTTGCCTTGATTAACCCACTCCAAGTCCTGTTCTACGCCTCCATCCAAACCTCTGGATACAGCCCTATGGGCTGGGTGACACCCCACTTCCCTATGTATTGGTACATTTTTTTAACCTACAGACAAGCTGAGAATCTTTTCTACAGTACTGCTTTGTTGAATTCACAAGCCTCGAAATGAAAGCAGAAAATTTATTCTAGCAATGCAAGGGAGTTAAGCTCCTGCTATAAATGAGAGGTTTCTAGTTTCTGACTAGGGTTTCTCCAAGAAATCTGTCACTAGAAAATCTAAATCTAGTGGCTTTAATACTTTTTCTCAGAGTACCTGTGTTCCAAGTGGGACCTTATTCTAACACTTCTGTCTGTCATTTATATTTAAAGTGTTCCAAGTTGTTTTTGAATACAAAGGCATCTTCAAAGCACATAGCATATTGAGGGGGTTTTTATCTCTTTGCTATTGCTCTCACTTAGGGGATTTGGTTACCTTGACATAGCTTTCTGTCATCTTTGAGAAGTTTAATGGAGCATTCTTTAACTTATTTGAAAATAAATCCCTCTGAGGAAATTTCGCACACATCAAAGTGCTAATTTTTTTCCCATATTTATTTTTTGCACAGTTCATTGAATTGTAATGAATCACACATCATTAAGATTTTATCTCCACAGCAGTTGGCTTATTCAAACTCAACAGAAACCACATTTGACACTTTTAACGACAGTATTAGATTTAAAGGTCACCATTTCAGGCACTTACTTCTCTCTTTCATTTTACTTGTTGCTTAAGCAAATTTGTCATGGAAAGTAATGAAATATAATAGACATCACAGAACTATTTCTAGAGGAAAAAAATTCCATGGTACAATCACAATTGAAATTGTCTATAGTTAAATACAATTTCACACCATTATTTAGGTCTGATGAAACACATTATCATAGAATCATAAAATTGTAGAGTGACCTGAGTTGGAAGGGACTTCAAAGACCATCTAGTCCCAACCCCTTGCTGTGGGCAGGAACACCTTTCACTAGACCAGGTTGCTCAGACCTCCATCCAATCTGGCCTTGAACACTTTAGTGTGCTCTGGAATGACTTCTCTGGACAACCTATTCTCTCTCTTTTGTTTTCTCTTTTCCTCACTGCTCTCTGCCCAACCAAAGAAACCAACTCATGATAGCTGACTCAACAACATTCTCATGCTATCACAGGTGCTAAACTGAAAGGTCACTGTATATACAAATAATATTTTAATATGAAACTTAATATGAAGATATCCCACCTGTCCATGAATAATTTCTTGTAGAGTTACTAGGTTAAGTTAGAAGCTGAGTGGTATCGAGTCTTTGAAGTTTTACTGTATATATACACTTTCACAGTTTCCTTAGTTTTCTGTTTCTTTTCTAAATAGCAAATTGAGCAACAGCCTCAAATGTAAAATGCTAATTGTTTGAAGTAGACAAGCTACCTGGGTAGTACCAGGTGGTACTGAAACTACCAGAAACCTTACTTATTTTAGATAAATGAAGGATGGCATAAGTAGTCTGCTTACAATTTTGAATTAGATTGCCATTCAAGAAATTTCATTCTAATGCTCAGCTTATGTTACAAACTCTACTGAAATAGATGATAGCACAACATTCTATATCTAGATAGTTCTTTCTATCTTTTCCACCTTATTCTTTACAGAAAATATCATGCTTTCTTCAAACATTTCTTTTTTACCAAAGGTACCTCCGAGAGCAATGAAGGTCTAACTTCAGTATTGAGGTCAGCATTATGATGGACTGGGACTTTCTCATTATGGAAAGAAACACTGTCAAGTGAAAACAAAACTTTTCATGTCATGTCTCTACAGTGTTTCCCTGTCTAAAATTTAATTAAGATTGCAATTAAAGTTATTTCAGTATTGGATAGAAAAGCCCACTGTTTTTCAATGTTTAATTATTATAAAATTCTGTTTCTGATCATATGAAAAAGGCATCTTTCTTTCAAGAATTAGTTTTTCCTAAAGTTTATAATTCAGTTATTACTTACGCATTTTACAGTTCAAGAGGGATTTCAGGCAGAGTAGACTTTCAGATAGATTTCCAAGATTCTTTCCTATAGAAGTTGTAAATAGGATAATAGATTATATGGATTTGAGGTTTATCTTCTCCTTCATTCTCGTTGTATTTTGTGGGTAGCTCAGATTTCCTTCCATCCTCAAGTCTGGAGTTTTGCTTTTCCTACTGTGAGGCTCTTGAACATTTGATTGGTAGTTAAGATTGCTTAAAATCAAGGGCTGTTACTGCACTCAGAGAGAGAGGGACCTTTTTAACCTTGTTACTGCATAATTACACATTTCAAAGGGATAATGTCAGTGACCAGCACCGATCAACTGTAATAGAATGCTAAATTAAGTATTTAAATGAACATATGATATAAATTCTATGGCACAGTGCATCTGTAGCACTTGCTTTGTTTTTCTTTACACTATTCTTGCTTTTTAACTTGGGCTTTAAAATACCAGAGATGGGAAGATTAACCATTACACATATTTTCAAGTATCAGTAGATCAATAAAGATTCCAAAATGCATTCATTGTCACATACTGAACTTTTCATTATACGCAGAGTATATAGGCAGAACTTATTGGATCTGCACCATACACTCTAATCTCTTTTCCTAGAAGAACAAAGTCCACTTCCTTTGTAATCAGCTATGAAACACTTTTAAGGTATTCTGAAAAGAACATGAGTATTTGCTAAAGGATAATTTAATTAAAATGTATGATTTAACCCCTTTTTTTCTTAATTGGATATTTTGTTCTTCCCACATAAATAATCCAAGGCTATTATTTAATATGGATGAAAAAGCTCTTTTTTAAAATGACTTTTCAAATACTTAGAGAATATAGTTAAATGTGGATGTAACCCAGGAATAGGAATTCTTTCAAAACAAAATCAAGTACAGAGCCAATTTTTCCAATTAATTATTTTTCTTTAAAAATGAAATTTCAGTGGATAAATAGACTTGCAGAATGAGTGCACAGGTCTTTTATTATTAGTTCTTTCACATGAAATAAATAAAGAAAATAACACCACGAGACTGGAAAGAAAAAAATCTTGTAAAAATTCTATATTTATCACAATTGCTTTTGCACTTTATTTCTCGCATATATGATAGTCAAATTATATTAATTTTCTTCCTTTTGCATTACATTACCTACCTGGACATAGGGCTCTACTTTAATAATTGTGTTGGTGGACACCCATGTCTCTTTTCTTGTTGAGTCTCTTCTTGTAGTAGTAATTATCTCATGTCCATAGGCAGTGGATAACATGACAGCTTGTGTCTTAATCCTACCACTATGAGCCCGATTCTTTCTCAGTTAAAGGATCTATTTCAGGCAGGGATTTCCAGTGAGGCTGAGGATCCAAAGTGGCCAGATCTTAGGGAGTTACTTCTGATCAGATATCTCTAGACTGGTTTTATGTGTCTCTTTCTGTACCTGTGTCTTTTTTCCTCTGCTCAGATTTTCTATAATAAAGGCTGAAAGATCAAACTATAGTTTCACTGTTAAATATGACTGCTGGAGAATTGAGTAATACTGTACTTATCAAGTCTGCTTATTTCTGAAGCCTCAACATCCTCATTGTAACTGGTGATCTGCACAGTACACCATCTCAGTAACTAATCCAGACTGAGTTAACTTTACAAAAGTATAAGATTAAAGTGATTACAACATTTACTATATGATATAAATTTTATTCTATCTAAATAACCTTTATAGTAAATTCTTTATCACATAGCATTGAATTAATGTGATATTACAATATTATTTTCTTGAGTGTACTCTGTATTATATGTTAATATAGGCAGCCATATATTTTCAGAGGATATACACTGAAGTGTGTCTCAATAACTAGTGTTGCCTACTTTGTTTACCCTTCCTGTCATCCAGTTGTAATATAATCATTTCAGCAACGTATTCTTTTACAATCTGTAGTGTTCAGAAAGCTTCAAAGCATGGCATAGCCAGTCACCTGCACTCACCATGTGAGGCTGATATGGACCATGAAACCCCCTGAAAACTACTGGATCTCTTTGGGCAAGAGCTTGTGTCAAGTAAAGACCACATGATTTTTCCCAAAGACTTTACAGTCACATTGTCTAATACCTGTCAATGTGGTCCATAAACACAAACCTTAAATTATAAGATAATTCAGTGATCAGCATCAAAGATTAAGAAATTCCATTTACATAATTTATCACCATTCTTCAACTAAGTGAATTGATAGCAAAATATAATAAATAGGTTTTCATAGTTCAGCACTGGCACTGAAATTAAGATAGGATGTGGGACCTCTTTTTTTTTTTTTCAATAAAACAATGGTTTTCCTATATTAATCATTGAATTTGAGACCTTCAAATGCTGATCATCTGAAAGCCTAAATATACACTCTCGTTAAGACTGATAAAGAATTGAAAACCTGGAAGAGTCAACTGTAATTTAAGTGGCCATTAATACCTCATTTGCTGTCATGAGATCTGGTATAGAATCCTCTGTTTGAAAATGAAATGTTGGAGGGTACTGGTCAACAGCCAACTGAACAGGAGCCAGCAGTGTGTCCTGGTGGCCAAGGAGGCCAATGGCACCTGGCCTGTGTCAGGAATAGTGTGGCCAGCAGGAGCAGGGAGGTCATTCTTCCCCTGTACTGGGCACTGGTAGGGCCACACCTTGAGTGCTGTGTCCAGTTCTGGCTGTCTCAGTTTAGGAAGGACATTGAGTGCTGTGTCCAGTTCTGTCCCGCAGTTTAGGAAGGACATTGAGTGCTGTGTCCAGCTCTGGGTGTCTCAGTTTAGGAAGGACATTGAGTGCTGTGTCCAGTTCTGCCCCTCAGTTTAGGAAGGACATGAGGCGCTTGAGCACATCCAGAGGCAACGAGGCTGGTGAGGGGCTTGGAACACAAACCCTGTGAGGAACAACTGAGGGAGCTGGGGTTGTTTAGCCTGGAGAAAAGGAGACTTAGAGGTTGACCTTATCACTCTATACAGCTTCCTGAAAGGTGATTGTGGTTAGCTGGGATTGGTCTCTTTCTCCAGGCATCAACTGACAGAACAAGAGGACACAGTCTCAAGCTATATCAAGGGAAATGCAGGCTGGATATTAGGAAAAAGTTTTCTACAGAAAGAGTGATAAAGTACTGGAATTGTCTGCCTGGGGAGGTAGTGGAGTCACCATCCCTGGATATGTTTAAAAAAAGATTGGATGTGGCACTCAGCGCCATGGTTTAGTTGAGGTTTTAGAGCTTGTGTTGGACTCAATGAATTTAAAGGTCTCTTCCAACCTAGTGATTCAGTGTGTCTGTGTCTCATTGTTGCGGAGTATATAATTGTAAATAACCAGTTAAACTTGATTTCATAAGTAATGATCATTTGTAGCCACAAAAGAAATTGCTCAGAAATCCTGAAATTTTAAGTCACTGCTACATAACTGAATTACATAACCTCCCTTAAAGGTGCGTGGTGTACATTGGCGTCTCCTGGCAATCCTTGCCTGTGGTTACAGAACAGCCACTCCTTCCTGTCACCTATTATCTTTTTAATAGCCAACATAAACTCAGAGTTTCTTAGCTAGAGTTTGGTTTGTGGAATACTGTACTTTTCTGTTTAGGCTAGAAATGCTAAACAGTGTAGTAGCCTGAACCAAAGACAACAACTTGTGGAAGTGCTTGAGAAGAAAAAAAAGATTATAGGAGCATATTCTGAACAAAAAATGGATATGGCTGAAAGTAAGATCACACCTGCAGGGAAATCAGGACAAGTCCGAGGAAAAATCTGTTACCTGAACTTTCTAGCAGAGACCTTCTTCTGAAAAGTAATCTGGATAAAGGAGGTTTGGAGGAGTATGTGCTTGGACTGAGCTCTTGAGCAAAAATGCTGAGCAGATCTCTCAGCCAGCAGCTGGAGAATGTCACAGAAATTATACAAGACACCTGCCACTTGATGAGTGCTCTCCATGATAAACACAAGGAACTGACTGGAAGTCCAGGCAAGTATGGAAGAACTCATCTGTAAATGGACACACTGCATATATTAGAGGCTGAGTTCTGCTGTCAGACAATGCTGGAGGATCTTAATTTTCATTTGTTAGTATTTCAGTGATACAGTTGTATCACACTGGTCTTGAGTCCGTTCCATAAGATTCAATATGAGACTCATAATTCTCATTATGTGACCAATTATAAAAGTAAAATTAACTAAACATATTTTTGAAAGCTTTATGTACACTATACTTTAGTGCGGTTATGTTGGCCTGACACCAGATGCTAACCCAGTAACTTCCTTCCCCTCTTCAACAGGAAAAGGAAAGAATATAAGACTGAAAAAAATCCTGAGCTGATAGAGAGAAAATCACTTAAAATTACCATCATAGGCAAAATAGACTTAATTTAGGGAAAATATTAATTTAATTTATTGTCAATTTAAATTTATTTGAATAGTGAGAAACAAAGACAAAACATTGAAACAAGACCTTTCTTCCACCCCTTCTTTTTTCCAAGCTCCTTCAGCTTCTCTCCTTCATTCCCAATTGTTTTACCTCCTCTCCTTCATGGGGAGTGCAGGGCAATGGCAAATGAGGGAAGCAGTGTGTCCATAACAGTTCCTTCTACACTCCTTCCTGCTTATTCTTTTTCCATGCTCCACTGTGGGTTCTTCCCATGGTCTGCAGTTCCTGTCAGGAAAAACTGGTTTCTAACCAGACTGCAGTTCCTTCAGGGAATATCTACTTTTCTTGGCATGGGGTCCTCCTCAGGCTACAGGATAACTGCTCCAGTCTGGTCTCCCATGGACTGCAAGGTAATCTCTGCCCCATGTCTGCAGTACCTTCTCTTCCTTCTTCTCTGACCTTGTTGTTTGCATGGCTGGTTCTCATACTTTTTCCCTCAGTCCTCAATTTTCTCTGGTGTTCTTGTCCTTTCTTAAGTAACTTTTCACGGGGGCGTTGCTCCATGCTCAGTCCTGCAGTAGGTGAACATCAACATATTAACAAACATTTATCAAAGGAGAAGAGAAAACTAACATTTCTATCTAAGGTCTATCGGCATTAAGCCTCAAAGGAAGAGTATCTAACAGCCAAGGGAGGTGATTCTCCCTGTCTACTCCACCCTTGTGAGACCTCACCTGAAGTATTGCATAAAGGTCTGGAGTCTCCAGCACAAGGATATGGACCTGTTAGAGCAGGTCCAGAGGAAAGCCATGAAGATGATCAGAGGGATCAGAGCATCTGTCCTTTTAAAAGAGGTTGAGTTGAGGGTTTCAGGCTGGAGGAGGGTCTGGGGATACCTTGTTGCATCCTTCTAATTCTTAAAAGGGGCTTTTAAAAAACAGAGGAAAATTAATTTTTTTACATGGACACTAAGACATATAGTGCTAGAACAGGAACAGTTTTAAACTAAAATAGGAGAGATTCAGATTAGATGTTAGGAAGAAATTCTTTGCTTAGAGAGTAATAAGACAACAAAGGAAGAGGGAGAAGAAGGCAGAGAACTCGTGGATGCCCCATTCCTGAAAGTGTTGAAGGCCAGGCTGTATGAGGCTTTGAGCAACCTGGTCTGTTAGAAGGTCTCTGCCCATGACAGAAAGGAAGGTTGGAAAGAACCTTAAAGGTCGTGTCATCCCAATCGAAACGATTCTGTCATTCTGTGATGATTCTATGATGCAAAGAGACATAAAGAGATAACAGAGAGAAATATTTAGGTGTGCTCATGTTTCTGAGTCTTCACCTCTGCAGATTTCTAAAGTCTGTAACAAAACAAAACATTTGGGTTTAAAAAGTCCTTCTGGGCTCTAAGCAAGCTAACTGTTCTGTTGGCATCATGGTTTATGTGATTGTTTTAAAAATCTGTTTTTTTCAGGTTTCCAAGAATCATCCTCCTTCCAAAAAGCTGTTATTACTCACATGAAAAAATCCCTTGAAATACTGAGCAAAGAAGTTTGGAGGCAGTTGCATATAAACTACCTCAGTACTCTAAAGCTGTTATCAAACATCAGAAAAAGCACAAAAAGCAGTGTTAGAAAATAGATGGGGGAGGGGAAAAACACAAAATACTTATTTCATGGTTAACTTTGTAATTGAATGCAAAAAGAGTTTTTCCATGTGACACAATTGGATAGTATATGGTTACAAAGCCATATATTTTCTTGTCCATATTACAAAAAGTCACATTTAAAGCACAGGGAAATGTCATTGTTTTGAACCAGCCTGTTATCTTCAAATTTGAGTTTAGGGAAGTGTAAAGGGCTGTAAAATTTGTTTGAGGATTTTTTTTTTTTGGTTTGTTTTGTTTGGAAAATGCAAAATGCAGGGGGGAAATTGAAATTTTGGCAATTTTGCCTAAGCTTGAACTTTGGCTTAGAGTGAAACTGGGAAGTGGTCTTTTACAACCTCGTCTACAAACAAAGCTCTGTTATTTCAAATCCTCTTGTTTTATTTCTCAGTCCTGTTAAACTGTCTAGAATTTCTTAACTTCTATAAAAATGCCTGTGGAAAAACAGTAAAATATTTTTTTAAACTACCAATGTAAACAATATTTTAAATATATATTTGCTTCCTTTTTTCTTTATTTTATTCCAAATATAGTCAAAGTCTAATAAGTCACTTGGAAACTGATGAAGTGTTAGAAAGGAATAAGTTTTAGACCAAGTTAAATAAGAAAAAAAAACTATTCTGAAGTGTACTTTTTGTAGATTTAAATTAATCAGATGTAAATAGTGATGAGAGGCCTATCTAGATCACATGATATCACTTATTGAGATGTGATGGCATTCTTCATAAAATTATTTTCAAGCTGAAAACCTTGAGGTATTTATTTTCCTCATATGACATTTTTAAAAATACTTTTGTTGAAAAGTCAAAGGCTTCTTGTGAGACTTGTCTCAGCCTTTCTGTTATCCTTTCCTTATGTGTATGTGTACATTTTAAGTGGAGAGCACTCCATAATGTGTGGTACTGTTGTCTTATTTGTATTGAATTTCACAAGTTTTAACCTGCAAAACAAAATTATCCAGGATCTTATGCAGCAAACAGAAATAAGCAAAACATTTTCCAAGGTCTGCAATATATTTAACTAATGAAGATACCTCTCCAGCTATAGGGTCTGACAACATAAGATGCAGAAAAAGCTCTAAGTAATACAATTTAAATCCTTGCGGAGAATATCTGGAATAATTTCTAAGGAAAGGTTTAAAATAAGAAAAACAAAGGATCATAAAATATGTAAGATAAAATCTTACATAAATGGTTCATAGTGATTGTATGTTTTCATGCACTGTTCTTCACAAAGTAGTTTTAATTACATGCAAGGGCAACCTTCACCATTCCTATAACTGAATACTGCAAACTGCTGAGCTTCAGTATTATATGTGGGCTGGTGGTTTTGTGTTATCATCTGTTCTTCATAGAAAAAATTCAGACCCGCTAAGATCTGAGTTTAAAATTATGTCCATGTAAAACAGCTAGAAACCTCTGCATTAGAATCTTGCAGGATTCAATTTCAGGAAATATAATGTTTAGTTTTAAAGATCTTCCCAAATTAATTTGACTGTATTTTATCAATACCGTGCTTTGGATTGATTGTCATTAATAATTTAGCTAGTGTCTGATCATTAGAAAAATGTTCATTAGAGTTGCCAGAGTAAAACTTTGACAAATACACACACATTGTTCTTAGACAAGTACAAAAATGTACTTTTCTACATTCAGTTCTTTAAAAATTGACTCCACCTGAACAGCAATATGTGCAAAAACATTAAATGGCAGTCAGGAAATAGAGTGTGCTTCATATATTGAATGGTACAATGGGATTATGGGGAATTCAATAAGAATGTGAGTAATAGTTTTCACACTTTTGTCTAGCTTTCATAGCAAAATTTAATTGGTTATTTATTTTTTGCCTCAGAATACAATGGAATTATAGATTATCTACAGAAAATGAATGAGTATTTGATAATTACAATCTCACACCTTCAAGAGGCAGAAAATAAATTCTATGCTGCAAGCTGCAGACAAGATGGTGATTCTCAGAACCAGACTGGTGAAAATGCATCTAGAGAAACAGAAGGAAGGAAGGAGAAGCAACAGACGCTTTGCAAGCATTGTCCAGTTCCAGTCAGCAATTCCAAAGAACTCCTTCCCTGAACAATACAGAAAGTCAAAATGTTAATCAAACCCCCACAAGTGAAATTAAAACTGTGGGAAAAGTTGCATCCTTAGCTGAAAATAAATCTGTTCAAGAAGAGGACACCAGCAGAGAATCTCCAATGAAAAAGGAAGATGGTGAACACAAACTACTGATTGTCTCTTCTATAGAGAAAAAAGAATGCAATGGAAAGGATAAACTTCATGGAGGTAGCTGTGTTACTGAAAAGCCTCCAGAACTGGATTTTCAGGATGCTCTTACAAGCACTGAGGAAGACATTCTGTCTTTGACACTGAAAGACATTTATGAGAGGGATAACAAATCGTTTTGAACAGGAGAAAAAAGAAGTAGTCAAGGACAATTTAAATGGGCTAGAAAGTGAAGACCAGAGACTGACAGAGGAAATGGAAGTCAGTAAAATGGAAAAAAATAATGAGAGTTTTAGAAATTATTTAAGTACTTCCACATCTTCAGCACAAAACTATGATCTTTCTGATGTGAATCCTTCTGTGAATGATTCAGAAGTACAAAAATCCAGATACTGGACAAACAAAGAGTAAGCATATATTCTTTTCTTTAGGAACAGATGCACATAATTATTGCTTATTAACTTATAAATGTGTGGTTGCAGAAACTCAATATACATGTACTAAACAGCTGCTGGTTGTACACACAACACCAGTTTACAATTGGCACAGGCATAATGAAGATCTTTCCCTTTAAAGTAAACTTTAAGTTTCTATTTGTATAATTCTTTTATGCCAGGGAGGGACTGAGTCACAGCCAGTGAAGTTAATAATCCTCAAATTGTTGGAAATTAGTGGGAAAGAACTACAATTCACCAATTTTAAAGTAATTTGTAAGCTGTTTTGAAACAGACTAAACAAAAATTTTCATGATTTTCTCATAAAAATATTTTTCTGAATTATCTTCATGTGCTTCATTATAGCACATCATTACACTGAAGTATGCAATTAAAAATACAAGACACTACCCCACTCAAAATACAATTTTTTTTTTTTTTTATAGATTTCTAGTCAAAGGGAGCAGTAAAATAAACAGGAAATACCTTGTTTTATTAAAGACCCTGCAACTGTTCTGGAGAATCTGAGTGTGATATACTCAACAACACTAGTTCCTTGGTGGTGGATGATTCTGAGGAGCTGGTCAGCAATGTCATCCATATCAAATGTTATGATTATGAAAATCTGCTTTACCTATCACCATTGCAACCCCATTTACATCATGCTTCAGAGGAAATTATCAAAAGATTATGGTGAAGGTGACTCATATAAACTTTCAGTCAAACTACTTAATTCCCATTTCTTTGCAAGGATACCAAGGAAACCATAAGGTGAGTAACTCTCATCAAAGCATTGTAAAAGCATTGTTTGAGGTTCCCAGTTAAGTCTCTCGGGAGTTTTCAAGTAAAATTCTTATTATTAAATCATGTTGCCCACTATGTGTGGTTAACCAGAACTTTTTTTTCTACTTTCTCAAACACTAATTCTATTTGAAAACTAGTATTAAATAAAATTCCTTTTTTTTGCCTTACGATGTTAAGCAAATGCTTGATCCCACAAATACTGATGGTTGAGTAATGATTCGTGATTATTGTAAATAAGTGTAATGCGTTGCATTGTTTGATAAAAGTAGAACATAGGGGGAATTACTGTGCTTTTAGATCACGTAAAGTAACATTTTTCCCTAAGTACAAACTCTATATCAAATGAACACAGGATGGTTCTCCTTTTTTTAAATGCAGAACGATTTTATTGGNAACCCCAGATTTTCTTTATTCAGGAGAGCTTTGCAGAAGAGAAAATTTATCATCTGGGTGTTTTTTATGTGTTGTCATGCTTGAAGAAGGAAACATTTACTGTTCCAAAGGTAAGACTCTTACAAAAGCTGAACATGGATTCTAGAATCTCTTTCTGTTTCCATCTAGAAGCATTCAGTTCTCCAGCACCTATGCAGTTAATGGTAAGCTTGAAATATGTGATACTTGTTCCATAAGCCTGCTATCTGCTCAGTTCTGAAGTGAGTATGCCAATGGTGTTAAAGTGCAATCTCTTCCAATATCAGAAGTCTACAAAAAGTGGTTGCAGCTTCACATCCTGTACACGCAGATTTCCTGTCAGTTTTGTTAAAACCACATGGCAGGGATGTCTTTAGCTAAAAAGGACATCTATCTACCTCTGTTTGACATAGTTCAGAAAATATAGTTGTGTCAACTCAAAGCTTTACAAGTTAATGGAACCATTTTTCTCACCTGACTTCATCGTTGGTGCCAGCAAGTGCAACAAAAGGTTTTTCTCATGTGTTAGTCTTAGGCTGAGTATAGCCTCAAACTGTGCTTCAGTTATGTTTCTCCCTTTCCCCATTAAGATGTTAATTTGGAAGTATGGAGAAACTAAAATTATGAAAAAATACAGATTAAAAAATCTCAGAAATTTTTTAAAATCTGAGGAAGCTCATGAATTTCAAAATGAATTCAAATACAAAAAATATAAATATTTTAGGCAATAAAAGTTCCAGGTTTGGTAACTTTCAAGCATTTTTCTGTGCTTTGTATAATGTGCTGTTACTTGGGTAAGGTTATTCTTGGGTTAAAGACAGGAGTCTGACTTCTGTGATAGCTTAGCCATCTCCAAAAGATAAACCGATTTGTAAAAAAAAATCCAGTCATGTAACGGAAGAGGTATTTTTTGCAAGTTGATTGTATAATTTCTTTCTATATTTAGATTCAGCCAATTGAGCCATCATTAGTTTCAGCATTGAAAGCAAGGCATGATATGTATCACTCAGTGATATCTACAAGTGCACTGGTTCATGTCCAGCATCCTTCTGCCCAACCTTTTAACAGCTCAGTCACTATTACTCTGCCCTGTCCTCCATGCCCAGACGAAAAAAGTCAAGGAGATGAGACAGAACATTCAAGAGCCATTAGTGCTACAGTAAAGAGGGTTGCTTCAGCATACCATCCTCGGTAAGAACCTCACTTCCAATTCACCATTTTTGATAAACCTCCAAATTAATTAATTTTAGAGATGTTGGGTTATAATTTCTTGTATCAAAAATGTGTTTGTTCTTTAATATAGAACGAAATACTATGAGCATTGTTAGAAGCAGTAAAGCAAACCCTCAAAATCGTCATGCTATATTTTCACCAGAAAAATTAATATAGTATTTGATGTATATTCTTTAAATATGCTGACCACTACATTTCTAGCCAGAGTCAGAGT
>WEIU01020639.1:82773-105169 GCA_013389925.1 Aegithalos caudatus | reverse complement strand
TTTTTTTTTTTTAAACCAAGACACAAGAACAAGCTAATTAAATGGATCACTGTCCACAATCAATGCACATCATGTACTGCCAGCAAGACACAAGAAGGATGACTCCTTAATAAAGAACAAGTTACTCAGTGCACAAGGAGCTAGCCTGTGCAGAATTTCTGAGTTCTGAGCTGGAAAACATTGCCTACCAATTAAAACACAATTACTTCAGGAGGGAAATAAAGCACTGTGCATGGTGGGTTTGGGAAGCCAGTTTGAATAAACGAGTCCCTGCAAACAGAATCACAACAAACTTTTTTTCTGAGGTTATGAGATAATCAGGTAAATTAACTCCGTTTTGTCTCTCACTGCAAATAGATGGGAGTAGAAAGGTTTTGCCTTGTCCTCTTTTTCCAAGATTGAGAAAAAGTACAAATATTTTTACACAATGCCTACCGCCAGCAAAATTCTGCAAGCTTTAGTTAATTCAAGTGTTAATGCGAGTGAGAAGAAATGAATTTTTCATTATACACAGAACATAGTCTGTGCACATACAAAGGACAGCACACAACCTGACCATACCTGTGCAAGGAGGAGCAAACTCCTTCACTGTTTCAGAAGGATAGTATTCCAAGCACAGTACTTATGGGTATTGGAGGATAGGCTCAGGGATCAACTAAAGAAATCTACCAGATGCAGAAAAACAACTAGAGAGTGACAGATGTTCGAGTAACAATGAACTGCTGCATCAAATAGCCCAGGAAACAAAAAAGAAATTGGAGCTTTGTCCTGGGCCTGGTTTTGGCACCTGATAATAAGCTCTCTCATACCCTGCACTGGTTGTTAGGGTCCCAGCCTATTTGGGATACTGTTTGGGGAGTAGGAATATCCAGGCATATCCCAGCCAAAGATAAGCTTGTGTGAGCACTGGGTCTCCACCTCATCCAGCAGGTTTAGCTCTTTGAAGATCTCTATATCTTTATGCCATAACCCAGCGTACATGCGCACTTTCACAAACGCAAGGCTTCTTCTGTTACTCTATAGAACAATTCTCCCTGTATTAGAATACTCTGAACTGATGAATATCCACACCTGAGAATCATTGGGCATTACCCTGGGACGCCCAAGCATACATAGACCAGAGAAAGTGAAACTCTGCCTCAGGGCCATAAAAATGGATGCAATGTTCCTCAGCAATGCAGATGAACGTAGTTTACACCTGACTGGGAGTTCTCAGATGCAGGGCTGGACTCTCTGACAGAACCACATCCACAGGACTAGTCCTCAGGAGCTCCAGCACTTTGATCCCTGTCTTACGTGCAGCACACCTGGATGTGTCAGTGTGTTCCAACAGCCTATTTACCATGCTGAGACACTCCTCCTCCCTGAACAGGGGTGTTATTTGGGATAGTCTGGCTTGGACTTAGCCTGCATGTAGAGGTGCTCCTCAGAGTGAGACCATCTGTGCTTCAGTCATCACCTTCAAGAGCCCAGAGATGCACTGACAGGAGCGCTTATCATCATTGTGATTTATTAGCTGCTAAATTCCCTGCTAAGGTGCTTGAAAGATAAATATTCAGCCCTGAAAAAGCAGCAGAGTCTCTTTTCTCTGTGAGGAGTATTGGACTGCAAACCTGTCTTCAGAATTTTTCTGACACAATAGCATACATAAAATTTAGTCACCAGGCTTTACTTCTGCTAAGGTTTCAGCTAATTGTCTCTGTGCACCATGAGAACACCACTGTAGGTGTTCAGGAGGAAGAGTAATAGATGTTTCCTTTGTGCTGGGACTGAGGGAAGAGAATGCTTCTTTGGAGATATTTGGATTTAATGCCTTCCTAATTATATTTTGAAAGGTTTATTTGCCATTTGTATGTAGCTTGCAGCTGAAGAAAAATACATAGAAGCCATATTTCAGTAGAGAGACTTTGATATTACAGTGTTCTTTATGCTTTTACATATTTTTTGTTGATTTGTCTCTCTTTTAAGTCAACAATTACTGCTTTTCAATGAAGAACTACAAATTATTTTTAAATTGTTCAGTAGTAATTGCTGAGAGTATAATTTCATAGTGAAGGTTTCTGACAATTGAAATGATAATTTAGATGTGTACAACTTTGTAGTTATCAAGGAACAGATATTTATGAGATTTAAGCTGTGCATTGAGGTCTGCTCGACCCTTACTAAAATTCTCAGTCAAACTCCTTTATTACATCCCTTTGAAATTAGTAGAGTTTGACTATCTGAGTTAAAATTACAATTAAAGCTCACATGGAAATTCAGTTGAAATGAAGCTGCCACTGAAGACTGGTGACCAGAAAATTAAACTTTATTTGAATAATGGTAATTGTTATCTATTTTTAGTAATGTGTTTACATAGTGCCACTAGCAGAAACATCTATATCTGCAAGTGGCTAATTTTTTATTGCATGTCACCAGCTTCTCTTTTATAAACCAGTCATGACCATATGACTTCACTGTTTACTCAGTAAAGAAAAGGCCTTGAATCCTTAAGTCCTGACTAATTGCCTTTGGATCAAATGCTGACAGTCTTTCCACGGACTTTCAGTGGGCTGTGGACCAAGCCATTCATGGAATATTAAGCTTTACACGGTTTGATGTGTCTCTTCTCCTGTCCATCAGCAGAGATTGTAACTACTGATTTGCTTTTTGTATCCCAACAGTTTTTACAGGCTTTATTGCCTGACACACCTGAGAGAGCAGGTTCATTTAACAGCTGAAACACGGTTTGCATTTCATTAATGCACCATTTCACCAGTCTGCTGGCTCATACCTGTAAATTTGGCTAGTACACGTGCCTTTAGCTGAGCTGACTTGCACCCTGAAGGATCTGGTCATTTATCTCTTCAACCGAATTTGTAATGCTAATTAGGCATAGTCATGGTGACATTTTATTTGACATTATAATAGCTTCATTAGCAGAGTTAAAAGCATAGATGTGAACATTGTTTTGCTAACTGTGCCAAAGTTAACAACACAGAAAATATTATGCCCCTCTGACTCATGGGGGCAAAGGCAGTTCTTACATATATATATATATATATACGTATACAAATTTTTGATAAGAAACACAAAAGAGAAAACAGTCTATGTAATTACATCAGAGAAAGTTCCACTGAAGGAAAAAAGCCCTGCTGGCTTGCAGTGCCACTGTGTGGACTCACAGCTCTATAAACAGCTCAACAGCAACTGTGAGCAAGCTGATGCCACAGATTGAAAAACTGGGAGGACTGTTTTTTCCATGGTTGAAATTAGAAAATTTAGGCCTAAGGCCCAGTTTCTTAAATTCTACGGCACTTCTTCATTTCATGCTAGGAGAAAAGGTGCTACAAAATGGTATTTTGTTTTTTAATGTCTACTGCCTCTGCTGAAATGGCAATACTTCAAGAAGGAGTTTGTGCTGGCAGCTGACAGACTGTAGGAAGTCCTCCTGCCCTGTTTCCTGATCAGCTGCCAAGGTGCCCCCTCTGCACATCCCCGTCCCTCCCCAGCCCACCAGCTGCTCCAGAGGGCAGGTGTGCTCCAGTTGCAGCAAAAAAAACCTGCTCTGCCCTCAGCACTATGCTGTTTCTGCTATGCAGACTTCTGGTTCTCTGGGGAAGAAAATCCCAGACCTGCTTTGGACAAAAAAAACATTGAGATGATGTAGAAAATTCCTTTTTTCCTTGTCTTGTCCATCTGTCTCCTTATACACCCTTGTTTGACTAAGACCATAATTTCAAATTGAGTTGGTCCCCACACTAATCAGTATATTTTTGTAGAGGGTTTAAAAGCTCAAAAAGAAAAGCTTTCTTAGACTAGCCAGAGCTATCCTGATTCCTGCAGCAAAAGAAGTCTGGCATCCATCCAAGCAATGCTTACATGCAAATCCTAAAAATGCACTGACTACTGATTTTAAAAATCACTATACCACAGGAGTTAGCTTAATTTAAATATTAACTTAGTTTGTCTTGAAAATTATTTCTTTTATTAGACCAGACAGACATGACTTGAGGTTGCTTTCTCTAATGCTACACAAAAATACTCCAAACTAATCTGAATATGTACAGCTGTCTACAAGGTCAAAGAGGCAACGTAAAATATGAACTTTTAGCTGCTCTTTGAAAGTAGGGTCCATTATTTTTCTGAATATCCTCTTATAAATTATCCTAAGTAATATTACTTCAAAAACTTTAAGGTATTCTTTGCTCCAGCAAGAAAAAAAAATCCAACATTCCAAGTCCGATAAAGAACATTCCATACAGATCCAAGAGAGAGTATAGTTTTCACTTCCCTAAAATTTGCCTTTATAGTTTTTAAAAAAGGGCACATGGTCACTTGTTCAAATAGACCAGGGGGAACTGTGCTAATTCTTCATGACATTTCTTTAATTTGAATGGGAGGAAGTGGTGGCTGGGTCCATGTCTGTGGCACTCACTCCCAGGTGCCACAGGATTGTCATCAGTGTCCAAAAAGCCCTTGCAAACATTTGAGCAAAAGCTGTGTTTGGAGATCTGAATGGACAACTGAAGTGGGCGAGGACTTGCCAGGAGGTGGCTGCCCCACTACAAGTCTTCCCACACCTGTAAAGAATACAAAACACAGTGACTGTTCCACTAGGAGCATCAATTGGTGTTTCTTCTGATTGCCACTATGGCCCTGAATAATTGGAAAATGGTGTTTAGCAGAATTTAGTCCTCCCCTTAAAAAGAAACAGCATTCTACTGAATCAAAGGCCTTCAGCAGACTGTCTAGGAATAGGGTAAAAAGCTAGCCTGTCATTTCTTCTTAGTGCTGCTAACAAGCAATCTGTAGGTTTCCATATGAAGCTATTTTGAGAATGAGAAGTTCCTTTAACACAACAATCTCTTCTGAGGGTGAAAAATAAGTGCACCTATAATAACAAGGGATTTGTCCCATGAGAATCAGTAAATCTCTCTGAGAATGGAGAGATTTGACAGACAAGTAAAATACTTTTTACTAACCAAATAGAAAAATTAGCAAGAAATCTATTAACCAATTAGATGTTGCCCTCGAGGTTTGTAAAAACTATATAAAAGACAGCATGCAGCAATAATAAAGGAGCCTTCTGAGCCTTCTGGAGATTTTACCACGTCATTCTGTGTGTTGTGTCCACCCTAGTAATGACATCTCTGAGTACTTTTCTGTAGAGAAGCACCTCACAAGCACTGATGCTTTGCATATCCTGACTATCAGTCCAAAGGCATCCATTTCAGAAGAGTTCTGAAGTAGGCAGCCTTGAGTTTTCCAATATGTTATTCAGGCAATGCACAGAGGAGGGGTTTTTTTCCCCCAAAATTTTTAGTTCAAGCAATTCAAATTTTGACAGCAGCAGAGCCAAAACAGCAGTAACACGTTGAAACAGATACTACAAGCACTCTTGGCTTGCTGAAATTTGTCTCCTTCCTCCTCACATCTGAGCATCTGATAGAGGAAGACTCTATTGTTGTAAAGAAATTTTGGTAACATACCAGTGCTGCTGGTTTAACTTGAAGAAAACTATTTAAGCAGACACAAGGGCACTCTGTGTGTGTGTCTGCTAATGGAAGAAGTCTCATTAGCCTTTTAGAGTGATTACCAACAATCCCAGATCAAAGATAGAGGTGTGACCAGGCTGCAGAAATAAAGAGTGAGTTGATTATTGAGAAATAAGAGTTTGAAAGCTGATAAAAAAATGAAACCAACAGGGTTATATTGAAGATCCCCAGAAGTGGCATCACAGCAAAAAACAACACTGCCAGCACAGAACAGCACCAGGAGGTGCAAGGGCTAAAATTTACCACTCACCATTGGTCAGCTACTGTTCACCAGGAGATTACAACCTTGAGTATGACATGATTTGCACAGAACAAAGGACAACTACACAGTATGTAAAATGTACCACATACCACAAATGTGGACATAAGGTGCAACTGCAAACAAATGAGGAATGGACAAGTAAAAACAGTAGGCATGCAGGCAGCATTAATGAATAAATAGAAGAGACCAAAAATGGGGGAAACTCCCAAAATCAGCATAATGCTCCTTCCTTGAGAAATCCTGGAACACCGACTACTGGCCAGTCACAACCCCCAGCCCCCAAAAACACACAGGCACACGTACTCTCTCTAAAGATCTGGAACCCAGAGGATGATCCCAGGGACTCTGACTACATTTTGAACTGTGTTGTTACTGAGAATGAGCTGTGGCACTTGCATAATTCCCCTGCATCTTTGGGACCAACAATATCAGTTTGCTAACAGTGCTAAGACCTCGATTAGGCTAACAATAAATTTGCATATAGAAAGGGTTTCTAAAGCGCACATTAACTGCGTGCAATATTTGCTCTGATGCCTTGCTCTTGAGGACTGCTGCTAACACAGCACAAGAGCTGACAGGGAATTTGTCAGTCAGGGCTGTAATTATGATGCACATTGCCAAGGATTGCTCTACACTGGGCTCCTTTGGCACATCACCCCTGCCAGTCTCCTCAGCATAAAGGGCTCTTGAAACAGCATTCCCATCTTTGCCCTGCTTCAGCAGCTTCCACCTTACCATCAGTAAGATGGACATGCTGCAGCATATTGCTGGAAAATCCCGCTTTTTCAGAAGCATGACAGGCTGTGAGTACTCTTTCTGTATGACTTAACTTTTTTGGCACAAGAAAACAGTGACTGAACAAGAACAAATTAATTCTGGAAGAAAATGCAGAATAAAAGGAGAGAGGATATGTAGAAGTCTGATTGTAGATTGTGTGTTGGTAAAAGGAGTCTGATCCCATTTTACAAAAGCAGCTATTGTCCTTTGTGAGATGTACGTGGTCTATGCACACAGCATTTAATCCAATTAGATTATATTCCCCACTAACAACTGCAGCAAGGAATAAAATCTGATGGAACACTTTTCACTCACCAGTGCAATTACAACACGGCTTGAAAGTGCTTTCAATCCTTCCTGAACATTTGCATTCCCCATACCCTCAGGAGCTCTGTCCCCAAGAAGTTTCCCTCTTCTCTACAGTTTCCTTCTTCTGCCTATCAAAGAAATACCCATACAGAGCACCCCCAAAATGATAGATGCAAATGGCAATATGCAGGGGAAATAAATCCTGACCCATGTGCCATTCCTCAGAAAGCCAGCACCAGCTCATCATCATATCCTCTTCTGCTGGGCCTTGCTCCAGGCATGTTTCACAGGATTAACTTCAGCTACAAGGGCATTTTGCTCTATATTGATTTTGTTGTATGAAAGAAAGCTGAGAATTAAACTTGCAAATCCTGATCTCTTAACTCTATTAAACGAGGCTAGGATAGATTAAGTTAGTAGTTAGTAGTTCATCTTTCTGAGGCTAGGCATTAAAAACATGACTCTAAGGTGAATCCTTGGGTGTACGTGGCTTGGCTGAAAACCAGGATCAGAATTTAAACAGCTTCACTTGAGGTTTCTTATTTAATACCCCAAGGATTTAATTAGAAAGATGGGAAATTAGGAAAAAAGACTTAAAACTGGCTTTCAGGGCATGTGATGAGTGGGGGAAAAAATCAAACATCTTTTAAAAATACATGTGATACAGTCTGCATGTGATGGAATGCAGGCAGCTGACAAGGGGGATGGGCCACTGGAATGTGCTGTCCTGAGTGAACTTGAAATACCTCTTGTTGCTCACCTGAAGCCCACAATGCTGGTCAGGGTCAGAGGGTCTCATCCTGCATGGGCATCCTCAGCTCCCTGGGTACCTTTCACTAATGAGAGAGTGATGCTCCCTCTCTCAGCAGGGGGTAAACCCAAATAAACTGGAAGCTGTGATGGTTTTGTAAGTCCTCATCTGCAGACTTACTACCTTTCAACATGAGGCAGGTGTCTGAACTTTTGAAGATGCACCAAAGCCTAGTGGCTTCTACCCACTGCAAATGCTTCCACCACTGCTCGCTACTTTTAATTCCCAATACTGTCTTAAAACATTGTCATTAACAAACAAACAAGAACCTGAAAGATGAGCCACTGTGTAGAAGTTTCATGGCTGTATTTTGAAATTGCTTTTTCTGAGCATGCAAACCACAAAATCAGGCAAGATCCTGTAATCAGGAGGCACCCACCCCCGCCCCCGCAGGCAGAAGCATTTCCAATAAAGCATTATAGCAACAACCTAAAAAAGTGTGTGACTGCACAGAGCCTGTTACCAGGCACACAGGAGAGGAGGAGCAGGAGGAGGAGGAGGAGGAAGAGGAGGTGGAGAAAGAAGGGGCACCAGCTGGTTGTTGAATATAGAAGCTGAGCAACCCAGTTTGAGATTACTGCCTTAACTCAGCATGCAAACCCCGCTGTATAATGGGGATAACCCCCCCAGGGGGACACATCACCACCAGGATTCTCACCCACAGTACGGCTTACAGCAAGATAAACACTTCATAGCCTTTTACAGAGGCACGGATCAGAGGCAAAAAGGAAAAAAAAAAATAAATTAAGTAATACATCAAGGCTTTGCTAGAAGCAGAATCTAAGGCCCAAATCTCCACTTCTTTGCTGTGCTAGACACAACTGCCTCAATATATTAAAACTATGTGAAATGACAGCCATTTGTTTTATGTGTTGTTAAATAATTTGGGTATTTGGACCATTATACTGCTTTGGTGCAGTGGTGTGTCCTTCCAACATCCAACTGAAAATCTCCTTGTCAGGACCCCAAGTCTTACACCTCCTAAGTTTTAAGGGAATAAACAAGTTACTAATGGTCCACTGTATTCCAAAAGTGTCCTGGATACAGCCATGAAACAAGACCTTGCTGTAGTAGGTACCTCAGCGGGGAGAAAGTGGTTTACAACCAGTATTGTGGGAAGGTTTGGGAGAATGTGTCAAAAATCATCCCCCCATCCCTGTCTCACTCTTGGAGTTATAGTGTGCAAGATCATAAAGCAAGCATTTGCAGCTCCTACTTGTGACTCAGTCTTCTGGGCTCATCTAAATGCCTGACAGAAAATAAAACACCTTCACCTCCCTACGACACAAAATACTTGCATGACTACTGCTACCAGTTTGGTTTAACTGCACCTATCATAGTCATTTGGACTGAATGAAGAATGAAGTGATTGCATAACATTTGTAAATCACAATGAAATATGAACCATACATATTAATCCCTGCTTTGAATCATGTTTAGATTCAGTGGAGCAGTGGTAACTGAGGCTTTAAGCAATGTGTCCATCCATAAATAACTCAGCATACTGCTCTTTACCAGAGAAGACCTTTCATGGTAGGGAAGTTCAATACACTCATAGGAAAAAGATAGTCAGAAGGAGATGGACAAATTGTTGAGACATAATTAAATACCAGCTTAACTTGTTTGTAAATAAAGTTCTTCATCCTACCTAATTTATGTAAAATCTTATGTGTACTGATACCTTACATTGCTTGAGAGAAAAGGGAAAAAAATCTGTTGTGGCAGGTTAACAGGGGATGACCTTGTTTATGACAAAATAATGAAAGTAACAGCAACAATTTAATAGCCTGGATATTAGTGATGGGAAGAATATTTTGCAGCATAGAAATTATGAAAAAGGCCTATAAAATCCAGTTTTGATACTGGTTGTATGTTCTCTGTTGCAATTCCTTTAAATTTCCACTGCCTCCACATCCTCCTATTATGAAATAATATCTTGTAATCTCCATTATAAATTACTGTACCTCCTCCTTAGAATTATGTAGGGTTTGAAAAACTCTGTGGCAGCTGAAAAGCCACTACACTCATTGCAGAGCACCAATTACCTAAGCACATTGGGCATTTAGTTAATTTATTAAAAGCTTTAGCATCTGCTTGGGCTGCAAATTTCTTTTAGTCAAAAAGCTCCCAAACATTCTTAACCAGATGAATCAATAAACTCTTGTCTGTGCTTGATCTTTCTACAGATGCAGAAGATCTTTCCCCTCATGGCTCAGCTCTCCCCACCCTGATCCATGGGATGATGCCAAGAGATGCTGTGCCCTCTACAGGTCAGCTTTCTGACCCTGAAGACAGCTAAGGAGCTCTATTCCAGCTGACAAAGAGGCTCTCAGCTCTCAGAAACGAACTCTAAGTGTTTTGATGCGCTTGGGCAGCCAGTGGTTGAGTCAGTGGGTCTTCTGAACGCAGCTGGGGCAAACAGCATCTTTATTTTTGTTGCTGAGAATCTGAGAGCATCAGATGTATTAATGGACCTGACTCTGTAGCCTGCCCTCCTCTGCACTTAAAAACTTGTAAGTTAACTTACAAATTACTTAGAAACTCTAAAAACACAGCAGCTGTGACTCTTTTAAACAGCTTCTCAGTCATCAGACCCGGCATCCCTCCGACAGCTTCGCCAGGCTGGTGTTACTAAGACTAATTAACACAGTCAAGCCTAACACTACCAGTTTTACAGGCTAGAAGAAATGATGACATTCATGAATTTAGAAAACAAGAGAGAAGGTATGAATTTAATGATCTGGGAGCCAGTCTTGAGTTATACAAAACACACTGAGTTAGGTATTCACAAAATTGCTCCAGCGTAATTGGCAGCACGTGGATTGTTTGCAAACAGCTTGCACAAACTACTTAGTGTTAATCATTTGTTCTGTGACATAGTTAGTCATGCACTATTTCTGCTCCTTGAGTGGGTGATTGTATCCTCCTGAAGGAGAGGGTAAGAACCAGTGAAAATAATGCATGCCCCGGGAGTTTAACAGAAATAAGTGCCTTCAATAAAATATGGGAGTGTCATGTCTCAGTAATCTCTGCAGGAGATTTGTGTCTCTCCATACCCATGCAAATAATCCACAATGACTCTGCAGAGTCTGGTGAACCAAAGCCTGGGGATAAGGAATTCATGTTGACTATTTCTGGCACCACGATTCTTTTTAACACTCCTAACAAGGGGGAGTGTTGCAGAGGAGTATCTAATTCCCCCAGACAACCTGAGAGGAAGGGATGACAAGTTCGGCAAGAGCATGCAAACTGCTGTCTCTCTCTCTGCAGGAAACAGTACTGCTTCAGGGAGAGAAAACCTCCAGCAAAAACAGTCACAAAAACGGAATTATATTCCCTGAAGACACAGGAATACTGGGATTTTATTTCTTCCCATCTTTCAGTTTTCATTATTTACATGATATTAACACTTGAATGCAAGCTTGGCCAGTCTAAGATACAGAATCCTAGAGTGGTTTGGGTTGGAAGGGACCTTACCCCCTTGCCAAGGGCAGGGATACTGTCCACTACACCAGCTTGCTAACAAGCCCCATCCAGCCTCTCCTTGAACACTTCCAGGGATGGGGAATGTATTATAGTTATTACAGCAATGTGCAGAATTATAGCTCCACATACTTCAGTGACCTGGGATGGAACTAAAGAAGGTGGAAAACCATAAGCTGAGTTGAATTTTGTTTCAATGAAGTTTTGATACCCCAGAAGTGCTCCCTGAGGTACCTCGCAAAATAGAGTGAAACAGTCAGCAGCAGTGAGAATAAAAGCAACAAAGGGAGACTCAGAAACCAAGATCTTCTGTTAAAGGATGCCCCAGCACTACACATTTTCAGTGGCAGCCACATTAGGCAGTTATTGTTCACAGACAGGCAACACGTAATGGGTAATTCTGACATCCCCTGGCAACTTTTCATCTTCCAGAGGAGACTTCTGACAAAGCACAGAAATACATCTGGACTTCTACCATGCCTGGTAAACCAGCTGCTATTTCAGTATTCAGCCCAGTGTATTTTCCTGTGGTTTTAACTGTATTGAAGGGGACTGAATTTCCCATTTGGGAGCCATGTTCAGTGGTCAGACTACAAACTCATTTCTTCTGCTCTTTCTGATAATAATAAGCCATTTTTTTTCTTATTATTCTCCAATGAAATTGTAATAATTTTGTGTGACTCTCGGAAGACATGCATTTGCTCTCACAGTGCTGGCATAATATAGATCCACAAAAAGATGAATTGCCTAAATTATTCTTGATCATAGTTAGTGAATTGCTTTCTATAGGTTTTTAGGCAAAGTGGGAACTCTGGTGAAAATAAGTCAAATTCAGGTAAAATTAAAGGTTAGAGTTGACACAAGTCTGAAATTCACTTATGAGTATATTTTTAGTATCACAACAACAAACCACAGATCCCGTTGGACTGATTCCTCATCCAAAGCAAAACAATACCACACTTAAATGAAGTCTGAATACTTTTTTTTTTTTTTTAATTATGTCAGTTGCATCAGAAACAGCATGCAGGGACTCATACAACTGAAAAGATTCACTTCAGCTGTTCTCCTCACATGAACATTCTCCCCTTTTCATGAACATTTCAGTAATCAAATTAACTAGGACAAATGCTCATAGAAAACGCACAGCAAAACCAAACACTTGGAGTATTTGCAAGTTCCATATTTCATCTATATCCAGTTCCTGTGTTTATTTGACTGGGGAAAAAAAGAATCATGGGCTTAATTAAACAACCAAACCTGTATCTCACACTGGTCCTTACTCAAAGCCAGTGAAATAAAAGGAAGTATTCCCAGAGATGTTTTTGAAGACTATGGGATGCTGCCATTCCTTTGTTCCGGCTTGTTCCAGAAATTTCAGGTGGTTTTCAGGCAGAGAAAAAAAAAATACCTGTGATTATCAGATGTATTATTCACTGTGAATTCTCACTTCATTTTTCCTTTAAAGTACAATTCTGGGGAGGAATACAAGGGCAGCTGGTCAGCAAGCTCCCATTCCCTGTCAAACAGAGCATCTTTCTTCTGCTAATCATGTGGCAGTGCAGCATCCCACCATGGGTCTAAATTTGCAACTTACAAACACGTAAGGGTTGTGAACACCCCAGGAGGACATCGTGGCACAGCCCACTTCCACATAACTGCATGTTACATATTTATATGCACTGTCAAAATGGTGGGAAGATACAAAACTGTGTTTCACTGGAATCCAGCAGGCTGAGCTATTTATAAATAAGTGCCTTATTTTTGGTGCTCTTCATTGCAGATGAACAGAGAGTGATGAGCAATTTATGTTGCTGATGATTTGTATCACAATAGAACCTTGCAGTCTTTTTCTGAAGTGTAAGTTTAGGATCTGTAGTATCCTACAGTGGAAGACAGGACCTCAGAACAAAGACCAATGGGCAAAATAAAGAAAGGATCAAATGAGCATGCCATACAGAAAATGGAAGAGCAGATAGATAACAGAGCATCTGAAAAGAATATTTGAGCATTCCTGGGAATTCTGGGCATCAGTATCCAAAACAGACCCACCACCCATCTCTCTAAAAACAAATTCTCAGTGTGAAGGAATCCTTTACCAGGAGTATTCCACACTAAGGGATTTTCAATTTAGACAATTTAGAAGAAAATATTGAACAAAATATGGCTTAATGAACATGAAATAAAAGTCATTAGAAGGATGACAAACTCTGAAGAAATCTTAGGGGTATAACTGAAGTGAAAAAGGAGGTTTTAATTAACAAGCTTGTAAGCACCCTGTACTATGTAAATAATTCACGTTTATAAAAAGATGATCATAAGGATGACAGAATAATCATCATTTTGCCTTCCCTGTGTTGACTGCTGATGCAAGATTCCTAATCAGATGCCACAGGAGTATTCTTAACCATACCAGCATACCCAGGATATTTCTATACTGATACATTGTGATAGGAACTTTTATAGAGGTGATTAATGAGTGTTTTTTATCTCCCCATTATCACTGAGGAAGAAACACTTATGCCATATTTTACCATTTCCCTGGTCATGAGTTCTGCAGCAGACACTTTCCCAGATCATAGAATCATGGAATGATCTGGGTGGGGAGTGACCTTGAAGACCATTGCATTCCATGGCAGGGACAACTTCCACCAGACCAGGTTGCTCAGAGCTCCATCTGACCTGACCTTCAACATTTCCAGGGACAGAAGATGAGACATCTGAAATTTTCATTCTGCGACGTTAAAACAAAACATACCAATGCCTTCTTCTGTAACTACCTGTGTTTGCCTCAAGGCTCTCAGTGGGTATCTATGCTGCCTTGGAGCTCTGTAGTTTATCACCTATCACACCCAGAATGTAAACAGAGGAAAACCCAGGCACATAAACTTTTCATCTTGTTGCCCTTCCAAAGTAGGGTTAAAATCAGCTCTATGGTATTAGTACACTAAAACAATGTAAATCACAGCTAAAACATTTTCAGAACACTCTCAAGGAGGGCAGCTTCAAGTAAAGGTTGGATCTGTTTTTCCCACTTTTGATACTCACATTAAATACAGAGAATTCTTAAAAACAACTGCTGTCTTATGGAAAGCAGCTACATATGAGTGAGTCTTACACACTCTGAAAGTAATAATTAATTATGCTTTCACCTAAAATAACATTGGAAAATTATCTCACTGTGAACTCAATGATACTGACTTTTCTTCTGATTTGCAAAATAAAAAGATCTTTTTAAGCCAGTGTGAGTGAGTATGCTATTAAAAAAAGTGTAATGCAACTGTTTTATCAGTAGCATCACTGAGAGAGGCTGATGCATAATTCAGCTGCTCTTTCTGTTTGTTATTTGCTATGTCTAATAGCTCTTTCTTTGCAACAAATGCAAGATTTCATTTTTAAAATCTCCGTTGATGCTTGAAGATCTGTCTTGTCTTTTAACTCTGTCTCAAGTTAGAAAGTCTTGTAAAATGTCATATGAACAACATGGGCAATTGTTTCCTTCACAGTCTCAAAGAACCTGGAAGTGGGATAGCATGCCTTCAGGGAAATGCTAAGAGTTTAAAATATGCCTGCGCCGAACATTCATAGATTTTTATAATCCATTCAAATACTTTCCACGTTGTAAAACAAGCTTTGGAAACTATGATCACTGATAAATTGGGTGAAAGAAGAGTAATAAAAATACCGTAGAAAGAAGAGGGAAAAAATGCTGGCTGATTCTTCTGAGCTCCCAAACATTTGAATTTTCCTGTATAAGAATCGAATGATCACAGTAATTTCCCCATTTACTGTGGTTCAGTAATTACAGTACTGTAATTCACAGCTGATAGTGCACCTGTCCCCACCTCTACTCCTCCCATCTACAGCCTGCAGCCACCCATGCCAAAACATTTCAGATAAAAGTTAATTATCCAGCACTAACACTGTACACCAGACCCTTCCAAACTGCTGCCAACTTGAAACCTTTCCATCAGCTTCGAATGACTCTCCCAGCTCACCATTCCTGCAGCAGGGAGCATCCAAGAGGTGCAGCATCATCTCTCCACTCACTGACAAGGCACTCAGAGCTTGCAGAGGCACAGGTACGGCTGCCTAGCATGGGGGTGGCATCTGCTTTCTGCCTGTAGCAACAGGGTATTCCTGTGCTCCAGGGATGCAAGATGCTCATCAGTGGCTGTATGAACCTACACTGCAGGGAAATAATACACAGAGCTCAGATCTGAGGGGTGAACATCAAGCCTGAACAGAGAGACTCTCTGGAAGTCTGTCTGCAGCCAAATCCAAGACTCAGCACCAGCTGCACTCAAACTTTTGGTTGCAATGCCCCACAAGGGCAGCATGTAATGTTACAATGGCTGTGGTTTGCCTGTCTCAGTTCTTCATGGAGCTGTCCACAATTACCAAGAGCAATACTATCAGCTTGCTGTGACAGCTGCAAAGCACTTGGGGCCAGGCTGTGAACTTCTGAGTCACACTGATGAGAAGCCCCTTGAACAAGCAGCTTTGCTTGAGTGTGACTCCGTTAATAAATGAATCATCTATCAGTGCTGCCTACTCAAGCTTAAATCCTTCTCCCATCTCTCTTGCTGCTTTCACCATCTGCACACCCTTTCCTGGTGGTGCTGAGAACCAATTTGGCTGACTGACAGGGGTTTGGGGAAAATGTGGAGTCTTTCAGGGCCAGACCAGAAGTAAAGAACAGTCACTGATGTCCAAAGCTCCAAACCTGAAGTCTTTGTGCCTGAACCTGCTCCTATCTATTAGGAAATCCCTTCTGGGTACCTACTGGTATGATGCTGCATGCATCCCAGCAAACTGGTACTCCCAAACCCTAACCAGAAGATGTCTGACCCTGGTCCCCAAAGCATCATGAGGGACTCTGACTGTAATTCCAGGCATGAAGTTCAAAAAAAGGTTTCCATCCACACCCAACCACACCAATGCCTCACACCCTTTGCATTATGTCTCTCTGGCAACAGCAATAAACCATTACCTACCTCTGACATAACCCCTGTTCCCATCACTGCTGCCCTCAGCAGTTTCCAGAGAAGTCTTCGGGGAAGACAATGTCTTTTGGGAGTGGCAAAATGGTTTCTTGGGCAAGCATTACTCACTGGAAGTAACTATTCTTAGCCAGGGATCAAGACAGCTCTGGGAATTCAACCCTGATTTGGACAAGCCATTATTCTCTGTGCTTGGTGATCCCAGCTCTTTGTCTAGTGCTCTCCTACAAAATTCAGTTCCTTTTTTTTATGCTGCTAGAACTACAAAAAGTGAAGACATAGGGCAGGGCATCTCCTCTTTCTCTTCTCAATTCAGCTTATTTTCTCCTTCTCTGCCCCTGTGTCACTGACGTGATGTTTCCAGTTTCTTGCTTAATTTTCTTGTTTTCTTCCTCCTCTTTTCTCTGGATGCTTTTAGCTCTTCAGAACAAATTCTGCAATGTACAGCTATTTGTATTGCAGTGAGATCTGATGCACTTTCATTGCATCAAATTGGGAAGACAGCCCTTCCACTCTTTAAGAGCCCTTCATTAAGACCTACAGAAACATGGGTTTATAGTCTGAGTCTTTATTGGAAGGCAAATTAATTTTTTTAAAACAAACTTTTTCCAATTTTCTGCTGATTACAATAAATACAGAAATTCTAGCCATGGTATGCCTGGTTTTCTTTCACATTTAAACATTAATTGGAAATCCAGAGGGGGAAATAATAGAACACAATATAAACATTTTATTAGAGGGCTTAAAACTGCAATTAGATTCAGCACAGCCTGAAGTCCTAACACTGTGTTTTCAATATTTCATGGGGTTAAATAGCAAACAATTTATTAAATATACCCTAAATGAGAACTTTTGTAAGTAGTCTTTCATTTAATCACAAGAAATAAACTGAATAACACATCACAAGATTCTTTGATGATTTCTAGTTTCTATAGCTCTACTTCCAACAGCCTTTGTGGACAAATTCTTGGGGGAAATAACTTACTTTTCTTTGTTAACAATCTGTTCAGTACAGTAACTTATGTACTCATACAGAATTTGACAGCAGGTCGTCTTTAAATTTGTCTGTTTTAGACAAAATTATCATTTTTGCTTAGTGGATTAAGCCAAGTATTCCTTGATGTTTCTTCTGGTAATACCTGTTCTGCAGCAAAGTAATAATCAATGATTTAAGGCTGTCATATTTTAATCACTCATCACTGACAGGAGTTTGTGTAGTGCATTATCAAAGACCTAGCAGCAAGGAAGACATTGTTTTGTGAACACACAAAATAGAAAAGAACGGCCAAACCCAAAATAAACACCATGTATGGTACAGCATTTTATGTTAACTCAGCTTTTCTGCATCGCAGAATCAGCATGGGATAAGGAATGAGAAAATCTCGTTACTGGTCAGCTCTGAGTGAGTGCTATCCCAGCAGACTTCTGGCTCTTTCTGTCTCCAACAAACTTTAAAATTAAGGAACCAGAGGAGAGAACTGAAGTAAAAACATTCTCACTACTTTCCTGCATTCTGAAAAGGGATTTTCTGTAGCTGTGATTAACTGAATATGCCTTAAACTCTGTAACTCAAATAAAGAGATTACTTTGGGCTTTTCCCCCTCATTCTTTGTTCCATGCAAAGATTTTTGATAGAGGAAATATCAGTGAGGTTTCTGGCTGAAAGAGAAGCAACCTGGCATTTGTTTGCACATCCTCTCAGTTTCTGCCCTTGATTCCTCTCAAGGACCCTCTCAAAAGCCCTCCCAGAGTACACAAAATGTTAAGTGCCACTGCACTGTTTACTTGGTGTGAGCTGAAGAGAGTTGCTGGCCACAGGGGAAGACCGAACACATGTTCTTCATCTACACAGAAACTAGTACAAGCTTCCAGTATCTGGACTAAGACAGATTAGCAGTGACAGTTTAAATGACCAGAGCCAGCAACCAAACGTGTGTGTTAATACTTCTCCCTGGAAAATGGAATTATTAAAACTTTTTCCCCAGCCAATAAAAATCACTTTTCTGCAAAAATGAAATTCTGGCTCTGAGAAGCAAGAAAAAAGTGTCCTTGGGTATTAGTTGGAAAGAAGCTTTCCCCCATCTCCATCTTTTGCTGTAATTTCTGCCTGCCCTCACTGGCGCAATGCATACTCTGTGTCTTGCAGGTCAGTATGACTTCTGAGGACACTATGTTCACAGTGGTATTCCTATATAATTCCTCACCCAAGGTGATATTTGATAGGTATGTCTGATGTACATATCTATCAAACAGGATGCTGTTAAAAAATAGCTTAATTCCTTTAAAAACAAGTGAAAAAATTAAATGCTCATAGGCAGTTTCTTTTTGCAGCATCTGAGGCTGGCCTTGTATTTCACTGGAAAATTCAGTTTAACCTGGAACTCTGATTTGGTTTATTTATTCTTTTGACCCTTTCTAAAGTCATAGCAGTAATCAGCAGCACTGCAGGTTCAGTTGCTCAAGAAACCAGGTAAAGCACAGACTGGCAGGGGCTGATTTGCAATTTGTTCTGTTTAGTTATTCTGAGAAGATTCCTCTTCATGTTAACAGACATCAGAGGTCCTGATTTATCTGAAACCCACTAAAAATACTCCTTTAAATTCAGAGAACACTGCTCCAAACATGACCTCCACTGTTTCTGATACTATCACCAACAAAACGGATATTATGGGCTATTCTTCCCAGACTCTCAGCTCTGAGCTGTACTACTAGAAGCAATATCACTGTATTTATGTATGGTTCATGTTCCCTGGATCTTTTCCTTGTTCCATCTATGGGAAAATTATTAATGATGTTGGCAATCTTGAATCAAAAATAAAGTTTTTCTCTTGATACAAACATACATAAGATGACAAGCCATGCCTCAGTGGCATCAGTGCTTGTGAGCTGCTGTCTTCAAAATAATGAGCTGTCAAAGCTGCACTGCAATCTGCATTTGTATTAGTAGTGAAGAAATCCAATGGGTTTTTTTCCTTGCTGAATGACAGTGTTAAATTGTTACTGTCTTACTGAGTGTGAAAATTTACTGAAATGATGGTAAAGTGGGAAAAGTACACAGCATTTTTTCAGGTAACAACAGCACTTGGACTTACTGTTAGTGTACATTAACAAATCAAAGATATAAAATGAAAAAAGTCAGTTTATTCTGTGTGGCCTCTGTTGAAACTAAAACACACAAACCTCTGGAATAAGCTGCTGCTTTTGGGAGAACAAGTGTAGTACCATACATTCTGATGGCTGTTGTCTTGTGATTATTCATGTCATAGGGAAAGACTGCTCTCCTTTTTTTTTTTCCCTCTGGGTGGTAGAATTTAATGAGAAACGGATTTTTAAATATGCTTGGACAAACACAAAACTTTTGAAAACACAATTTAGGTATCTTACATGGCTGTAGATGCCCATCTGTGATGCTGTGGATTTCCTCTCATGTTACATGTCTGAAGTATTACTATCATCAAATACCAGAGAAAGAGACAACAGGCAGTATTATTGAAATGTATTTCAGTTCTAGATCTTTACCTTCCCTTTCATTCTAAGCATTACTTTTTGCCATGTTGGAGAAGATTTGCTCCAAGATCAATGTATTTTTTTAATTACAGTGAACATCTGCCTGTTGTAAATCTCTGCATGAAGTAATGACATTAACATTCAGCAGCAGCACAAGACATTGCATGTGTATGTTCCTGTCCTGGTGTAGTGTGGAAAGTGAGACTTTGCTAGACATTACTACTTTAAGACCACCCTAATAAAATTTTGGAATGCTGAAGAGAAGCAGTATGAGACAGCATCTAGTGAAATGGGTTTGTTATGTTTGCCATGGTCTTCTCATACACACACAGGGGAAAATGCTCTCCAAGGGCAAACAAGTTTTGGGTCTGCTTCTGTCCCTGCATGGAAGTAAGATATCTGCAGGCACTCCCAAGGGCATGCTGCAGTGGTTTTGTGGGAGGAAAGATGCTCTGTCCAAGCATCAGTAGGAGGCGTGACCCCAGGGCTGGCAAATTCAGAAGCAGAGCTAGGAATCAGTCTTCTTTTCTTCTCTGGAAATCTGCATGCTGGGCCTATCAGCAAAAATCTGCCTTGTCTACAATAACATCATTTATATTTTCCTCCTCCAAGATGATCAGTCTGTAGAAGAGGCCAATCTGCAGCTCCAGGTCTATAGAGACAGGAAGGTTACAGGTCTGCAGCATGTTCATTTCATGTTAATGCTAGTATGGGATGATGAGCAACACAAAATTGCTGCCTGCAACAGAGACTGCTGAGGCCAACAACTCCAGGGACTCCTGGGTCCAATATGCTCTTGGAAATCCTGTAACTCTAGGAGATATGCAGGGCAAGGCTACCTTCAGTGTTAGCCTTAAAAGAATATGTATTTTTTTTCATAATAATTATTTTTTCAAAATAATATTTTCACTTATTACATACTAATAAAATAGTATGTAATAAGTGAAAGTATGAAAAAACAGTGTTCAGAAAGATGTCAGCCCCTCCAAGACAACCTTGAGAGACTAACACACTTTTATTATCTGCTAGCCTTTGAGTACGACTGAGTTGTTTTTCTAAATCCACAGAGCCTTGAAAAGTAATTTTTTTTAGCTCAGCCTGAAGGAAAAATAGAGTCTGTTCAGCACATGTGCAGTGCCAGGCATTAGTTTCACTGCCACTGAAGACAATACCAGGTAAAGTTTGCTTAAGAACAAAGTTCTGATTTGAACAGACTGGTCCACTGGGCTCCCTGCTGAGAACCATTTGAAAGTTAAGCAGGAGCTTTGAAGTCTGTGGAAAGCAACAATGAAATCTAACCCTGTGCTGCATGTGTTGAACAGATCTTGTGAACTCAGGCAGCTTTGGGTGAACTTAGACCCTTCTCCGAGATGGAAGATAAAATAATGATAATAGCCAGATCAAGGAAATACTGGGTTCAGGATCTGACCCTCGGGGAGCTTTGGCTGTTGACTCCAGCACCATTGTAACTGCAGCTACAGGGTTGGTAGATGTAACAGCAAACTTGGATGCTGTTGGCACCATCAATAACAGAATTCAGCAGCACTGATTACCCCTGAGTTTCTTCTTAAATCTAGAGAGACCTGAGTTACACGGATTTTGCTGAGGTAGAGAAGCCTAGCTGAATTAAAGGGGCTAAAAAGAGCTGGAGTGGGGAGTTTGACAAGGACATAGAGTGATGGGAGGAGGGACAGCAGCTTCAAAATACCAGAGGGCAAGGTTGGATGGGTTATTGGGAAGAAATCCTTGACTTTGAGGGTGTTGAAGCCCTGGCACAGGTTGCCCAGAGAAGCTGTGGCTGGCCCATCCCTGGAGGTGCTAAATGCCATGCTGGACAAGGCTTGGAGCAGCTTGGTCTGGTGGAAGATGTCCCTGCCCATGGCAGGGAGTGGAATGAGATGCTCTTTAAGGTCCCTTCTGCCCCAAATCAGTCTGTGATTCAGACCAGCATACAGCAGTCACATCTGCAGTTACAGACCAGGAGACCTAACACAGACTTTTCCCACCTTTTCTATCACAATTCAAACACACAAAAACTGAAAAAAAACTCCAAACCCACAGAAATGTGATCCAGGCTGTCGTTTATGATTGCTTTTGCAAAGCAAATTCACTTAGCAATCTTGCTTTCTGATTACATTTTGAGACCAAAGTTGAGCTATCTTTTTATACAAAACAGCTATTTATCATGTACTTAAAAGGAGGCTTGTACCAATTCACTTGTGACTTCCCTTGCCCAAACTTTACAAAATAGAGCATTTTCTTCCATCTCTTTTACCTGAAGATGACTCCTGGCATCAAACACACAGTTGCAAAATGCTGTGCCTATCACCTTTCTCCAGAGTGTATAACAGTAAGTTGCCATCTTTGTATGATAGAAAGTTGAGCTTCTCATGCTACTGCCACTTCTGACTTATATTTTGTCAAACACAAAGGATTCAGTTTCTATTTTAGCTAGACAATCAAGCAGTCAGGCTGAGCTGTAGTTTCCAGTACTTAAGTTAGGCAACTCAAATCAGCACAAATCTGATCCAGTACCAAAGCACAAATACAAAAAATCCTGATGCTTTAGCTCAGCTCGAAGTGAAGTCAAGTTACACTGAACAACTTCCCTGAGAACTGTCACCTGGTGCCCAACCTGCAGTGCCCATACACAGACCAGCATTAAGATCAGTAACAAACACTCTAAAAGCCTTTCGTGTTTTTTTTTTTT
>WEIU01020639.1:62915-74913 GCA_013389925.1 Aegithalos caudatus | reverse complement strand
TTTTTTTTTTTTTTTTTTTTTTTTTTTTTTTTTTTTTTAATTAAGTTACTGGTTTGTTTACAAGAGTGGATTCACTTGTGTGTAATGGAGTTCTTGCACTCCAACTGACTGATTATGTGTATTTTGTCCCCTGAAATTACTTACAGATGTAAGTTTACTTGTCTTGGGTTTGCTTTGTTTTGCAGATATCCTACCAAATTAAGAAGAGAAAATTCCATAAGGACACTGGACTTCTTTCAATACATTTTTAAAAAGTAAGTATTTAATCAGTTCAGACGTAATCAGAGTCCTAAATGATATTGATTAGGTGGAAACGGCACAATTGTGTCTTAGAGTGGGAAGGAGAAGCCAACATTCCCTTAGTCTCCCTAATAAGTCTCCACCTGGTTAATTAAATGAATAAGTTCTATCTCAAATCTGTGTCTTCCAGTCATAGTTTTGCAACTAATAGAATAAGAAAGTTGTCCTGAGCCCTGTGTGCCTGATGAAACTTAACACAAATTTGAATGCTGTCCAGCAGCTACTTACAAGAATCTGCTTTTGGTTGATCAGCTGAGACTGAATCTGACAAATTTTTTTGGGGAACAACAATTCCAGAAAGAAGCATAAGCTAATTGCAGAACAGAGAAGAACCAAGGTTCACTAAGACTGCCATGAGTTATTCCCTGATGACTAATAATAATTTTAAATCCTCAGAATTATTTGTCTGGATTTGCTGTCCCTGCCTTGCTAACAAATCACAGCTGATAAGGAACACTGCAAGTTTGTCAAAGAGCTGAACTTGTCTACAGGAAGAAGTTGAATCTCTTTAGCCTGATTTAGGAATTGCTAGTTAGTTACAGTGGTGTCAAACACCCCCGGACACAATCATAATTCAAAATAAGCACTATTCAGACTATAATATGAATGCTTTTGTGCAATGCTCCAGAGTGGTTTAAATAACTCCTATAGGAGAAAAACCAACATTTTTGCTTAAAACAGTGCTATTTGTTCCTTGTTTAATGCTTATATTCTTCTGTGAGCAAATCTGCAAAACTTGAGGTTGTGATGACAATGGTCAGGTTGACAGCATTGTAAACAAAGACAGAACTACATTTTTTGAATAAGTTGCATATTGCATTTTCTGTGTGGAAAAAGGTCAAATTCCAGGCTGGTCATGAGCCAGAGGTTTCTGTCCATGGTGTTACTTGAAGGAAACCAAGATGAGAGTGCGACCATTGTGTCTTTGTGACCTGAAAATTGAAGAATCTGAAGAGTCAAGGAAAGCAAAGAGTGTGATTGAGCTCATTCTGTATGTTTAAAGTTATCTTGGATACAGCTGAATCATATGTTAATGGAATACTAGACCTACATGAGTTTATGAATATAAAGCCAATAGGCATTCAGTAAAAAACAGGTTCCCTTTGACTATTCCAGCAAGATGTCATCAGTCGTGGGAGGAATAAGCATATGAGTGTAGTAATGCTTTAATCACACTGAACACATTAAATTATCTCAGCTGAAGGCTTGTCATCAAACTACATAACTTGAAATAGCAGCAGGATCCTGGCAGAATTAGGCAAAGTGGGGAGAGTCCATGATGGTTTATTTGCTTTTTTTCTCCTGTGGTCCATGTGGTTCTACAGATTCATGGCATCTGCTGAGGACTGGGTAGTTTTAAATATTAGAAAGCTCCAAATGGTATTAACACACTGCATTAAGGAAGAGCAAACATTGAGTTCTGCTGGTACCATGCCAGGGAAACATATCCTGTAGAACATTCTGCAGAGGACTGCCATAAAATCAGTGAGCGTTTGCTGTTAAAAAGTTGTTGAAATACTCTTGTAAAAATAGACTTAGTGTGAATAATGAAAAATAGAGGTGAAAAGTGTGTTCAGCTAATGAATTAATAGAAAGCCAAATGAATTAGATGTTCTTTAAATGCTGTTTTTCTTTTTGTTAGATAAAGGGCAGCTTTCTAATTCAATCAACAATTATAAATAAAGGGAAGATTTATTTTTATGTACTCATGAGGCTCGGGAGTTTAGAAAAGATAATAAGCTTTTGTTAGGGGTTCAGAAGATTCTCAAAAGCTTTAGAAGCAACTTGCTTCCAAAAGACTGCAGGTTTTCCTAGAGCGGACATTACTGTTGTGGAAAAATGATGACATTTTGGGGTGAGGCCCTTTAACTCTGCTGGGGACTGCTACTGCATTTAAAAACTCACAGTGATGGGGGATAAAGATTTTAAAGGGCAAGAGTTTGCAAATGGTGTGAACCATGATGATCCTGAACTAAACCTGTGATGACAAATGAAAGGAAAAGTTGCTCTTAGGTCAGCCCTTTTCTAATTGGAAAGGCTTCCTTGAGGAAGGGCCATGGAGTACCTGGTAAATGCACAGCTGTCTGATTGAATCAGCTTTTTGTCTTGATATGTGCTTATGTGGCTCAAAGAAAGGTCATGTGAAAAAGCCCACAAATCTGAAAGAGTAAAAAATGGACTCATCCTCCAATCTGTGCATTTTTCTTCACACCAAAATAAAATAGATGATTTTGCTCTCTGATAGTGATTATGCCTTTGTGTCCTGCTACTAAATCCTACTGGAGACGAGAAAGCTCCTAAAGAAGCTGGGAGTTACCCCAATAAGGTGGGAAGCTAGCGGAGTAATGTGGTTACATATGTTCTCCTTTATTCATCTAAAATGGCAGGTTTATATATGTTTCTATATTGTTTACATCTCAAGGTGTTTCTACACTTGTGTACAGTATAGAAAGAATGTAATCAAACATTGTTTACTTTATACTTAAGGTGGGTAGAACATCAAAGTAATACAATTAGCTACTGTTACACAAAAAAGCCTCTTCTGCTCCCTGCACACCTTAACACAATTTCTAACTGCGCCACAGATTTTGGCCTTGCTCAGGCCTCATACCTGGGGGCCCCAGCTGGGGCCCAGGCTGGGTTGCCCAAACTAATTCAGGGGCAAATCGTGATCCTGCTCCCTAAGAAATCCTGCTACAAGCTCCAGAGAGGCTTTGTTGAGGCCATTTAATACTTGAACGTAACCTACAAGAAAAGTGGGGACTTACTTTTTTTTTACTTGATAGAGCCTGGAGTGGTAGGAGAAGGGCTAATGTTTTTGATCTAAGACAGGCAAGATTGTTTACAAAGAGAATGGAACAACACTGGCTCATGTTGCCTGGAGAGCTGATTCCATGCCTAGAAACCTTCTAGGTGAGGTTTCTCAGGCATTTGAGAAACCTGGTCTGCTTGTAGGTGTGCTTACCTGTGGCAGAGGGACTAGATTACCATTCTCTCTTCTAGCCCAAACTCTTCTAGAATTCTTCTGTGTTCACAGGTTTTTGCATCTAGATGTCTGAACATGATGGGTAGATTTTGCAGTTCAGTGGTGAAAATAAAGTCAGTGATAGAATTGGGTGAGTGAGTCAATCATCAATTAATCAATCAATCAATAAATCAGTCACTGATTTCACAGGTATTTCAGAATAATGCCTTATTTCTACCCCAGCTCTGATGAACTCAGTAACTACCTGATGGTGGGCAATTATTTCTTGGTTAAAATAAAGTATGTCAAAGCACAGTAAAGGCTTGCTGCAGCTGAGCTTGTCAGACAGTTATGTCCTTTCCTTGTTTCTTAATCTTTCTTGCCTTGTTCTGTTACTGTCTACATCTCCACAGCCTGAGATCTTTTAGAACTTTGCCTTAAAAATTTCTGCCCCCTCCAAGCACCATCAGTAGTCATCTCCTGAACAGTAATGTTTCTTTTTCTGTCCTGTCTGCAATTCATACATCCATTTTCTGCCACTCTGCAAACCTTAAGTTAGCTAGTAATTCTACTCCAAGTGACATGAGAGTGAAGTTGCACAGATGAGTATGTGTACAGTGGATTTTTGCAGGTTTGTGAGGTAGACCTGAAAAGTTCTGGAGTATTTTTGTGTCTGAAATACACAATACAAATTATACTTGCAGTCTACTAACACAATGTGTTAGCCATAAAAGATATATGAGCAAAATCAATCCCAAGCCTATTGACTTACAAAATGGCAAAAATTGAATTCCTGATGTAAATAGTATTTATTTCTAGCTTATTCTGGAACATTGTTAGACTTATCTAAGCAATTTTCTCCATGCTGTCTTGGAGTCTTCTTTAAAACTTCAGTACTTTTCCTTTGTCTCATTGCTTCTCTTTTTATGTAATGATCTTCACAGCATAGAAACCAATGGAAAAAAAATGCATGTCTTGAATGTATTTCTTCCACTCCCTATTATTTTCAAGTAGAAACTGCTTGAGAGAGTATTCCTTGTGCTGGGTCGTTCAAGGGACTGAGGATCAGGTTATTTAATAGCAGGCCTATTTAATATGCAAATTAATTAGAGGAATGATGACTACAGAAGTATGATTTATAAGGTTTGTGCTTTAGTAGCAACAAAAGATCTGCAAATGCCAACATAACACATTAACCTTACTTTATGAGTTAGGGTTTTTCATAAGAAGAGAAAACCTTGATCCTAGAGATTAGAATCAGAATCTACACACCTGGAAGTATGACAAGGTAGCACTTTGAATTTACTGTTAAGTACATAAACCCTGAGACAACTTCACATCTTTTCACAACAGCTTCTGAAATGGTTAGAATCTATTCCAAATGTTAAAAGATTTTTACTTAAAAGTCAGCTTTCAGACACCCAGATGAAAAATGTCAATATTTATGTGTGGAATTTCATAATAGAGGAATGTTTTAAAACATCAGACATTCTGGGATTTAGTACAAAGAAGAGTTAAGATTTTAGTTTGGTTTTTTTTNTTTTTTTTTTTTTTTTTTTTTTTTTTTTTTTAATTTTTTAGGAAACTAAAGGTTTCCTATTTAATTTATGGCACTTTAGCTTTGTGGAAGGGTTTCCCAGTTATGAAAAGCTTGTAGTGTATTCATATTATAATACTTTTGTTCTACCTTTTTATATTCCAGACCTGATAATTTCACTTTCCTCTCTTCAAGTTAGTGTAGCTAAGGGATAACATTCAGCATCTAATCTAAAAAGGGGAATCCCCCTCATGAGTTCAAGAATCGAGGTGAAATACTGAGAAAACAGAGGCTGGTAATCAAAATGAAATGAAATACAAAAACATAAGAGTGAGAAAAAATGATGAGAATATTACCAGTTAAGAAAGCTGCAATACTGATATTTTTTATTCCGTGTTTGAGGACAGCAAATACTTATTGGCAAGCTATGATATGCAAAGCAATTTTATCTAAACCACCCTGATTGCCTTGTATTAGCTGAAGTGTTTAGTTCTAATAAGAAAAGAGCAGAAGATGCTACATTCTCTGACTTTAGGAATGAAACAACCTATACACTTCAGTCCTTCTCTACCACCTGCACAGGCACTGCTGGCAGAACTAAAGTTTGATGGATAGATTAGATTTGCTCAGTACTGGAGTCCGAAATTTTCTAAATATATACCTTATTTAAGTTTAGGGTAATTTGAGAGTTAGGTTCACCTTTGTTATTTGAGTAAATTTAGCTCTTACAGGGCCTGAAATAGACAGGATTATGTCTGTTTAATAGGCAAGAAATGACATCAAAGCTGATTTCATCATGGCTAGGACATGAAGCCTCAGCTCCCTCAGGTGATTATCCTTGTCATAAGTGGGAAAATGAATAGTCCTGTGGACTTCAGTCACACTCTTATCCCACCCCGTGGGATGAGGTGTTCAGAGGAAGGTTTTCAAATCCTCGAGTTTTGAACCATAGCCTGCTTGTCTATACAGCATATATCACCTTATAAAATTGTTTCAACTATTTTAATTATCATAATAATGCATTATGAAGTGGGATTTCTTTTCCAGTGAGGTGAACGTTTAAAGAGACACTCATGTAATTTGTGTGTGATTTTTATTTCTCTCCTATTTTAAATGATATGTGAGGATTCCTGAATTTTTCTCTTCTAAACAACGAAACAAGGAAGTTTGGAAATTTATTATGTTGTAATTTGTATAGAGCTTTAACTAATTACTTGGCCTTTATGTGAACTCAGTTCTCTTGGGAATTGTGAATGAACAGGATATGGATTCCTATTTCCTTTTGTCAACAGGGATGACAAAAAAGGTAGTAATTTCTTCCATCTGTAGCGGTGGAAATCATCATAATGCTCTAGCTTCTAGTTCAATACTATAAACCATCAGGTGGTGGAAAATAATAAACTAGTTTTATTTGTCTGTAACAGATACAAGAGATTCTGAACAGAACTTTCTTCTGAATATAACTTTCTGAAAAAAGGAAGGTGATTGATGCTTCTTTGCTTGGAGTCCTTTTAAGGTGTTGACAGAAACACTTCTGTGAGAACTGAACTTGTTTTAAGGGTGAAGTTTACTGCTTTGGATGTTCATAGTGAAAAAAAGGTATTTAGCATGGTCTGTGGTGATTGCCTGAGGATCTAATTTTATTTGGGTCTTCTGATACTACCTTCCTGTGGTGTTACATCTACATAAATAACAGTAGATTGCTTTCATTCCAGTTTTTCTTTGTGTGCACCATATATAGTAAGTAATAGAGTGAACCTTGCCATCCAAATGTGTTGTGCTTTTGCAAATTACATGAAACTTACTGTTTCTGATCCCTTACTTGTCCTTCTTTAAGTCACCTAAACCACTCGCAGCAGATGCAAACGAAATGCGGGGAACATTTAATTGTGCTTTAGTGGATTTCATAAACATGAAGCTCTTTCAGAACAGTTGTAATTGGCATTAACTTTTTGAAGAACTATGATAATGATGGTGTCTGAGAGAGATTAGGATCTTCAAGGAGAATCAGAAAGTGTTTTGAGAATATATTAACTATGAGTTTTGGTCCATTAGCTGTTATAATGCCTTCAGAGGTAATCACTATAATTTTTTTTTTCTTTTTGAGAGTTCTGAAGATTTCATTCCTTCCTTGTTCTTGCTACAACTCCAGTTTGCAGGACACTCCCAAATCTCTTCCACTTTTCTGTATTTTCCATTTCTTCCATACCCTGATCTGTTCTAAAACAGTCTGATATGAGTTTCCTTCTTTCCTCCATGTTGGGTCTGGTTTTGGCACTGCAGGAGGAATATATTGTACTCAAATCAATGCTTCAAACACACTGTCAGCTCTCTACTGCTTCCTCTGGGAATGATCTGCCAGGTGGTGATTTCCCAGGTCTGTTTTAGGAGAGGGAAAAACTGCACAGAGTTCTCCTAATATCCATGTGTCTTATGTAATCTATTTTTCTCTCTGATATTTTGCCTCGTGGAACATTGGCAAATGGAGGAAAAGAATGCTGATCTCTGAGCATCAGCTCTTCCCTGAAGGTAAGACTCAGACTTCTGCTTTTTGTGATGGATCACATTCCAGGCTCTCCATTATACAGAGCCAGGCATAAGACAGGCTCTAAAAGGTTTTGTTTTTCTTTTTAAAAATAGTCTATGTTAGTTTAATTTATCTAAGTAATGCAAAGCAGAGAGTAATTTTTAAATGAAAAGGTGACAGCATCCTGACATGCCATTGTCCAGGACAGTTCAGTTCCTTTCATTAATACACAGCAAGAGAAAGTAGGATGATCCTGCAAATACACAGCCAAAGTTGATGTGCTACAACCTTATGACTCACCAAGTGTTCTTCATCAGTATGTGATGACTTGGATTTAGTAGAGCCCTAACTCCAGACAGTTCCTTGCAGACCCAAGTCTGACTCGTGGTTCATTGCTGCTTCTTGTTTTTTTTTCTATTGTGTCTTGCTTCACCACCTTTTTTTCCTTTGATGGGTAAATGAATATGTCTCATTGAAGAAACAATTCCAGTCTCTCTCTCTCTCTGATCAAAAAAGAGATTTGTGGCTGATGGTCTAGCAAGTAAAATAAGAACCGAGGATTAGTGACTGGTTTTCCTGAAGGTCCAATTTTCCAAGTCTGAATACTGAGCTATTTCAGAAAATTAGGTAATATTGATGTATCTGACGTGGGATGCACTAAAACANCAAAAAACCACAAACAAACAAACAAACAACCCCAAACCAAACAAATCCAAAATACCAAGGTAAACCATCAAACAAAAAACCCATACCCCCCAAAACCCCTAAAATCACACAACCAAGCAAAAAAATAATAAACCCAAACAAACCAAACCAAAACAAACAAAGCCCCAAAAAAGGAAAATAAGAAAAAAAGATTTAAAGAAGAGAAAAATAATTAAAGAAAAATAAAAAGAGGGAGAGAAAATATTAAGATTTTTAGATTATATAGCATACTGGGAAATCTAGATTTTTTTTTTAAAATTTTTTTTTCTTTTTTTTTTTTTTTTGTAAACAGGCAAGCACCATAATGGTTGCAAATAAAAATTCAGAATAAGTATGTGGAGTTTTTGTAGTCAGAGATGGAGCCGATTGATTGCCTTTGCTAGCAGTGAAAAGACATAGATACCCCGCAACTGGAGAAGCAGGGAGAGCACTCATTTTTTTAATTAAAAGCCTGTGCACTGAGAATCGCTCTGTCTGCTGTGATTAACTGATTGAAATAAGTGGTTCTGTTGCAAAGGGGAAGACTTCTGGGCAGTGCTGCAGTTTGCCCTCTGCCTTAGGTGATCTTGAATGTAAGGCAACAGGTGAAAAAATCTCTCAGATAATTTAGAGGATGATGACCTGTCGAATTCCCCATTCTAGAAACTGTGTGTAAATCAAATTGCTCCCATTGTAAATTTAATGGTCTGGCATCCTTGTCTTCACTCTCAGTGTTTTGTCCTTTACTGTGTTGCCATAATTCAAGGAATTGTATAAGAAAGGCATTGCAGACATCAGCTGCTACCCAAACTAGTACTTCTTCCACAAGAAGCACGTTCCCTTACCTACTAAAGTCTCCAGCTGAGTGTGCTGAGCACAAGCCTGGTGGTAAAATGATGGAAAAGGACTGTAAATCTGTAATTCTCCATCATAAATTATTCATGGGTGTTACTTGAGTCACGAACAGGAAACTCATGTATAAAGTCAGCTAAACACAGGCATTCATTTATGAGAGAGCTCAGTCAAGTGAAGGTTTGCCATATGGTCTCCACCAGAAGAAGCAGAGATGAAGAGCCATATTTTCTCCTGGTGTACACAGGCCTGGATACACTGACTTTAATGAAGCTGCAGTTTACATGAACTCAAGGTTTACCCTCTTTCCTTTGAGAGGTTTTGTTGTTGTTTCTCTACTGACCCATTTATTCTTCCTTGAGTTGGTTAGAATGTGGTTATAAACACAGGTTCATAGTCTCTCCCCTACGATTGTTTTGAGATTTTTTTTTTCCTCTTCTAACCCATTACATGGATATTCCATGGAGGATGCTGGAAATTTGGTGCTTCACTTGATATTCAAGAGGATCCACATGTTTAAAGAATCATAAGAAAAGGGGCTTGAAAGTATTACAAATATGGTAGTAATGGATACTACAGCATATTCAGATTAGGAGGGACTTGTTTCAGAGGACAAAATATCTTTTAACATTAGCAATTTCTATATTAAAAATGAGCATTGTGTTATCACAATCAGTTATGTTTGCCTCCTTCCTAATCTCCCAATATTGCCTGCTACCATGAGTTTATTTTTTAGAAGATGCTCTACTTCTGTACTTCTTCCCTGGCAGAGGTTTCCTGCTCTATGTTACTTGAGAACACAGTGAGGACTGGGTGGCTTTTTGGGCTGAATGAAGAGTTTCTCTTATCACCTCACAAAGGTGGTCAGTGGGCAGCAAGCTGCATGTTGAAAGCTCTGGCTGCAGGAGCCCTCTATGATCATTCAGTGCTGCCTGGATTCAGATTGTGCCTCCAAAAGCCAAAGTATTCAGAATGCATGAACATTAGTGATTTGTAGCAATTTATGAACGGTCTTATAGTAGTTTGGAGATGGAGATGTGACTAATAGTAATTACAACTTTCTTGGAATGTGATGGGTCAGGTACACCTCATGTTTCTTTACCTTCAATACTGTTCACCTGTTTTACACTGTTGTAGCCCATTAGGGAATGAAGCTTAGCTGCAGCCTCATTCCCAATTACCACAAACTGTGTGCCTACGAAAAGCAACTCAGTATATACTGTCATGATCAAGTGAAACAAAGTGTGATGGCAATACATGAAAGAATAAAACAGAAAGCATTAAATTCTGACATTCAGGAAACAGTGAAAGTTATTTGTCACCTTTTCCATGTTGTGAAAGGTCAAATGCCAGACTAGGCACAAGACAGAGACTGGTGTTATTTGAAGGAAACCAAGAAGAGAGTGTTGACCCTATGTCTTTATGACCTCCAAACTGAATACTCTGAAGAATCAAGGAAAACAAAGCTAACTAAGGCCATGGTGGTTTAGGAAGTTTTTTGACAGTATTTACTAGAAGCTTTTTAGGGCAGATGCTTTGGTCAAATTCACCAATGTCTGACCAATGATGTGCCATTTCATTTTATGCTGAGGCAAAGACACAATAGAAACATCTACCTTTTTTAGAGTCTATTTAAATAAATGCCCTGGACATGCCTGACTTAAGTGTAAAAGCTGGACCGTGAATTTACAACATCTTTGCATGCAAGTTAGAACTTCCTGTATTCTTTCAAGCTGATTCTTAAGACAGGATTTTCAGACAGAATGAAAACTAAAAAATATGCAGCTTCTTTGCCTTGGTTTCAGAGCCAGTCTCTTGAATGAAATTATAAATAAATACACAGATTTACCATCTTTATTTTCTTACTCCTTTGGCTAAAGACACAAAAATTTCATACTGTTAATTTCAGATGTGTGTTTTGTAGATCCTGGATAGATTTGTCTTTATTCAGGCTTTTTTTTTCTGAACCAAAGTAGGAGGGTTTAAATACACCTTCCAGATGAAAAAAACTTCCCTTCTGCAATTCCCATGATTTTCATGAAGGCCCTGAATGAGATGTGGGATCGTTAACTGGTGGGGTGGGCAGAGCCCTGGCTCTGCCTTGGAGAGAGGGCTGCTGAGGAAGATAAGAAGGTTTCACAACCCTCTGCCAGACCCCCAAGATAAGAAAGTAACTTTTCAGTTACGGAGACCACAAAAAGGTCCCACAAGCCCCCAGGAGATTTTATGTAGATCTGTTGTAAACCATTGGCTTGTCCCCTTCCACTCCCACCCTGGTTTTCCCATAAAAACCCCCTGGTTTGCCCCAGTTCTCGGGGTACCCGTCCCTGGCTCCCTTCGCTGGTACTAGGCAATAAAGCTGCCTTCTGCGGGATCGCTACACGGGACCCTCTCTCTCTTCTCCCTGGGTCGGCTAAGAGAAGCTGTCTCACAGGGCATGAGCTGAAATCACTTGAGAGCTGAGAAATCACTAAAGAGCTGCCTTGTCCCTGCTGAGATGCTCTCTGCCTGCTCAGGGGGTCCTCTGGCCCCCTAGAAGGCTGTCTCTGGTGAGATACCCTTTCTGGGGTGGTCTCAGCCCTCTGGGTCTAGACTGCAGACCCCAAACCAGCTGGATTAGTTAACCACAAGAGTCAGGCAAAGATGTGCTTCTAGAAATGCGCTAGGAATGGGAACATATATTTTTATGTGGCTAGTATGTCAGGAGCTGAGACAGCCAGAGGCCACTGGCCTGAGCTAATGAGCAGTGACTCATGGATGTTCACTGACATTTGTCATAATGTGAACAGACTTAGGAATCCTTATGGTAAAAAATCATCCAGTTTAAAGAAAATGAAGACAAAACTAACACTGCTATAACCTATGCCATTGGCTAAATGCAGTACTATAAAGAAATGCTGCAGTGCTTCAGTAGGAATAAAATACACATACTCCCATGACAGACAGAATATTTCTCTTTCTCTTACTACTCATGTCAACCCAAGAACCAGACATAACTTCTGAAATCATAGCAGAAAAGGAATTTCCCATCACTTCTGCTTCACTTGTAATGTTTCAGTCTCATATTTCTGTCATAGTATTAGGATGTTGTAATGATTGATCAGTTAAGGTTGATAAATACTCAGACCTCCAG
>WEIU01020639.1:44241-55288 GCA_013389925.1 Aegithalos caudatus | reverse complement strand
AACACTTTACCATGTTTAGACAAGAACAAAGATAAAAGCACTATGTGAAAACACAATGTCTGAGTGCCATATGTGTTTCTTCAGCACAGTGATTAAAATAATAATTATTTTTTAATCTATATCTCAACAATAATATAAGCCAGAGTATTCTGTGGAGCTCCACAGGTGAGGAGGAAGCATCAGATCTCCTGATCAGTTCCTCTTGGAGACATCTTCTGAATAATTCCACAAAACAGTGCATTAAAACTGGATTAAAATTCAGTCTGACTGGGCACCAAAGTGCTCTGACTGTCCTGAATCTTATTGATTTGTTTGTGCAGGACAAAGACATGCAGTTGGTTTGCATGCTGGACCACACGTGGATCTCCAACCTGTGAGGTGTGACCTGGTCAGAGCTGAAAATTAGACTTTTCTCCAGCCCTCTCCTTTCCTCACCCAAGGGTTTACAGCTCCATACTCCAGCACTTTGGGGAAGCTCCTGGTCCTCACCTACTGATCTCCAGCTAGTTCCCATTCTCAGCTGAAAGATGGGGATGGAAGGGTCTCCAAGGACACTATAACTTCACGTTAGCTATGTTCAACCTTTGGATTCAGTACAAAAACCAGCCTTATGTGGATTTATGGATACAGTGGACTCTCCAAAATTCCTTACTTTGACTTGCACTGTAGGCTATTATCACAGCCATTAATCTCATACCATCAAAAGAGTGAGATAAGGTAAAATGAGCTGGATTTTGTTTAATCTGCCTTCAAAGTAATGAAGAATAATGACACTGACAAGGAAATTCTGCAGAAAGTCTACAGAGCAGTCTCAGCTTGACATTGCTGGAGAAACTCATGCCCCAAAGCTTAACTGCCTACAAGGATTTCCATAGCAAACAGCCCCACTCTGCTCCCGGTAATTATTAAGTTACTTCTGGTCTGGTGGTTAAAATCAGTGATGATTTTCCTGGTGAAAACAAGAGAGGATTAAAACCTGCTGAGATATCTTCCTGTGTCATGGGGCAATGGGTCAGCTGCAAGTGGAGGCAACACCTCGTGACAGAACATCTTCGGGAGCCTTTGTGCTATCCAGCATCACTTGGACATGCAGCATCCTCTGCTAGTAAGTGTCCGAGCTCTGAAGCCTGCCTCACCTCTGCTTTGCTGAAACCTGCAGCAGGATGACTGGGATTCAGGAAAATGAGGCTCCAAAGTCTCATTTCTGCTGAAGTATTGAGATGGTGACAAATGTGTTTTACAAAGCCAACCTGGAGATTGAAGACTGATTGAAAGTTATAAACAGAAAAACATAATGCTGAGTAAATGATGAAGTTGCTCACATACCTATACTAAACTACAATCCTTTCAAGGTACACAGAATGCCTTTTAATGTTCATGTTTCTGGAGTTATAGTTTCCAGACTTGTAATGTTCATGTTTCTGGAGTTATAGTTTCCAGATGTTAAGAACTGAAACACAAACCATTTGTCATTTGCTCTTGACCTTTCAAAAGTCTTATTAGACATCTGGTATGCTCTATCAAGTGTAGAAGAATAAAGTTTTCTGGCTAAAAATTGAAAAATGCAATACTGTTGAAATTTTTCTTTTATTTTTCAGAGAATTGTTTGCAGTGCCATCATGTTTCTGTTGCTTTGAAGCAGAAAGTTGTCCAGCATTCACCTACAGTCTTCACAGGAAGACTCCTTCATGTTGCTTATTCTCACAGGCCACATGTGTTTTCACTAGCACAACTATAGCAGGTAGAATTTGTTGTTATGTCTTTTTATTCTTCTTTTCAAGGGCATTTTTAGATAATGCCTTTTTCCTCTTTTACTAAGGTTTGAAGATGTCAGTTTTCTCTCTGTGCAGACCAAAGAGGAGATATCTCATGAAAACTCTCCTCTTTTCACACAGAGAGAGGAACAGAGGATTTATCAGAAGAGACTGGATTTGCAAGATATCATTCAGTATCTGCAAGGCACTAGTCACCTCAGATGTAGATGTAAGAATACACAAAATATTTTTAGAATTAATTAAGTAAATTAAGGGTGTAATTAAGTAAGAGTTTAAGCTATGACTTTATTGGAGAACTTAATCACTAGCATTTCAAAATCCTTTGTTACTAACAACCTGCTTGTTTTTCCTGTAAGTGCAGCTTATCTTTGTCTTTGGGACAATCAAGTCCTTATTTTTTTTCCCTTATGCTCTCCTCCCACTCAAACTGATTTCTTTTACTACTGTTGTGGTACATCTTCAAAATGCTCCTTGCTCTGACAGGGTGAAGCACTTGCTGGCTGCTGCTGCTGCAATCTGCATGAGAGAGGATTTTGTGGTGGTGTTGATGTTTTTGCAACACCAGCAGATGGAAAGGAAGCTGCATTCACAAAACACTTTAAGCTAGTTAATGGCTCTTGAAAGCCAAAGGAGGGTGAGGAAGGGAGTGCTCTGGAAGGGTACATGATGTGTGCCAAATGTCATGCTCTAGAGAGGTGTCAGCTGAGCAGGAGTTCAAGGAGTGAGTGCCTGTGGGACTCATGCTGCCAGTGCTGATTTCTGTCCTCCTCACCCCACTGCGCTCCAGCTGTGGGACTGAGTCCACTGGATAACACAGTTTGTCAGCCCCAGCTAATCCTCCTGGTAGTGGTAGTGCTGGAAAGAGGTCTATGCCCTCTCTCCCTGAGCTGGGGCAGAAATGGATAGAAGAGATGAGGCTGCTGTCTTTCCTTCTGTATGCAGGCAGTGAAATAGCTGCCTTGTTCTATGCAGTAGAAGAGAGCTATGACTCATTTCAAAGCACACTCCTTGAAGCGGAAGAAATAGAGTTCTCCCATGACAGCTTCTTTGTCGTAATTCTTTCGTTTTTACTTGAAGAGTCTGGGCATTGTATGGACAGTCAGATGTTTCACCATCTACATAATAAATGAAGGGGAAAAAGGTACAGGACTTTTTTACCTGTGGGGTTATTTTTCTGGTTTTGATGCAGAAGCAGAGCTCTACTTAAGATTCAGTACTTGCACAAGGTTTCCTCCCCATTGGAAGAAACTGGACTCAGGGTGGTATCCTTAGTAAGACAGACTTTCCCATACTATGTATAGATGGGTAAGCTCTCCCTCTTTCAGAGTTTTCAGGTATATTCTGAAAAACAGCCATTTCTGCTTTCCTGGTACAGACCTACCAAACTTGCAGGTCATGAAAGTAAAACCATGAGAAAATGTGTGATATCTTTGAATAGGGTTGGTTTTCAACCTCCACAAACAGCATTGATTTTGCACATGTTAAAGTCAAGCTTTCCTTGTGTAGATCTTGTCAGGTTTGAGAAATGTCTCTGTTGTAAAGTGCTTTTGATTTGCAAAGACCCTCATCTCTTTACCTTGATGCTTGCTCTTTATTCCTTCTTTCCTTTATTCCTACATCCTTCTCTTCCTCCCTGCCTCCTTCCTTGCCCCCTTTGCCACTTGTTCTCTCTCTTTCTTTCTTGCATTATCAGATGTTTTAATAATCAATAGATCAAATCTAGGGCTTTTTTCATAAGCACTGTGTTAGGTTTTCTCTTAAGGAAACCAGTCTCTGTTTCAAAAGCTGGAACTGGACTTCCTCCAGTTTGTATTTTGGGAACAGTGGAAAACATTGCTGGTGTAATGAGTGCTTAATTTTCTTCCCACTTTCCTATTTCTTTACTATAATTCATTTCTCAGGTGAATTTTGAATCTCCTTTCTTGAATGAAGCTTTACTTGCATTTGTTCTTTGAATCCAATCCACCATCAATGAATACCACATTAATCATACATAAATAAAAAGTGCTATGGTGATTCAGAATAGATGGTGTCATGGTTCTGTCTGGAATAGGGTTAATTTTCTTATTATCATCTGGTACAATGCTGGTGTTGCATTTCATTTGAGAATAATGTTGATAACACACTGATGTTTCGGTTGTTGCTAAGTTGTCTCACCTTAAGTCACAATCTTTTCAGTTTCCCAGCCCTGCCAGTGAAGATGTGCATGAAAAGCTGGGAGGGAATATGGCCAGGAGAGCTGAACTGGCCATAGGGATATTGCACACCACAGAATGTCATGTTCAGGATACAAACTGGAGCTCGCTCACCAGGAACTGCTGATCATTCGTTGAAGATATTCTGGGCATTGGTTAGTGGATGGTAAGCAATTGTATTGGGCATCACTTTTTTTCTCATGGGTTTTATTTGCCCGCCTCTCTCTTTCCCTCTCTCCCCACCTTTTATTTGTTTATTTCTTTTAGTTGGCCCATTGGAATTTCATGGCCAATGCACTAAATAATGTGGTGAGTCTAATGTTGGCTAAATGCCAGTGCATCTACTAGAATTATTTACTAATTTTCTGCTGCAAGACAGGATTAGGAGAAGAGGAAAGCAGGATCACATTTTAAAGGATATAACAAATATTTTACTAATAACAAAACTAACAAAACTAATACAAATAACAAAACTAAAAGAAAAGAAAAAATCAGGATAAAACATTCAGAATACTTTTCTTCCTCCCCACAACCTTCTTTTCTTTCTCACTAACAATGAATAGAGACAAAACCTGGGATTTAGGTCAGTTTTATCACCTCTAAAATAGTCTTTCATCAGTTCTCTTAGAGAGGGGAGTCTCTTTTGCCATGTCATGGAGACTTCTCCACAAGAAAACCGTTCTCTCATGGCTTCAATTCTCACAAATAGCAGCCGTCTGGAAAATCTGCATTTTTGAAGTCCCTCCCATCTCATGCAGCCTCCCCACAGCTGTGTTCATAAGCCATGTCAAACTCATGGGATGCTATTTTAAGGATGACCTATTCGAAAGCAAAGGTTCTCTTCATCAGTCTCTGAGATAATATTCATCTCTGGGAATAGAGGTCTTCTCCTTCCCTGGGAGCACAGGGTCTTCATCACTCTCCTTTTCCTCTTTCTGTTCAAGCTTCTCATGAGATCACAGCTACTTCAACATTTACTTGCTTCGGCACAAATGCCTTTGCTCATATCTGCAATTTGAAGACTCCATCTCCCCATACTGTTTTTCATTAATTAAAGGGATATTCTAGTGTATCAACAGTTCATCACCATGGCCTTGCAAAAGAGTTTAAGACTAAGGCATCTCCTCATTCTCCTCATATGTGGGACTTAACTCCTTCTTCACTGACCTTGGTGCCTTCATGTTGTCTCTCTACATGTTTTCACTCTGTCCTTTTCTCTCACTTGAGAGAGGATCAATTTCCTGCAAGTTCATTTGTGTAATGAAGGAGTTAATATCTCACTTGAGGCCTGTGGCCATCATGATGGTCGAAACAGCCATGGTGATAAATTCAGGCTCCTCTGGGGCTATGTCAGGATTTCGGGGCCCCAGCCAGAAACTGTGGCGGCTGCTCTGGACATGTGGTGGGTCTCAGGCCCGTACTGCATGTAATTCCAGCTGCAAGTTGGCTTGACGGCACTGGTGGGGAGGGAACCGGCCAGGCAGCCAGATGCTAAGAGCTGCTGGAGCCTGACCCAGCCTGGCCACATGGAGGGGAGCTGGACCGGCCTGTTACCTGCTCCCAGGTTGGAAGAAGAAGAGAGTTTTCCCAGGGTTTGTTCTTTTTAACATGTGTGTTCACAGAGGTGTGTTCAAATTCCTAATGGTTTAGCAAGGTGTCAGCATTCAAAACTAGTCGCTGGTTGGTTTTGTCAGGCATGCAGGAAACTGTTAGCTTCTCTTAGGAAAATCACTTCCATGGCTGGCTTCTTCCCTGCTCACTAGATGTCAATCAATGCAAACCCAGGACATTTAATTAATGGAATTGTTTTTCCTTGTTATTATTATTATTATTATTATTATTATTATTATTATTATTATTATTATTATTATTACCACCATCTTATTATTATTTTTCCCCCAATTAATTTGATATTATTATCTCAATCCACTGTGGACATGAAGTTCTTTTGTGGTTTTCCTGCAAGGCAATGTATGTAATGTGCTTCTCGACAGTCTTTTACGCTTTCTGCTCTTCATGATCTAAACTTGCTGTGCTCACATATATCTCACCTATGGGTCTTGTGTACAAAACATTATCATAATGTACGGTATATTTGGCTTGGAGAAAGAGTACATAATTGCAACTGTTGTCTTGCATTCATTCTTTAATCTTAATTTGGTTTTAACCTTTAAAATACAGAGACAGTGGGTTCCATTTTGCTCATGAGTAGATGAGAAGCATTTCTTTTCTATGTGCTACTCCTCTCTTCACTGTTTCATGGATGTGGTTGAGTGTCTCTATCACAGACTGGGTCAAGAACATAAGAGGACTGTAGACTATCTAAATATTTGAGGAAGAGTGGCCTCCTTCCTTTTAATTAGTGCCCACCATATTGGTATTTCTGCACTGATGTTTGTAACTCTTCCCTCTATGTTTGTAACTCTTCCAGGGAAGTGAGGAGTTTCTCCCTGGCTTTGTTTATTTCTCTGCCTCGCCCAGCTGCAGTTTCTCACTGGTTTGACAGTAGGTCTTTCTCCAGTAACCTGGGAAGAGAACAGTTGTGTGCACAGCATGTTACTCCTGGTATCAGCTGTATTGCCTTCTGGCCAGAGAAGGACTGGAAAAATGCCAAACAATTTTAACTTTTAATAAGACAAACCTGTGGTCTGTGGGTTCAATACAGGGCTCACACTTGGAGAGGTTTTTGCCCTCAGGGCTCTGTCCTGCTTGCTGAAACACATTTTTGATTTCTCCCTTTAGCAGCTGTTTGCACCTGGAGGGAGGATAACAAAGCCCTAGTTGCAGATAATATATTGAAATGGCTGTTGAATTGCAGTAAATAATAGTAAATGGAGGTTATCTGTTTGGAAAATTTGATCATAGCTAAATCTTCACTGACAGAAATGAACAGGTGTTTAGGGAAAGAGAGCCAAAATCTTAGTTTAAGGCTGAAGAAAGTAACATTTTGTATATATTTGTGATATATACAGTATTGATATGTTGTCTATCCCAATTTTGCCTTTTTGTTTTAATATTTAGCAAGGAAAATTTACTTGTCCAGAATATTTTATTAAGAGTGTGACTCTGGTACTCTGCTGTGCCTCTGAGATTAAAAAATGCTGCAGGACTCCAGCTGGGTACCTCAGGCTGATCCTGCACTTCCCATTCACTTATTTGACATAACATCAATATCAGATAGCATTAGGGTCTGAATACTAACAAATAGTCCTTCCAGTAAATGTCTTGATTAATAATTTATTGAAACTAAGACATGGGAAATATTCTGCTGAATTGTTTATACAGGATTTGGGCAAGCAATCATCTATACAGTTATGAGCAGTAACTGCATCACTGATCTAAATAAACAGTGAGCTGCTTAAGTGATCTCCTTTAAAGAGGCAGAAGTGTCATAGCATAACAGGTACACGCTTCCCTGGGATGTGGGAGTCTTGGTAGAAATCCTCTTTTGTCTGATTCAGCAGAATGGTTTCCAAGGTGTGACGCATCATTAGTGACTGCCTTAAGTGGTATATGAAGAACTCTGGAGCAAAACTTTCCAAATATCTTAGTGCAAGACTGTTCCACAAGGTTAGGTCAAACACACAGTAGAAGTACAATTGCAAACTAGTTTTTCAGTTCTCATGGAGGAGTCCTACTGGCTACTGACTTACTTTTTAAGTCTCAAGTCTAGCAGGCATGTAACATTTCATCAGGAGAAACTGAAATGAATTATTTGCAGAGCATGTAAATTAGGTTTATAAACTTACTCTTCTAGGAGGCTGCAACAGTAATGCAAGCAAAGTTCTTTGCTTTATAGCAACTTGAAGGACTTGGCTTATTTTCCATATTAGTCCTAAAGTTCAGTGTTGCCGAGTTACTCCATCCTTCTCTGATTTTATAAATATGGACTTTTACTTCAATTAAAAATTTTACAAAACAAAAATTCTTTTTTACTTGAGTGTTTTTTATATCTGAAAAAAATCATGCCAATTTGAATTAAAAATATTTAAGTCATTTAAGACAATTAATGCCTTCACAAAATTAATTGAAGCCCTGCACATTGGTGTGCATCAGTGTGCGATTTTTACCATATTTTATTCATACAAGAGTAATAGATTTTGCATTATGTAGCTCCAAAAATTTTTTTTGCATTTGCTAAGCATTTGCACTATAAGCAACATATGTGTTGTCATAAATAGAACAATGTTAATGACTTAGAAATAAGGAATGTAACTGCCACTGTACATCCATGTGAAAGATGAGAGACAAAAGATAAAATTGTAACATCTCAGCATTTTTGCTGTATGGCTGTCTGTTAAAGAATTTTAAACCCCATTGCTGTACACAGAAAAGAGTAAAATTTTGCCAGTTTTGTTGCCTTTGCTGTATCGCTATTTTCTGTCCTCAGATACCTGGGTGACAAGAATATTCTCTGTCCCAGCACCTTAAGGTAGCTCTAAATTTGATAAAAATGCAAAGAGAACATAAAATCTTTAATCTTACATATGGTATCTCTTCATAGAAGTGAGAAAAAGAAAGTTAAGCAATGAATCATTGCAGATTTCAATGGGAAAAAGGCATTTGGAGGCAAACAGATATTTCCTAAAGACTTCTGTGAAAACTCTGTTTTGTAGGAAATATCTCTAATGAACTAGGAAATGGAGTGAGACATGGCATGAGAATAATTGCAAGGAATTCTAGTGGACTTATTTGCTTCTATTTCATGCAACTCTTTCCCCCAATTTAAACTTGGTTGCTGGTTTCGTATTTGCTTTTGAAAGTATTGTCCTACATATGACCTATAAATCAGCATATGCAATGTGTCTAGATGCACTTCAAAATATTGGGATCATTATTGTTTACCAGAGAAAATGTTCCTGTATAATGTGCTGAATTACCCTAGAGGTTCTGAGTATCTCTTAATTTTTTTTTTCTTTGCCTTTCTATTTTCTTTGCCATGAGCCAAGTCCATCTCTGAGGTCACGAGATTTAGTCAGTGGAGTTATTTAGCATGCTGTACCAAATTAATCCCTGATAAACTTAGATCTTGCTGATATCCAGCTCTTCATTGGTCCCCTGTGCTCTCCTTGTTAAGGTAATTACCAGGTTTGGCTACACGTGTAAAGGATGACTTGTTCTCAGAGATATGCCAGGATGCCAGTTTAGCACTGAATTTGTCATGGTCTGGTGTTTGGTGTGCCCCTGGCTGCTCTCCTCAGAACTGAAGAGTAAAAATATTTATTGAGAATAAGAGCTAAAACTGACTGAAATAGTATATCAGGTACAACAGGGTCGTCTACTGTGAGGGGACCAAGGCCAGGTTACGTCGGTAGATTGTTGCTGAGGTGGATTTGAAATAAGACATTTCTGAACTTTGCCAGGAAGTTAAACTTTCCCACAGGAGAAAGAGTAGCCTTTTTTTTTCAGGTTATGTTGATTCACCAGGTCAGTTCTCATCACAATGCTGAAGCCTTAAGGACTAAGAGGAGATTTCTCACAGATTTGCAGCAGCAAATTAAGAAGTTTTTTTCCTTCAGCTTTCTCCTCTGTCCTCTTTCAGACACCATCACTTTTGGACCAAAACCACTTTCAGACCAAAACCAGTAAAGAATACTGGAACATTAGTAATCATAGATAGCTTGGAAAAGGGAAAAACATGTATTTCAACCTAGGAAGTTTGTGGTATAGTGAGGATATAAATACAATTGTTTTCAGAGTGGCCAAGTAGATTTTTTTGGTGACATATAGTTTCATTCAGCTGAAAAGAGCAAACAAAATATTTAGACATTGGCATCCTTATCTCTTACCATAGCTATGTGGCCTTTTTGCGAGTTTCAGGAGGCCATGTTGAGCTTGTGTGCAAAGGGAGATTCAGGTGCAATGGTCTAGGTTGGATGAGAGTGTATCTCCTCTCCTGTAATAGGGGAAAGCTCAGGATAGTTTTTTCTTTTAAAGTTAACTACACTAATTCCCTTCAAAACTGTGCTTGAAGCCCTGACTTCATGCTTAACCGATGCCAGCAGAAAGCTGTGTCCCCTTCCAGCTTCCAGAGGGATGGATGTGCTACAGGAGGATCAGCGGATGTGAGGGAGTTCTGTCTTCCTGCAGACCAACATCTCTTCTATAGTATAGCACTTTAATATTTGCTTCTCCTTTTTAAATTACAGTTAGTTAATTTTAGGCTGTATGGTGAATACTTTTAACCCTTTTAATACGGAGAAATTAACTGCCAATCACATAAGAGAGTAATGCATCTTTATGTTTATGTTGAAATAAAGTAATCCTAATCTAATCAAATCCTAGTGATGTAGAGATTATTCCTAGGGTGTTTACATTATCTAGTTGTATTGGTTAAAGGTATTTGTGCACAACAGAACTCACTAAGAGGAGCTCAAAAGCCCCTGGACCATTTTTTGTATCACTTCTAGGGACTGTTATCCTGACCTAGCATCTTGAGAATGTTTTAATCAGACACCTTGTGGAGTTCAAGCATCAGGTGTACCTAATCCATGAAGGACCTGCAGAGAGTATGTAATGAGACACAGACTTTTTTGTGCCCCATTCACCATTAACACGTGACCAGTGAAGCCAATCAAAATTTCACTTGCTGAAAAACAGCTTTGTTCTTCAGCATTTTTTTATTCCAGTATTAACCTACTTACAACAAGAGGAACAAAGTGCCATTACAATTTAGAGTCTGGTAATAATTAGGTACTTACAGGAAAAAAAAAATAGCCTAGGCTGATGAGAAATGCAGCAGGTGAAATTATATTCACCAGGTTCCATACTTAGCTCTAATCCTGCTGGCTGATTCCTTAAAAATCCTGTGAAGGCAGCAGAGAGCAAGAGTCCCTCAGAATGGGACCAGTCCCTCTGAGAGCTCTGGAAGTCTTAGCAGTGCTGTCAGAAATCCCCAGCACCCATCTACACACTCTGAGTCCACACCTCCCTGTTACAAAGGCTGCATCATGTATGAGCTGTTGTTTCTTCACAGAAATTTTTCCCAATCTTCCCAACTCTTCTCTAAACATATTCCATAAATCTGAATTAATGACAGTTTCATTCATTTGCCCCCAAGACTGCCCATGTAAGGGA
>WEIU01020637.1:896639-935578 GCA_013389925.1 Aegithalos caudatus | reverse complement strand
TTTTTTTTTTTTTAAACTATGAGCCTTGGCCATTGAAGTTGGAAAGTTCAATATGTGGCTTTCTCAAATTCCATTCCTGCTTCTGCCTGCTTTCTGCCAGCGCATTACAGCACTGTGAGGCTTCCAGCTGACTTTTCACACCCTAAGCTGTCCATCAAATGAGAAATTAACTTTCTTTTCATAAACTTACTAATACTTTAAGATAATAAGTGTTGTAGTTTTAATCTCAGGTGGACACTATGCACCACTCACTCACTCACTCACTCACTCCACACCAGTGGGTTAGGGGAGAGAACTGGAGGCATAAAAGTGAAAAACATTGTGGGTGGAGAAAAGAACATTTAATAATAGAAATAAAAAAAAAAATAAAAATAATACATATCAATTTTAATGAAGGGGAAATAACAAAATGAGAGAAATAAAACCCAAGAAGGACAAGAGATACAAATGAAAACAGTTGCTCACCACCAATCAAGTGATGCCCAGCCAACCTCTGATCAGTAATCCCTCTGTCAACCTTCCCCACAATTTTATGGCTGAGCATGGCACAATATGGTGTAGAATATATCTGTGGTCACTTGGGATGAGCTGTTCTGTCTGTGACCTCTCCCAGATCCTTTGGGACCCCCAGCCTCCTCCTGGTGGTGTGAGGAACAGAAAAGGCCTTGACTCTGCCCAGCAGTAACTAAAACATCCCTGACTTCCCAACACTCTTTCCATTACAAATCCAAAACATCCCCTACAAGCTACTGTGAAGAAAATAACTCTACCTCAGCCAAAATCAGCACAATGGGTAACAATAAATTACTCTAAACAAGTAAAGAAGATGAGATGAGAACTATTGATACATGCTTAAAATGGCCCAGACAGGAAATATCCTGCCTAGAAATAAACAATTATCTGCTGAGTTCCATTTCTGTGAGTTGTGTCATGATTTTTGCAGACTTGAATTGATTTTATACAGGTTAGATTCAGCTTGTAAGTTCAGTTTTCTTGCCTTGCCTCTTTTGGACATAAAACATACCTATATTTATTCCCTGAAGTTAAAGTTTCATATAGTAATTCATAATAAATGTTATCAAATAAATATGGTGAATTGTATGGTTGTAGCTAGCTGGGGAAATTTTCATAAGATATTATGGCATGATGAAAATATAAAATGATCTAGTAGGAAACCAATTTTTTTTTTTTTTTATTATTTGTTATTACATTATTTGTTTTTAAGTATGTTTTCAAGTCAGGCCTAACATGAGGTGTTTGGTGCTGCAATTCTGATTGTATTACCACTAGGTTACAAGAAAAAAAAAAAAAAAGAAAATTGGTAAAAGCTCTCTCTAGTAGGGTAAAATATTTTAAGACTACCTGTTCACATGTGAGAAGTGTTTTTGGAGTAGGTTCAGATATTGCAGGTTTTAGATACGAGTAGGTGTCCGAGTTTGGGCCAGGATGGGGTCAAGTTTTTACCATGGGTGGAAGAGGGTCATGGCTAAGGCCCAGGTGTGGTTCTGTATCCCCTCATGTCACTGCCAGGGGTGGGGGTAATGGTCTCCTTCGGGGGAGAAGGTCATTCCTTCTAGGGAGAAGGCAGTGGTGGGGTCAGTGTTTGCTGTGGGCTTTCTGTGTGAATAATTTGTCTTATGTTATTAATATCGTTGCTGCTATTGATTGTTTTTTATCTCCTTGCTGTTTCCAGTAAATTGTTCTTCTCTCAGTCCATTGTTTTCCTCTTTTGTGTCTCCAATCCTCAAATCAGTCCTGCCAGAGCAGAAAGGGGAGGATAAGGGGGAAGGAGCAAGTGGCAATGTGGTTTGGAGTACATTAGGGACTACCATTCCTTAATCATGACAGAAGACAAAATTTTTTTGATTTATAATCCTTAACCCTTGTTTCGTGTGGATCATATTAATTTGGTCCTTTGAAGTGGTTACAAGCTAATTAAGAAGCATTTTTATTTGTAGGAAATATATTTACAACCCAGTCCTAATTTTTAAATTCTGAATAATCTTACTCTAATAATGGTTTTATTTTCACCTAATGGTCCTCAAAAATAATTGAATGTGATCAGTCATTGTGTTTAACTGGACCTAATTAAAAAAAAATATGTTAGCAACTGAATACTGCAAAAAATTATGAAAATATGTTTGATAGTTAACACTTAAAATTACTGATAATTTACACAATGATTCCTCTCTTTGAATCCTTCAATGGCTCTGTGAGATGTATTTTGCCTTACAAATGGAAGTATATGACTCAGAAATTATACACATTCTCACACATAAACTCTTCTTCTTGTTGAAAGCAACAAAGGATGAGTCTCCAAACAGAAATAATTTTACAATAAATCATATAGTGAGGCATCCCATGGCAGCTTTGAAGTTGCTGCCTTTTGGGTGGCTCACTAAGTGAATGGATATCAACTGAGTGGAAGCAGCAGCCCCTGGGTCAAACATTTATAATGAGACTTTGAATTACACTTAACATGAAATACCCAATGGGGAGGATCTTGTGAGTTAGTTTTTCTTAGTCATATATTTGTATTCAAAGGAAAACAGTCATTCTCTTTTCTTAACTTAAAAGGGAAGTTCAGCCATCTTTTATCCTTGATTCCATTGAAAAATGGAATAACCTTTCTGAAAGAATTATAGACATAGTCTACATACTTGTACAAAGTAACTTAAAAAACTTGAAAGTGATTTCATGGTGAAATTTACTAACTTCAAACTACAATTTAATCACAGGATTTAACTTTCATAAATTATTTCAAATGCACACAGCTCAGGATTGTTTATATTCTAATTATAAATATTTTCTACATTAGAATATTATTTGACTTGCCCACTTTATCTATCTATCTAAATATATATATATTTATGTATCCTTATTCTTTGTGTAATGAAATCAAGGAACCTTATAAATCAAATCAGTTCTAAATACATCTTAAATCTAGTTCAGGAGTCTTCCATGTTTTCTGGATTACTTCTATTTCATAACGATTCTTCAGTGTTCTATAAAAGTTAATAGACTAGCAAATGGGCTGTGCCATCTGTTTTGGTTGTGATGAGTTCATTAGGCTCTACCTGAAAATTTGAGTGTAGTTCTCATACAGCTTACTTTTGTCTGTGAAAAGTCAGGCCCATCTCTGTTAAAACTGTTTTCAGTTTTGAACCTTTCTAACCAGTATTTCACCTTCTTTGAGAAAGTCTAATATCAAAATTGTCACGATGCTGAAAATAATCAAGGACATAACAAAGCAGGAAGAGCACCTGCACTAAACCAGACTCACTGAGTTCAAGCTGTATTTCAAACAGGCTTTGAACACTCATCTAGTGAGATGAGCGCCTCACTTCTCCTTGAAAGAAAATCTCCAGGGTAAAAATGCTGCTCTACAGATATAATGACATAGCTCTATTTCTTACAATTTGGGAAAAGTCAGCCATAACCAGAAAGGGCACAGTACTGTGAGTTTTAATTGGGTGGTGACTTTCAGAGGAGAGAGGTATTCTTTTGTGAAGAAGATGAATTACTTGGAGGCACAAGAAAAAATTTCAAAACATTTCTCAATAGCTTTCTTTTAAAAATCGTTTTCCATTCATGTAAGGAAAATACTGATTTTTTTAATGTCAACTCAGCTTAGGAAAGTATATCACAAATATAATTATTCTATTTTCTTAAGAGAGAAGAAATTATGCCTGTAAACTTGTAGCTCTTCTCTAGTGAACAATAAGTTAATACTTTATTAGTCATGTTTTGTACATCTAATGAGTACAATCTTCTCTCTTTCTGATGAAGAAGTTTTAACAGATAAATATTTTTAATAGTTTGTCTTCTGCAGTGTTGGCATGCCTTGATCTGTTACAGTAAGAATACCGATTATCACTCCCAGACTGAAGTCCCACATGTTGGGATTGCAGTAAAGCATCAGTTTAGAGGTGGTGTAGGCTTTTGATTTAACCATGTGTGAGGGGTGACATGACAGCTGCCCTGTTTGCTTTAAACATTAGAATAAAAACTTTTATTTGCAGGAGTAGATGGTGAACTCGATCTGCTCCTTGTGTCTCTGTAAATTTTATAAACTATTAGAACTGGTCACATATCTTCAACTGAAATATAGTTCACTTAAATTTGTGGTTTGTCCCAAATTTTATGGATTTTTACGGAATCTTCTTTTGGAAAATTAAAAACAAATTGCTGGACTTTAGGTCAACATCACATTTACTCTAGTCACACCCAAAACTTCTGTTTCTATGAAGCTATATCATGAAGCTCTTCCTTTTCTTTCCCACAGCTCTATGGTCTGCTTATCAGTTCTCTCTCCCTATGATTCTCCTCAGACCTGAGTCCATGGCATGATCTCCCAGCCACAGCCATTCTCTTGTGCTCCTGCCTATCTGCCACCAAGGCAGGAGCTGCTTTTTCCAAAGGACGCTGGTGCCAAGATGCCTCAGCTGGGTTGTAAAGGAGGTGGCACTCCATGAAATCACAAGCAGAGGTGTCAGTTGTATCCTGGGAGCACTTTAATCCCTCAGTGGGGAACAGCCTGACCAAACACTGCACCATACCAGCACCTACTCTGGGGCTTAATCTAAAATGTTAAACTGATTTCCACTGCATGATGTGGATATATTCTGGGAATCACAGACTGTATAATGAAGACTAAAGGGACAGAGCTTTTAGGATTTAATTTTTGTGCATGTGTGTGCCTTGTTAAAGGAAAATCACTGTTTAAAACAAGATAAACTTTGATCTGATTTGACATAAACTAATACAAGAAGTGATCATAGTTTGTTTTATTTCAGATAAATTTTGTTATTTCCTTTCCATAATTTAAAGAAACTAGCCTAAGTTATTTCATGTTTCCTTAATTTTCTGTCTCTTATAATGTACATATTTTAGGAAAACAGATTTTCTTCATTAATTTTGAATGTTTAGTATTAAGGAGAACAGCTTAAAGACTTTCAGCAAGCATGGAAATCAAAGGACAACACTTAATTATAGCTCTGAATGATCACACCATCTTTTACTACAGAAGAAGAAAATGTCCTCTCTCATAGCTGATCTCTCTTCATATCAAAGGGGTTGTAGTGAGAGATCAACTAGTAAAGGAAGTCTGAAAAAAATGGAGATATTTCAAATCACAACTTTCTTCTATGTCAGTGTGTTCTGATTTTTAGGGATAATAAGGGTGATATGTAACATACTGTGAGCAACATCAAGATTTTTTTCCCTGTTAAACTGGGACAAGTTTGCCTATGGGAACAGAAAAGAGAATGACAAAGAAAAAGTAATACCAAGCCTTTGCCTTCCCATGCACCCACCTTATTAACTTATTTTAGGGTCTTGCTTTTATTTTCTATGTTAGAAATCACATTAGAGCCTTAAAAAGGTTCTTTACTCAGCTTTCTGTGTGGGCAAAGACCACTTCAAGGTCCAGGCTGATGCCTTCAATCTGCAGAATGAAGAGCCAGACTCTTGTGGAACATCATTATCCCTGGGTCAGAGCTCCTGGGGATGTGGGACTTGAGAGGAACTTCCTTTGAGGTTTGAATCTGAGTCAGAACACCCCCAACTATAGACATATATAAAAATGCCTAGAATGCTTTAAAATGAACTTTTGTCAGCTGAACTCAGACTGTATTTAAAAGTCCCAATTTAGGATTTAAGCTAAAATGACAGAGCTAAAATGACAAATCTAAAGGAAAAGTTGTCATGAGGAGATGGCAGAGCAAGGTTATGAACATGGAAGGAAATAAGGTATTTCAAACATATTTGTGAAGAAGGAACATGGACATGGATATGGCTTTTTTGATAGGAGACCAACATATTTAGATTACGCTTACTTCCCTTGTGGTTTGCCTTTTGGAACTCTGGTACCAACTAAGGCCAATCAGGATGGGGTGTGAATTAAGCATAAGCTCAGAAGATCCAGTCAACTTTTTAGGAAATGGATTTGAACAAACACCCTTCCCATCAGGCTTGAATATTCTCTCTTATCAAGAAAACAAAAATTATTAACAAATATCACTTCATCATCACTTAGTTATCAGCTTTGTCATGTTTTATAAAATAATGCCTGATTTTCATGAAGTGGGTCATCTGTAATTCTTCTGAAACTCACAAAAATCCCTTGCCACTGCTGTATTTTTAGCAAAGAATAATGAATAACTGATAGGATGAAATATAGTACTACATAATTGGCAAATGGAAAACATTTTGCAGAAATCACTCAAACTATTTTGAATTTCATTCTAGTCATGGTTTATTTAACACTAGCAGAGTGCTGGAAGAGTTTCACAAAAGATTGATGACCCTCTAGAGCAATTCCTAAGTGTAATATTATGTCTTAAAGAATTATGTCACTTTCTTTAAGGGTGCTGAGAAAGATATTACTATGCATCAATAAAAATTCAAGTTTTACCAGCCATCTGTATTGCATAAATCGAGTAGAGGGTAAGGGTTTCCCCAGAAAACAATTATGGAATGGAATGAGATGGCCCAAAAGGCATTTACTGTACTAAAGCATGTCGGTAAATGCATTATGCTGCAGCTACAATGAACTTCAGAATACATTTTAAGGACAACATTTTCAAGGATTTGTGCCCAGGGCCCTGTATACATGGAAAATGGTGTTTCTTATCCTTTGAGTTGGAAATTCTCTACAAAGAAGTGGTGTACCTGTTCAGTTTGAAGTGTAGTTTACACACAGCTTTAAAATTGATTGGAAACATTTTTTCAGCTCAGTTTGGCCATTTTATTTCAAATGAACTCAAACTGATTAGGAATCTTTCAGATGAACTGAAACAAAATACCTTGAAAAGAATGTGTGTGTGTGTATGGGTGTCCCTATACTATGCATAAACGCAGGAAATTGTAATAACTAAATAAAGGGGAAAGCATAATTAAAATAATTTTTACATTTTAATGTAGAAAGACTGCTGTCAAATTAGCTTAATACTGTTAACTTAATATTTACCACCTTGCTAAGAATCTAGGCCACTGTAAAACCACTTTACATATTTTGACAGTGTTTGAGGAGATTAGACAATGGAAACACTTCAAAACTGATCAGATGAATGCTGTTTTCAATTTCCTGCACCAAAGACACCAGAACATCCATGTGCAAGTCAAATCATATCTGCAATATGCAACATAGTTGATCATGTACATATCCATTACTATTCTTTTGTAAAGAGACTTTCTGCTTGTCAGTTCCTGAATTAAGGTGCGATGGAGTGCACTACAGCTGTTCACAGAGAATTGGAGTTAGATCTCTATTTGTTGTTCAGGAAATACATAAATTTTTGATTCATAAATAAAGTGCAATAATCTTGAGACTGTCAAATTTGAACACCCTTCAGGAATATTTATTTTGACATGAAATAAAACCCATTTAAATTAAGGATTTATAAGAGAAATTACCTCTAAATGTTATAAATACAGTGAAGAAGGAGTAGCATGGGATATTTGTCTAAATTATGGTGCAGCTTATATATGGAAATGTACATTTTGAATAGAATTTCTTTAGTAAAATCCAAACACCAAGGGGTTAGACTGTACAATAAACAAAACTGCATGTTTTGGAAGGAGAGGAACCTTTTCTTAAAATGCATGTCGCTTGGATTGGTCAACAGAACTGGCATGACATCTCTCAAAAGGATTGTTTAAAATACCATTAAATGAAAAAGTAGCAAAGACTGTGAAAGATAATAACACATGTATTATCTTCTCAGCCAAGTAGCCCTTGGGACCTGCTCCCCCTTGAGGAGCTGTGCCTCACCAAGGCAGTGCTACACCTGCCTGGAGGCAAGGTGAGCTCTCTGACCACCACACTGTCACTGGCAGCTGAACAAAGACCACCTCTATATAATTTCATGGACATTTTGGAGCTATTAATTTTCCATCACTAATGAGCTGAGATCAGCTCAGTTGGTTAGAGCATGGTATTAATAATGGTGCTAATAACACCAAGTTCATGGGTTCTATGCCTCTATGGGCCATTTACTTAAGGGCTGGACTCAGTGACCCTTGTAGGTTTCTTTCATCTCAGAATATTCCGTGAATCTGTGAGATGCAACAGGAGCAGATTATAAGTGGCAATGGGTTCTCTTTTATCAATTACCGTAAATATGTAATACTCTTCTGCTTTTTGTATAACAGTGTTTGTCAAGCTGCAAAGGCTGTACCTTGCTCTTATCAAAAGTGCTGTGACATCAGTCTTTCTCACAGTTATCTACAAAAAGCTTATCAGTTTCATGTAATTTCCCAAAAACTCAAGGCCACTCTACAGTCTGTTGAAGCACTCAGTGATATTTAGCAATGTTTACTGAGGAAAGATTAAAATGCTGATCACCCAAGGAAGTCAGTTTTATAAATTTAGAGGGCAGCTGTTGTCAATAAAACTAATTTTCAAGTGTTGAGCTTTTTAAATGAAAGTGGTCACCAAAAGCATGCCTTTCTCAAAGTGGTGCTTCATTGCTGATGTTAATGACTCCAAATTATCTTGTGCAGTCTCAACCTCAGCTCTGCTGTTAGATCTAGAATATTGTTCTAAATTATTCTAAAATACACTCCTTGGTTTTCATTCTTTGTATGTGGGCTTGGCTTGTGAAAAATTTGACAGATACATCTTTCAAGAATGTGTGGTTTAGGTAAGAGAGGAGTGGTCTGATAAGCCCTCAATGGGATAGTTCCTTAACTAGATACAAACATTCAGTGCATTAAAGTAGAGGCAGTTTGCAACCTTCCACAGTGATTGGAAACCATTTTATTGTTAGTCAATATCCTGTCTCAGAAACTACAATTGCTAAAAGTTTGATAAGACAAGGCTGATATTTTCTCATGTAATGATGATATTCTTTACTGGAAAAGGAACTGGGCTTCCTCATATTAGTAAATGAAACATTAATGACTTACATTTAAAATTCAAAATAAAAATATACTTCTTAAAACTATTATGATGTATGATGAACCAAACAGATCCATTTTCAAAATAAGAATCTCTTTATTTTGACATTTATTCCAAAATCTCAAATACTTTTACAAATCAAGAAGCAGTATTTTTCACCTCACATTTTTATTATAAACTTGCTAGATCAGCTTCTCTTACCAAGGATCTGTACTATGTCTGTCATGAAAAGACCCTGCCATGGCCCTTCTTCAGGCAAAAAAAAATTGTTTTCTTGCACTAGAGATTCTGACTTAGAAAACTTAGAAAATTCTTATATAAAAGGGGTGCAGTGTCAGTGCTTGCAGGTATAGAGCTTAGTGCTCTGTGATTTAGTAGTCTAATTCTGTAGCCTAAAGCTCTCAGCTAGGTTAGCAAAAATCAATGATCCTTGTACTTCAGACTGCCAATGTGTTTCAGGCAGTTCTCAAAATAAAAAATCCAGGAATGATGTGGTGATATAGACTGAGAGTTCTCTAGTGCATGTTGTAAAAGATAGATTAAAGCACTGTGCTGTGCTGAGCTGTCTTTGCTTCAGTCTCTTTCATGCCTGACTTTGCAGTTGCCCAGATTCAGCTGGAAGATGTTCTTTGTCTCCCTGGAACTCAGTCATTAAATAATAGCATTAAAAATCTTGTGAGTCAGAAGCCCCAGTTTTCAGTAACTCTAACATTATTCCCAGACAACATGGTACATACTCTCCATTATTCATTTAAAATCAGTCCAAATGTAGCTGTAATCTTAACCATGAAGGCCTCCCTCTGCTTTGACATTTTGAAAAGAAAAGATGAATATTGAAAACAGGTCATAATGTTGAAGTCTATCTATACAGCACATTTAGAAAAAATAACTGTAAATTTATGCAAACATGGCAGTCTGGAACTGTAACTTCAGCTAATACATTTCACCCAGGACTCACTGCAAGCCTTGAGCTAACAAACTGCAGTGCACTCAGAACAAGGAGTGCCACAGTTTTTGTCCTACAAAATAACTGCAGGCAAGGACATAACAAAGAGGCTTGGTTTGGTTTACAGCCTGAAGGAGACTACCGTTTTTCCTGAGGCAAGCAGGAATCACAATGGCCTGGGTGAACCAGAGCAATTAATAATCATCCAGCCGCCCAAGACAGCCTTGTATGGATGCAAAAAGTTCCCTTCTTCTATTTCTGATCTCAGCTTGATGTTGCCTGCTGCACTGGGGCCAATATCCAAAATCACAACTGGCTGAGCAGTTGGCCAGGCATTTGAGTAAATTTGGGAAGTACTTTTGACAGGTCTTCATCCTGAAATATTCAGTGGTTGGAATAAATCTTAAAATAATAGAGCTGAGTTTCTAGGCTAGTATTCAAGGTACATTTTTGTACATTTTTGTACATTTTGTACCAAGGTACATCCAGTTAGTCTGCTGCTTCCCTCAGCCCACACTGAATTTTCATATGACAGGACCCTAAAGATTAGGTGAATCACACACTGGTTGTGAGCTTGGTGGTGACCTTTACTTTGGAAGGAAATGTAGATATTCCTGTTATCAGGCAGAATTGATTCCAGGTTTTCATTTTCTGGATAAATATCTAGCCGCCAACTACTAACAAAGAGGAGAGAGTACAGAGTACTGCCAAGATCAGTGCAAGGAATTTTGGGAGCTGTGGATCACAAGGAGAAGAACATCTGCTATATGCACCCTGCTGTATTTTGGCAACTACCTGCTTAGCATTATCATGCCCAGGAGCTTCCATTCACATCTACAGTTTTACTGAGGGGAAACTGTTTCTCTCTAAAGCATGCATGTGTCCATAGAGCCAGGCAGAAGCTGAGTAAAGGTTTTGAGGATCCATATTTTGGATTAGAGATTGGTGTCTTAGAGAGAGAATAGTGACTTGTAGAGTTTGTGTCTGTTGAAGATAGTCTGGAACTGAACCACTATGATCCGCTGCTTAGCTCTGGACTTAATTCTTGTTCCAACAGACAGGCTGAGGGGATTCTAACTTGTGAGTTGCAGACTTCACTGCCCCACTGTTGTACTTTAGAGGTTATTCCCTTAATGGGAGAAGTAGCAGAAAAAGCTACTTCAGCAGTAATAGATAATGGTAACCTATCAGCTGGGGTGGTTAAGAAGCAGACAGGTGTCTAGTTGATCCAGAAAGCAAATCATCAATGCATTCAAACTAAAGGAGAGTAGGTTTAGATTAGATATTAGGAAAAATTCTTTACCTTGAGGGTGGTGAGACACTGGAACATGTTGCCCAGGGAAATTTTAAATGAGCCATCTCTCAAAGTGTTCAAGGCCAGATTAGATGAGGCTCTGAGAAACCTGGTCCAGTGAAAGCTGCCCCTGCCCATGGCAGGGAGGTTGGAATTAGTTGATCTTCAAGGTCCCCTTGCAACCCGAACCCTTCTATGAATTCTGCAGCCTAGGTACTGTAGCACTGACTTTGTTTTTCAAATTACTTCTGGAGAGATAACCCAAAGACCTACACTCTCTATGACAGCACTCCATTAAAACAAAAAGATTCTGATTTAAATAGTCACTATTGAAGTATAAAAAAAGAATGCTAATGAGGTCATTAAAAAGTAACTGAATGCAAATCAGATTCATATAGATTCCTTAGCTTTCAGTGGCATTAAAATGCACATATCCTAAGTGACATAGTAAGAACTCCAGAAGAGTTACCAAAAGGAATAATACCAGAGTAGAATGGGCCTAACAACTAGCAAAACCTGTGGGAATTTTTTTTTAAAGTATGGGCCAAATGATCAGCTCTGGGACCACAATGGATCGATCACCTACCAGTCATGATGGACAGACTTGGAATTACTAAGAACCTTGAATTCACACTTTGCTTTACTAATTTATCTCTCTAATTTACACAATTCCATTGCGAATGCATGGAGTTTTGAGCCACTGTAAAAATGCAATTCCTTCACTATTAGAGCAAGTGTTAGAATAAGACCTATCTAAGTAGATGTTATTTTGTTTGAAAATCATGGTTAAAAACATCTTCAGTTTCTTTAGTCTTTTCAAAATTGTAGTGTAGCTCGTAGAAGATAGATTTAACATTATCAGGAAAACACTGCTATTACTACTGAAGGAGATGGCTTATCCTTATAAGAGGAAGGAGCTTACAACATTTCTTTTTTGCTGTCATATATACATTGTATAACAAAATATTAAAATCATATCCTTATGTTATTTAAAATGCAACATTTTTGGGACAGAACTGTGGTCTGGGGTTTTCATAGTATTCTTTTCTTCCTAGGAGTGTGTGATAATTTATATTCAGGGAAAGTATAACTAATGCCAGAGTATTCCCTAAAAGCAAGTCAGAACTTTTGCAATGCAAAATTAACGCAAAATCTTTGGGTAGGATATTACATCGGTGTTTATATATATGGACAGTAGAGATGTGTTGCATCTCTACTCTGGCAATGATTTCTAAGGATATGGGAATATAGGATGTGCTCAGAGTAGCCATTACCAATTTCTGACACTTGCTACCACAAGTGTTTTAGAAAAAGTTCCCATTCTCCTGCCAAAGTCCTGGTCTGCTCATACAGGACTTTTTGGGTCTTGACATCTCAGTGTCTGGATCTTGGCATCTGAGTTTGCACACCAAAGGAATTCTGAGAAAAAAAAAATCATTGTGTATGAATAATATTTTTAAATTTGGTTTTATTCTGACTGGGACACACACACCCTCTATGCATGCACCCATGCAGAAAATTCTCCACAACAACAAAAATCCAATGTTCTTGCTTCAAAGACAGCCTGCTTCAGATTTAGACTGCCTCACAGCAAAGGAGACAATCAGAAATTCTTTCACTGGATTCATGCTCCTTTCTAGAGACATTTGTTCAAACCAAGCTTGTAACTGTGTGACAGTTATGAGTAATTCTGATAGAAAACTGCTTGACTGACAACACCTTCAATCTTGCCTTCCAGATGTTTTTACAGGGTATTTTAAGTCTGGAGATCCTCCATCTTGAAATCAAATCCTGGTGTATCACCAGATTTGACTTCTCAGATTGGCACCATCATCTACAGATTATTTTCTACAATTGGCTCTTAACAAAAAAATAAATGGCTTATTACACAATATACTCTTTGGTGATGAAGGCAAGATAGACTGGAAACAAATGGAAAATATCTTGTGTTTAATCTTGAGTTGGCTCCCATCGTAGAGCCATTAATACATGATACAAATCAGGTGTTGTGCAGTGCAGCTGAAGAACAGTTATTTGTGATGGACACTCAAGAATGAACTAGCTGGAGCAGAAGGACTGTCTGGGTGGGAAATTCCCAGGTTTATGTAGTCTAAGACACTGCACTTCCCCTGAGAGCTGAGGAGACTATGTCTTCTGGTCATCTTTGTCTCTTTCTGGTTGTTGGGGGTTGGGGTTTGTTTGTTTGGGTTTTTTTTACTTACAGAATTTTTCCCCGTAAGTCACAAGGAAACTAACTCCTGGGTACCTATAGNTAAAGTGGGGAGAGGAGTGTAGCACCTGGCTACACCTCTTTTGTTTCTGGAAGTTTCTCTCCGAGGGGAGAGATATGTCGAGTTTTGGGAGCAGGTAAAGGATGGGAATGAGGGCAGCTCCTTGCTCTCACTCTCGACATCAGGAGCACGGTCAAGTTGTTGCTTACTGTGGGAAGGATTCACTGTCACCTCCAGAGTCCAGTCCTAGGGACATATTGCCATCTGCTCATGTGTCCAGGAATCCTGAGCTCTCCTTTTCCTGCCCTGTCCCGATCCCACTTCTCTGGCACTGCCCTGGGCCTTTGCTGAGACCCCGCAGCCCCTGCCCTGCCAGGACACCCCACAGCTCCAGCCACCACCGCAGAGCTTCTGCTACATCTCATCCACAGCCCGGGATTTCTGCTCATTCTTGCCCTCCCAGCTTGGTGCTCCTCACCCTCTGCAGGGGCACAGGGATCAGACTGCCCCGGGGTTTTGTGAGGCAAAGCCTCTCCTCCATCCCTTCCCGTCTCCACCAAGAAGGCCTTCACAAGCTTCCTGGTTCTGTTTGTTGTTAATGCCATAGTTACTGTTGTTAGTTTGCCTTGTTATATATATTAATAAAGAACTTTTATTCCTATCCTCATATCTTTGCCTAAAAGCCCTTTAATTTCAAAATTACAATAATTCAGAAAGAATGAGTTTACATTCTCCATTCCAAAAGAAGCTCCTGCTTTTCTTAACAAATGCATGCCTTTCCAAACCAAAACACCTGTCTAACCCTTCCAGTGTAATTTTCTTTCTAGGTTCACCATCTGATACACCCGTCTTACTGTTTTTTAACCTATATCAAGGAGAAGCAGACAAAACCCAGAATTATACTACGTGTTATTTTGAACTATTAAAGAAAACTCATTTTAATTGAAGTGAGTTAGCCATCAATCACAACAACAACTGTAAAAGATGTCAGGAAGCAGTGAGATCTAAAGGAGAAGGAGGGAGAGCCAGAATGTAAAGTTTCCACAACCAAAGACACAGCAGGACTGAGCAGTGTAGGTTCAGATTGAGCAAGGCAAGGTGGGGTTTGCAGTTCCATCTTTTTTTCCTGCATAAAGACCCACCTTGTCCAGAAAGCCTTTGGAGACTGTCATTAGCAAATATTTTTGACAGTGGTTTCCCCAGCAGTTTGTTGTGTACCTCCCAAAACATGAGAAATGTTCTTTGCAAATGTTTCCCATCTCCCATGTTTTGATTATTCAGATTTCTCTGTCCCCAGTGAACATTCCTCCAGGAATATCACTGAATCCACAAAATAATCCCTTTTTATCAACAGGACATGAAATCATATATAGTGATGAATGGGCAGAATAAAACTGGCATTCTGCTGCAGTATATTAATTTTGGCACATTTGTATTCTCTCTCCTGCCACATTGTGTCTAAAATATGTGCTAGGTTTTTTTATCTATGCCCTGCCAGATTGTTCTTTTTTCTTTCTTTCTGTGTCCCCATTTATTACAGTATTTATTTATATAGCATTTTTTCTCTGTAAGAAACTATCCCTAGTCTCCCTCTTTAGCATCCCTTCTCCCCAGTCTTTAAGCCACACAATTTCCTGCAGACAGTAGATACTTGTCTTATTGCAAACTACAGCAGGCCTGTTCTCAGTTTTTGTATTTGTGATGGAAAGCCTCAGTCTCTGACAAACTTAATTGGCAAAGAATATCTGTAGAATTCTACAGCATTAGTAACACCTTGAAGCAGAAATTTACATTGTTAAAGTATTTATTTCTGAGGTGGTTCAACAGCAGAGAAGAGAATAAGTTTTTGGAGGGCTTCCCTGATTTTCCAACTTTTTAAAGGTTGACTGTGCTGCAAACTTGAGTGTAGCTACAAAATGAAAAAAAAAGTAATGTGAGACTTTAGTACCCAGCATTACTGACTTTAAGTCCTGAGATTTACATTGTCCTATTGGATGTTATATTTTATTGCTTCTACCACTAGCCAGTCATTTATGCTTGCATGGTAAACCTGTTACAATAATTCTTTTATGAGGAAGAAAAGAAACTTGTTACATAAGTTTGGAAAGTTGAATTTCTCGAATACTAACAATGGTATTTTAAGAGTTATTCAACAGATTATGGATGCTAATATTTTTTTGACACAAACATCTAAAGGGGTGTGTGGGGGGGGTGGGGGTTGAGCATTGTCAAGCTCCCTTTAAATCAGAGAGCCCTCAGAACATACTCCCTTTATGTCATGAAGCATGAAGAAGAAACCTTCAGGCAAAACCCAAACTGATGCACAGCGCAGAGTGCTGTGCCACACATGAGCATCAGTAACTCAGGCCAGTCCCAGCAACAGAGGTGTGCAGCCCTGGGGTTACCCCTAGCCAAGAAACTCTTCTTCAGGAGGTCTAATTAGCAGTTTGCTAATGGAAAGTGGTGTGGTCTTACTGCCTCTTGGTCTACAGCCAGTTCAGTAAACATCACCCTCAGGAACTCTCACAATCTCCTCTCCCAATTCTGGTGCACTGGGGGAGTTTTGAGGGCACAGTCTAGGAGGAATTGCACCAAGGCCAGTACTGAACCCACATGCTCTGAGTGCTGCCCAGTCTTGCTGCTGCAGTCTTCATTTGTGAAACCCCAAGTATGCCTAGTGAAATGTTCATAAAAGAAATTTATAAGCCTTGAGAAGGGCTTTTCCTTTAGCAGTCATGTTGAGGTTTCCTAAAATGATTTAAAAATTAAGATAGTAATTTTACTGTGTAAATTTATAAAGCAAAAAGTTCACACTTCTGCTTCTAATTACTGATTTATTTGTAGTGAACACTTTCACAGTTTTTCCCTCTCCCATACTTTTAGTAGTGTGGAGAACTTATAAGTGATGAAGATGGTTGGTACACTATTCATTTTCTACAGCAGTTCTGGAGTAGAGAATAGTGACAGCTCAGTCCAAATGCAAGATGTTCCCAACAGGCTGTGAGCCTTCTCAGCATACTTTCTAACCCAGGAGCAATAACAGCATTGCCCTCACAGCATAACTATTCCAAGGAGATCCAATATCTCTGTTCCTCTACAACAGTTTTGAAATTGAAATTTAATGCCTTTCAGAGAGCTTTGAAGGAGTTCACTCCAAAGTCAACATTATGTAATGGAAGCCTGCCAGCTTAAAATTAATGTGAGAAAACAGGTAGCTCATGAACCACCATTACAGTATTCTAAAGGTGAAGACTTTATTTCTAGCTGTTTTAGTAAGAAATAGATGTATTGCATCATCCATCAAAGCTTGTTAACTGTATCCACTATTTCCTTATCATCAATACCAGTATTAATCAGAGTTAATCTATTTTATATATTGGAGGAAGATAAGGCAGGCAATATAATAGCTTGAGACTTCATAACATTATCTTGTTTCATAAATACAAAGAAAAATCTTCCTTGTTTCTTTAGTTTTGTTTTGTTGTTGTTGTTTTTAATATCACCTAGCTAACTAAAAAAGGCTTTTGAGCATTAATTTTATTACAGAAGACACATGCCTATATGTTTGTACAAATTCATATGTTCTTCTATTTTATCAGGAAAAAAAAAAAAACAAAAACAAAAAAAAACAAAAAAAAAAAAACCCACAAAAAAAAAAAAAACCACAAAAAAAAAAAAAAAAAAAAAAAAAAAAAAAAAAAAAAAAAAAAAAAAAAAAAAAAAAAAAAAAAAAAAAAAAAAAAAAAAAAAAAAAAAAAAAAACCAAAAGAGCAAATGTAAAATTTTTACAGTAACATCTCCAAGCATCTTAATTTTGGAAGGTATAAAAAGTAAATACAAGACTTGGTGGCTTCTCTGTGTTGGAGGCTAGGACTGCCAAAAATGAACAATGAGCAGGTGTTCTCTGACTAATGATGAAATTAAATAAGATGAAACCCAGTGCTCACAAGATAAGTTACTAAGAAGGAGCCCTCTTGGTTGTCAGTTTTGTAATGTTAACAAGCAAGGCAGAGACACCTGTAGTTTCTCAGATTACACTGAGACTCTTGGATTGGGCTTTGGCACAGTTAGGTGTATTCTGTCTTCAGAGGGGCAATCAGGAGTTCATTCAAGGCTGAAATACATAGAAAATACCTACATGCTGCTCAGTTATTTACTCTGCACACAGCTGCAGCTTTCACCATAATCTCTCTGAATGTAGAATTCAGGTTGATGTGCGACTGAGCAGATCACAGTGTTATTGCCTCTGGAAATAGAAATGTCAACACCCACTGAAGAAACTGAGACTTTCCTATGGATATTAATGAGGGGAATTTGAAAACTAAAGAAAGAGCTACAGCCTCCCAGTGTAAATATCTCATTGTATTGATGAGAAAAAAAAGTCCCCGGTGATAGAAAGCCCTTTCTGGAGGTCACATTGCTGTTAGAACATTGCCTCTTTAGTAATTTTGTGGTGGTTTCTAGGTTTGCTAAGAAAACATACAGAAGTGCATACTGTTTACATGTCACTATAGGAGAACTGAGTTAGAGAGCTCTCCAAAGAATAATGATAGTTACTCTTCCTTCTTGCTTTCTATTCCTCCTACAGGGTTTTGAACTGGCCAAGGGGTTACATAAATATTTTAACTGGATAAATATACAGATCTAACAACTTACCTGTGTACAGAATCTCTTGAGATAGGATCTGTAACTTAATTCACTTTGCTGATCCTGGTCTTTAAAATGTGACCCTTCCTCTCTGTGTTCAGCAACAAAAATTCCTTTCTGATGCTTTCCCAAGTTACTGATGGACTCTAATTATTAACAATATTGTATCTCTGCACTTCTCTGGAAAGGTGCTGAAATGGCCAGATGAGGTTGGTTCTGCATGGTATGAGATAGTACATGGTGTGCCTAAAAACAGATATTTCACCATTATGAAACCATATCTTAACTTAGAAGTAAAAACAAGGCATAAAGAGCTGTGCTTTGAGTGCAGTCAAGTGCATCAGAGAGAAGTTAAGACCCAAGTTTTCTAAGCTGAGCTATGGTTTCAACTCAGTCTAAATTGGGGGGTGGGGGAGGAAAAAGAGAAAGAAGAAAATAAAATATTAATGTGCTAACTAATGTATCGATATCTATTCCTAAGTCTCCGAGGCACAAAAATGAGAGTGAAGGACTTTTCTGCTTGGGAATCTCACACTGTTGTTTCTCTTGGAAATGGTCCTTCAGACCAAGTATCTGCTGACTGTTAACCAATTGAAACTTCATCCCAAGGAGTGTGTAGCATAAGAACTGGTCCTCTTTCTGATGATTAATAGACTCTCATTTTCATGGCTGTCAATATGGTACATACACAGTAAACTTATTAACAAAAACTAGAGCAGTGGAGAAATGAAAGAAAAACATGGGTGACACCTGGCTGTCTCCTGCTTATCTGTCCACACTGGGTTTTTGTTTTAGCTTTGGTACTTGAAAACTGTTTTGTAATGTCAAAGGATATGCAGGATGCAGCACTATTGGAAGAGGAACAGTAAACCTGATTCATACCTATGTTAAACAAAAAGTTCAAGGAAACTACTCACCTCCCTGTAAAGGTTCTATATGGATGTACAGTGAATAATTTTGGTATTTTCTTCATGGAACCAGCTTTTCACCTCAGACAGTATCACTACCCTCCATTTGTATGCTAAATAAATTCTTGAGATGAAATTTCCTATTCCACATCGTGTTAGCCACAGCTTCAGCCTTGCAGGACTTGCCCCTGCCTAGAGCCTGATTCTTCACAGTTTACCTCACATTTATCCATACCAAAGAACTGTGACACTTACGAATAAAGTCAGAATAAGCACTTTCCGTAAAATCAAGGAAGAGAGCAAAACTAGTGCTGAGACAAGATTGAGCTTAAGTGAAATAGAATGTAGAAATATGTTGATCCACTCCTGTTGTATTAAGTACAAAGAATAGTGTATGAATAGATGTGATTGGAGAAGTAGATGATGGAAACTGGAAGAAAACATCAAGAGAGCATATACATAAAGGAAAAGAACAGATGGCTGGAACAAAATATTTTTAAAAAATTGATAAATAATGAAGTTAATGTTTAGATCTGCCTATCTGTTTAATAGGGTTATGTGAATAATTAACTCTCTAGTTCAACAGCCTAAATTGGTCTAGATGAAAAAGCTTTTGAAATATGTTGACTTGCTTTACACTACAACAAGCAAAGTCATGGAGTTCAACAGGTTAGAACTGTTTCTTCTCCAGATTTTAGAGTCAAACATAGTGATGGGACAAGTAAAAAAGCCAAGACATGTTTCCCTGCTATCCCAGTGCTGAACCATGACATCACTTGCTCAAGAAAAACAGAATCTGTCATTTTGTTACCTCCCATCCCTGAGGGGTCCTCCCTGCCAAGAGAAAAGGCAGTCATATGCTTTTTTCAATCTAAATATCTTGGAATTGAGGCAGATACTGCTGGTGCAATTGTTCCACTCAGTGAGAATTAGCTATATATTTGTTACCAGAAGCACCACGACATTGCAGGTCAGCCTGTTTGGAAAAGGCAGCCTGGCAGGCAGTTCTCATCCATCTTTGGTGACAGTTCCAACCACAAAGCTCTTCAACCTCACTTCTTTACTGACAATGGTTTATGTTTTATGCAAACTGAAGCAAAGATGTCCAAATGTTTTAAAGGATCCCAAATGACCTAAGGCATGAGGTTTAGGTACATGACTGGAAGATAAATGTTGAAGTGCTGGGCATTCAGGATGCAGAAGTGGGCACATATTCTTCATCTCCTCAGGAAACACTACACCTGAGTATCAATGAGTACTCCCAACAGTGGTATCCCATCTGAGAACAGAATAGCCTCTTGTGTGAATTCAGAGTTTCTCCCCCAAGTCCCCAACTACCCATACAAAACCAAACTATATTGTGAAGATTTCAGGCCATTTGAAACAACATTAAACTTCAGGGAATTTATTGTTTTGCAAGAAAAACAGTATCAGGCAGATTTATTAGTTACCTTCATCTTTCATAATCAGAATCACATCATGAAGGGATTGTGTAAGAGAAGAAATCTGATTGATAGAGGAGCATTCCATTTGAGATTAACTCAAAACTCAACTTTCAGAATAGGTTGCTCTAATGGGAAGAATGTGAAATTAGATTTTCCTTTTTTCATGTTGGCAGAGAAGAATCCTTCTTTACAGAACAGTGTTAGATGGATGCCTTGCTGCTAAGGACAGGGAAATGCAGAGAAAAGAACTTCAGTGTAATGAAACGGTTTTCTGGAATAGTGTGTTTAGAATGAAGCACTTATTCAATAAGGATCACAGTTCTTTTTTTTTTTCAATGTATTTTTGTGCATTTGTGGTAATAGAAACAATTTACAGATTTACAGACACTTTTATGGGGTTAGCTTAATAGTTATTTAACATATGCAATAACAATATAAAAGAACAGTAATTTTTTTTTTGTCTGTTTAGTAATAAAGTGGACTGATTCAACTTTTTTTAAAGCATTAACATCAGTTATTTTAAACAGGAAGATGTTTTTTGAGCTGTGAGGAGCTGTTTCCCTGGAAGAAATGACTTCTGAGTGTGGATTTTCTCCATGATGTTTCCACCATGTGAACACATACTTGTTCATTCTCTTCTACAAGATACTGACCCAAAGGAGGCAGAGGAGAAGGAGCAGGGATTGTGGAGTTGCTGGTATGTGTCTCTGGGAAATCAGTGATATCCTTGTACACAGTTGTCAGTACAGGTGAAAGCTGAGTTCAATTTCAAGAAAAATTTTCTTCTAGTGATTGAAACAACAGACACACATTTCTTACCTTTTAAATTATAATTCTATTTTTTCTCAAATTTAATTTGATCATGTTATGAAGCAAGTTCCTGGGAAGCCTATGGAGATTGCTATATAATGGACTAGCAAACTTACCCCTATTTTACTAGAAAATGAGATTCCTGCTGGGCAACTCAGTGTTTTTCTCTACCTTAACCTTTACTATTTTTATCAGGGTAAAAAAAAACTTTGGTCAGGGACCCAGAATAATTTAGCTAGAAGTTCTGGTGTACTTGATGTCCTATAGCTTTACAGCGAGGTAGATCTGATTCCAGGCAGTACTTATACCTTATCCTGTGCTTTCTTTTGGCAGTATTCTCACTTGCTTAATTCATTGTACTTTTTTTTTTTTTTTTTCAAATCAGGACCCTATTCACAATTTTTGATATTCACAATTTTTGACCCTTTATGAGGGTGTTTCTACACCAGCACACCTAAACTGCATTTATTCTAGCAAAGTGCCAGTACCACCATTGTGCTGTTGTGGATAAACAATGTGGTGTTACAGTGTGTGGATAAAAATGATGTGGTGTGACATCAGTAGACCAGGATTCTTGCTAATTTACTTTGATTCTTCTACAGATTACAGTGCACACAGAGCTGTTTCTACTCTCTACCACAGCTGATCTACTACAGGTCCTTTAACAGGATATTTAAAGCTGCTCAGATGTATCTGCACAGTAGTGACTACAATAATATATTGCTAAGTATTTAAACTTCGAAAAGAAAATAGAAATCTGTCATGCAGATCCTTGTTCCTGAAGGCTACAGAAAGGGTGGACAGCTTCTCTACTGAGTGTTGTTAACACTTTCAGCTGTAGGAATATCAGTAAGTGTGAGCTATTTCTAAATTTGTCACTTAACTTGAAGTTAACTGGAGTAAAGATTGACAGCTAATTTCACCACTTCTTGATGACTACTTATATGCTATTCCTTTCACTGATATGCCTCTTTATTTTTGTTTCTATTTGCTACATTCCATATAATGATGATTATTACAAATTTCACACATTCTTTCCCAATAAATAGATAAATATGATAAATGAACAGCTGACAACAGGCTATAAAGCAATACCAAAATGATATATTGTTCCTGAGTCAAACCTGGGGACTACTGTGAAACATATTGCAAAGGTTGAACCCTCTGATGGATAGGATCACTAAACCATTTGAACAGAAATCTGTGCCTTAAGGCAGACTGGAAGAATTGTAGAATCAGCATAAAAATTCATTTTGTATGCCCCTCACCTTGAAAATAAACAGTTTTAGGCCAGTTTCACACACTATAAATGCTGGTTTGGAGGGGTAATACTCTTGGCCTCTCTCTGCCTCATGTCACCTCCTCACTGCTGTAAGGGCAGGGCGTGCTGACACAGAAACCGAAAGGTGTGACTGTCCCCCTGCAGCTGTACCCTGGGTAGCTTCAGCAGGTTCAAGCTGGTACCTGTGCAGCTGCTGGAAGTACAGAGCTCAACATGGAGTGTGCAAAGCTGCCAGTGACACTGAGTGAGCATTTAGGGCAGGAAGAGATGGACATGTTGAGTCACTGATCTCCTCTGGCTGTAAGAAGCAAGCTTTGAACTGAAAACTGGATGCCAGTATTTGTCATGCATGGGATATTAGAACAGGACTGTCCTGAACTAATTACAGTGTTTTTAGGAGAGTTTAGGATTTAGATACATTACAGTGCTAACAATGCCATTGTGAAAATGTCAAAGGTGACCAGTGTCCTGCTGGTCAGGAGAGCGAGGGAGGGAGAAGTGTCCTGCAGCATGGCCACTTGCATTCAGAGTCTTCTCTGAAAGATCACTTGGGGACATGTAGGCTTGTGGCAGCCACACATCTCACTGCAGTTTGGACACTTATTTTACACATAAATACTGAGCATCTGATTTCTGACTTAGAAGAAACACACTGCTTGCAGTTCCAGAAATCTGGTAACTCTGGGGGAAAAATCTATGTCAGATATGCCAAGCAAATGCAAGAAATGTGGTTATTGAAATAACCCCTCCAGATTTTAACAAGCCTATATAAATGTGCTAGGTGATATCTAGGGTTACTTACTGAACAGTTGTGTTGGCAGTATCAGCTGGGGGCTGTGGCAAGGATTGCTGACTAACTGTGGAAGAAGTTTGCTAAATAACTGAACTGCTCCTGAAGAGAGTACAAATTCAAGAAATGCTTGAAAGGAATGGCATTTGATCTGTGCTAACATAGCCTTAAGAGTGAAGCAGGTACAAATCCCCTTTCGTATAGATAGCAGTCACTGTTTCTTGTGTTTGTTTTTCTTATTCTGGCTCCAGTGTATCTAAGTTTTAACCTGCAGGACAACGTTAAAAATTACTTTGAAAAAATGAAACTCTGCCTGAAAGTATCAAGGACACAGAAACTAGATAAATAAAGTGCAATTCTGAGGCAGAAAAAAGATGAAAAATTGAAAAGGAAAATAGAGAGAAGGAAGGAAGGAAGGAAGGAAGGAAAAGAATTTAAAAAGAAAGAGAGAAGATTGAGCTCAAAGACTATAAGTGTGGAATGGAGGAAAAAAAATGGGGCACCTGGCATATTTGGATTCATGGGATACCTCCAGGGTTGCTTTGTTTGGTGATCTGGTACAACACAAAAGCAGAAATAGACTCCACAGTTCTCAGGACCTCCTTCCCCTTACCATTAGAGCTATGTACATAGAAGGATTGTAAATTTTTTTCTTAAGACTTAGTGGGTATGACCTTGTTCCTCCTACAGCACAGAGGTTGCTGGTGGGAGAATTAAATAGGCAAGGAGAACATAACGAGTTTATTTGTACCAAACCTATCTATTTTTTTACTCACATAAATGAATGCACACATTTGACCTCAATAAGATTGGAAAAGTAGCATTAATCATTTTGATAAAATAATTTAAATTACTTCTCCCATTGCTAATGAGCTTGTGTTGTTCTAGTTATAAGTATCCATAAAAATGTGTGTAATGTTGTGTTAGGCAGTAATTGAATATGTGAATTATTATTGTTTTCATTCTACTGCATTCTACCTACATAGTACCTGCAATGTATTAAGCCCTCCTGAGGCTACATACAAATGTGGGCATTTCCCACAACATGTGCTAATCATTACAGTCAAAATGTTCATGGCAAACATCGATCTGTGAACCTAAATCCATTGAAAACCAAAAAGTTTTTCTGTATGCATGAACACCATGTACAAACTACACTTTCCAGATGTTTTTCTTTGTTTGTTTTTGGAAAATGAAGTGAATAAAAAATGACTGTCAGATGCAGACCTGTGAGCAAATGGAATTAAACTGCCAGAAAAGTCATCTTAATCTTATGCCCTCGAGTCAAGTCCTCTGTTCAGGATTGCTTTAAAAACCTGCCTAACCCAGACATTAAATCCTACTGAAGTGAAGATTTTTAATCTAAATAGTTAGGGGTGCTTCTGAACTGGTACACTGGTTGACAGCAATATCCATATCATTTTATATATTTTACATTTATATATATTTTAATATACATAATATAATATTAATATATATATTTTTTATATATATATATCTTTATATGTATTATTTATTCAATATGTATGTATTCAGTAGATTTGCAAACTCCTTTCCATTAGTCTGGAACAATATACCAAAGTAAACTTATGTGATACATTTTTCAGGATGGGTTTTTGAGATTAATCACATCCATCACCTCAATTAAATCACCCATAGTTCTGCTGTAAGGCTACTCAAACCCTTCCACTGTCACATGAAATTGTGTAATATTAGTCAGTGCTCCAGCCAATCAATGTCTACTTGTTAAGCACATGATACACAGCACAATGAAAATATGTTTAGATGTAACTGATCTAAATGAATCCCAAGTATAAAGCCTGACTATTAATTTGAAGTATGTTCTGTACTAAGAAAGAAATATTATTTCAGACCTGTCCTGCAAAGCTCACCAGATATTTAAAATATCAAGTAAGCTGTCTGACTTTCACCATGCTAAGCATTTTATGCAATTTCATCGTAGATGAAAATGCATTAGTGTTATTATTATAGAGATTAAGACTAGAAACACTCTGAAATATATGATATGTTTCCTTAAAGGTAACCTTTCTGTCCTCGTTAAAATGGTTATTGGTAAAACCATTTTCCTCCCCCTGGAACTCACGGAATAAAGCTAGTAAAAGAAACTAAGTACCATTCATTATTGCCAGCATCTGTAATTGTTTGTATAATACTTTATGGAAAAAATATATAAAATGCCACATTTGAACTCCAGACTATTAAAAGTGTCAGTGCTATTATATCATTTCTGAAGACCAATTTGCCTTTTTTTCAAGAGGTTGTAATGAGCCAAGTTTATTTTGCTTTCTACCATTTATCTTTTCAGCAGTAATGGAAAATTTCCCCCTCAGGCACGGCAAGCTATTCTTATCTTAGACAATTAGGCAGAAATTAAATGGATCATAAAGGTGAGATTTCTTCATAAACAATGTGATGTACTTTATACAATTTAACACTGAGGAATGTCTGAAAAATAAATTCAGAGTGGTATATGAATGCAGAGTGGATAATAGCCAACTCTGAAAAATGTTTCAACTTAACACATAAGAAAGAGGGTAGATAACCCGTGTCACTTAAAGATATACTCAATGTCTAATTCTGTTGTTGACAAAATTTCATCTTTAACAGAGCTTGGAAAACTTAAAATGATTTTGAAAATAAACAGAAACAAGGCTGTGCAAAGTGATTAATTCATTACAAGATAAGCGGAGAAACACACATTTGGACAGCTTCTTCTACCTGTATGCCTCACTTGGGAGGTTTGCAGACATCAAAGTTTTAGCAAAATATTTGCATTGTGCTCAACAAGCAGTGAGGTGTAGTAGCTGTATGTAGATTCCTTTGATGGATGCTTTTGGTGCCTGCATGTCCCTGTGTTGGTGCTGGTGACTGGGAATACCACAAAACTCTTTCAGGTCCCCTTTACAGAAATCTTCTTCTAGTGCGTTTGAACTACAAACTAGTTCTATTTCTGGCAGATAATTGACTAGTTAGGCTCAATTATGAATTTTTTAGTGCTGATGTTTTGGGGCCTGATCCTCTTTGTCCCATCCTCTAAAGGATCACTAAGGTGTTTTAAGGCTAGAGATCTATTGTATGGTCAGTATTCAGTTTAGGATAGTATATTCTTCCATAGCTTCTTTTAATCTTTGTGAAGTAACATTACCATGTGACAAGAACAAATGGTACTGGTGTAGCTGGGTGTAGCTAATACCAATTAATTTAAATGTATACACCTACTGTAATAAGCCTACCTCCTCAAATGAAGAGAATGACAATAATGACTCCATGAGAAAGTTCACAGAGAAGCACTGTGTAATAACTGCTTACTGATTCCTGAGAACAGTGTTATTCCACAGGAAGCATAAAAATTTGAGAGAAGTACAAAACTCCTATTTTCTGTGTATACCACAGGATTAACATGGTATGAATATAATGAGAATTAATTTAAATTACTTACCCTTTTCCTCCTTACTTTATGGACACTAGCATTTTTAATTTGTGACCTGTAAATCCAAGAAACCTCTTTATTTCTCTGTAAGAGAGAATTGTTACTGCTGAAATTTCTGCACTGCAGTGGTAAAGCAGGTAAAGCACTGCAAAACATATTGCATAGCACAAAGTTACAATACATCCATATTACAATAATAGAGTAACACAATATCACAGCATTCTAGATACTACATATGCAACTAGTAGAGTGCATGGTAGATGTTTTAAGGCATGTTGGCACTGTTTCACCAAGGAGAAGATTCAAATAAAGAGTAAGAAGTGCGAAAGCTTCAATAGGAACTGAGCTGTGCCCTAGTCCATTTTATCACTGAAGGAAAATGCTAAGTCTTCTCAGAGACAGGAAAATTGTTGGTACTGTATTTAGAGCAAATAGCTGCAATTAAATGCATTACTCAGACAAAATTTCTTCTCCTTTCATAGAGGAAATTCTAATTTTGAAATGTGCTAGCTGAAATGATAGAATTAGAAAAAATATGCTCCTCAATATTTGCTAATACTCCTTACTGCCCTCCAGATTTTCTGGGAAACTGCTTAGGTAAGCATTCTGTAACTTAGTTCCTTCAAACCAAACTTAAATAGTTCAGATTGATATTTGATAACCTGTCTCACATTGACCAAAAAAGAGCAGAAAGTGCCTATCTTAGCAGCAAACTTGGAGAACCCAAGGGGCAGTATTGACCTTTGCACTACTCAGCAAAGGGGTCAGGAAAGGGATAAGGGATTACAGATAAGGGACCAGCATTGGTGACAAGGTGATTTTTCAGCCGTAGGAGCCACAGCCGTGTGGGAGGAGCATTTTCCCCATACATGTTCCACCCAGTTTTCCTTCTGGCTTTTGTTTTCCCCAGTCATTCTCAGTCTTACTAATGAGAGTGCACCTGGTCTCAGAGGTGATGAAATTGTCTCAGAGACTGTGACTGTTCTAGACTGGCTCATGCAGCATAATCCATGTTACAGCACAATCAACATGTAAATGAATTTATGCACCACTCTAGGCAACCTACTGAACATTCTTTAGCAGCAGTTTGCTAATTAGAAAATTACTGTTCGATGATGAACTCTGTTCCATGCATAGAGACATCTTTTTTCTTTCTGAGAATTGCTGAACTGGGAGATGGTGTTAGTTTTACCCTAGACTCAATATTTTCTGAGTAATAAATTTTTTATGTTGGTATATTCCTCACTTTTGTCAAGAGTACCAATTAAGAAATGGGAACTCATGACTAAGGATTCTTGAAATAGAAATTCTTCCACTCTTAGATGAATCACAAGTCTACATGTACATTATTTGACATACCTAATTTACAGGATTATTGCTGTTGCCAGTTTGACATTTTACACTTCAAATAAATTCACCCGTAGGCACAAAGCCACTTTATACAGATTTTCTTATTTAAACAAAATGTCATCATGAGAAAGAGACAAGCTTAGTAAAAAATATCACTATCCTGTAACAAAGGGGTGCTGAAATATGTAATATAAAGAGTAAGTTTTGACATGAATATTACTGACTGTCATCTGTAGAAGTATATTTAGGAAAACTTATAGAGGAGTAAATTTATGTAGAATGAAATAAGTCCTCAAATATTTCTGCATGCATCTGACATCTATAATATTGAAATGAATTAATAGTAAAAAATGAGAAAACATTAAAGAAAACATGTAATAAGGAACTTCTTAATTGTGCTGAAGAATTTTGTTGTTATGAATGTGTTCCCCATTCCTTCTAAATTAAAATAATAAGCATATAATAGGTTTCTACTAACATATCTGTAACAATTTTTGTAGCTTTGCACACTTGGCCGACAGCTGCTTGATCACAGGATTATGATGATTCTTAGGAAGTAGAGGACAATCAGAGAGCAGGAAAGGTGTGGAAGTGTGCAGAGAAGGAAAAATAAACCTGGTGTGATCTAGTGTAGGTGATGAGCCTTCTCTGTGAGAGATTCAGAAGATGAAAGTGGCTGAACAGAGACACAGTTTTGGTACAGAGAGTAAAGGGACTGCAATGAGAAAATTATACCTGCTTAGCACCTGCTTCAGGTCACACACTGCACTGGTCCAGAATTTGTTCCCTGGACTGCTGTCTGCTAGTTATATGACAGGAAAATACAAGACTATGTTTAGAAAGCATTCTGTGTGTTCTTTAAGAATTCCTAACAAGTGATTTTTGCATGTTTTCAGAAAACCTAAAGATCATCAGATATGCTGACATCACACTATATAATGATGGAAAAAGATTGTGAAGATAAACATTATTTGAGCTCATATACAGAAATATTTCTTTGTATGTAATTTCTTCAAGACTGCATCACAAAACAAATAACCCTCTAAAAGCAGTTTTCTTTTATTCCTGTAATTATTCATTTCCTATCAGAAGAAAGAAGGTGACTTGCAAGGCTTCTGTCACCATGAAAACCAATGTTATCCTCAATCTCTCTCTAAAAATAACAAGCTATCATCAGGCAAGATAATCAAACTGATAAAATACCTTGGAAATAAAGTGAACCCTGCCTCATGATGTGATCTTTCTGACGTTCTTATTGAAGTTCTTGATAGCTATCAATACTTTATAGCTAGACATCAATATGACTTTCAGAGACTTTGCATCACACAAGATTATCCTCTACATCAGTGAACAGTTTAAAATGTGTTAAGACTTGATATTGTGCTTACTGTTCATATGGAAGATGCTTTCAGAGACACTTCCAGGACACACCACACTCAGGGCAGAGATCTTGAAATTACAGGAAGGATATTCATAATATACCAAGTTACTACTAGTAGCAAGCTCTTTTTTTACTATTTAACTTTTGCTCCTAAGAACTTTTAATCACCAGAAATTATAGCAATCCTCTAACAGTTAATGAAAGCACTTTGGAAAAAATCCTTACAACAGTGGAAAAGGACAATGACATTTCCAAACAGAAAAAAAAGAGTATCTTAGTCATACTGGTACACAGACTTCTGGTGTGTATGCAACGATTTGGGGCATTGCAGCATTCATTAGCTTGGAAATCTTAAGCATTTTCCACTTCATTTGGGAAATATGAGAATTTCTAGTCTGCTAAATCTAAACAACATGCTCACATAACATGGAATTTCCAAGTAATACAGAGACCATTTATCTTTTTTTTTTTTTTTTTTTTTTTTTTAAAAAAAAACAAAACACATATACCTTACAGTATTATCTGAAATATTTACAGAGAATGAACAATGCATGTTTCCACAACTGCATTATAAGTGTTGTGTTGCTGGTCATGCAACCAGTGTAGAGCTATAGTGTTGAGCCTTACTGTAGCAGCCAACAGAAATTGTTGTCTGCAAATTCACAACTCTTAACAATATCAGAACAATATTAACGGAAAAAAGTGCAGAGAGACATACAGAAGTTAAAGCACTTGACAGCTGGGATGCAGAAGAAGAGGACTAGAAGCTGCAGGTGACAGAAATGTGTCACTGAAAAAGTAAACAGCCTAGCTGATGAATGTAGAGGTTGAATACCAATAGGAAAGAAAGCACACACATAAATATAGGACTGGAACCTCCGAATGTCATAAAATTCATTTTTATGCAGTAATTATTTCTTGAATGTGCACTTCAGCTGAAGACCTTGTGGTACACCTTACAAGATTTAAAGTAAAATCCATATCAACTGATGCATAAAACTGCACACAGAAAGAAAGTTTTGAGAGCAAACATTAAAAGTTTGTGGTGGTGATAAAGGGTTGCAGCAGTTATTGATTTTTCACATTGCTTTTCCAGCTAATGTGACAGTCATTTGAGTCTAGCCAGATGTAAATGAGATACTGCAGAGACTGTACAGAGTCCACTAAGAATAAAATTATATAAAATCTCAGCAACAAAGAAGCTCCAAGGCCGATGTCCTTGCAACCCTCTGAATCATTTAAATTAGCCCCATATCTCAAATCAATCAGAACACGAATGTCTATGACAACTTTTGTGCTTCTAACAGCAGTATCACAGCTTTGACTTATATTGACGTAAACATTTTAAATGAACTAAAACAAACCTTTCCACAGCCAAATACAGATCAGAGCTACTCTGAAGTTACTCTTGGTTGTTCCAAAGGTCCTATGTGCCCTAGTTAGTCTTAACCTTTAGAAAGCATATGCAAGGGAGAGTTTAGTAGAATCAGGAACCTAACCTGTGATCCTATGGTATCTTTGTTTTTTTTTAGGCAAAGCAGTGCCCACAATAGATTTTGTTAGCCTCTTACTTTCCTTCACAAATTTGGTAGTGAAATATCTCCTAAAGCATAATTTTCTTCATAGGGCCATAACTTCTTAAGGACAACTCACAATGTTATTATAATTAAAATGTTAATAGCTAATTGACCATATATTTAAACTGAATCCTTTCCCTGTCAGTCAAAATAACAAATAGAATTATTAAATAGGAATCAGTCTTCAATCAGCAGATAAATATCTGTGGTGCAGGGTACCTAGGACAGTCCTTCCGGGGCAGAACTGTAATGGACTGTGGAAGCCTTCTGATCTTGCTAGTCAGTAATTTTCCATATTGAGTTGTCAGAGTCAGAAGGGCAATCACTCAAGTCAGAGGAGGGAGTAACTTGGTTAAAATTAAAACATCATAAAGACTGGTTAAGGAGTAATCAGTAATTGCTACTCTGCTTTCTCTGTTGGTTTGTGTTTGATTTTACATGTTTGATCTATTCAAATTGTCAATTCGTTCTCGGCAGCAGCTATTCTTTAATAAAATGCACAGTTTCACTAAAGGATCCACACTGAATCACTAGCAATATATTTCTTTAATAAATATTATTGTAAAAATACTGTAGCTACAGAGAAATTGTCATGGGTACCTGTAGTGAGATATATCTGAACACTTCTTTCTTATAATGTTATTGCTTCTTATTTTTAAGACTGCTATTTAGCAAGTGTTTAAACAACTCAAGATGACCTTACTGCTTTGACACTAAATCACATGTAAGAGCTTCTAGTGTCAAAATATTAATAAGAAATGCCAAGAAGTCTATGGATATGTCATTGTAAAATAAAGCCGTCAGCTCCTGTTAGAGAAACATCAGTTTTACATTTACTTCAACAAGTAGTAAACAGTCCTGACAAGTGAAATGTTTCTTGTGTTTCATCCCTTGGAGGATTTAGAGGAAGACAAATGCTGCTTTTTCTGAGGGGTTCAAACGCAGGTCATGGTGCCACCAGGAGGGCAGGGCTGTTCAGCAGAAGGGAGCACAGTGCCCTGCTGAGCTTCCCACTCTGGGGCAGGTCTCCATGGCTCTGCTCAGACCAGCTGACTCTGGTCCCCTTCCTCTCCCACATGCAGCCCTTGGGACAGGTGCACCTCAAATGCTTGGTGACACAGAAGAGCTGTCACAGCTGCAGGCAGCCGCCATCACTTGCTACCAACAAGCAATGTGACTATGCCTGCTTGAAATTTGCCATCAGAGCATCTTTGTGTTCTACTGAATAAATAGTTTGTGACTTCTCCGAGCCTGTTTTCCCACAGAGCTGCAAACAGAATTTTGTACATGATACAAATATAAGAATCTTCTCTACTCATGGGAGGGGTTTTTGTTTGTTTCTAGGTAGAAGTTCCAGTAATGCCTTTTTGTATTAACTTTGTTTAAATAAAATCAGATTTCAAGAGGGTGTGAAATCCTTGGAAGAAAAGAAATGCCTAAATAAAATATACATGAACAATACCATAAATAAATTAAAGCTTAACCTTTAAAGGCTACCTAGGTTGGTTGGACTTACTTAGGTCATCAGGAAGGTTAAATTTTAAAGGCTATTCCTACCTTAGTTTGGTGCCTTGGTCAGTGAAACAGTGCCCTGCTAAATGGTGTTGAGGATGAGGTCACAATTTACAACTCCTATTATAATGATTTATTTTAAAATTTAGAGTAGTTATGGTCCCAGTTTTTTGTTGTTGTTGTTGTTGTTGTTGTTGTTTGTTTTTGTTTTTTGTTTTGTTTTGTTTTGTTTTGTTTTACCACTTGATGGCACGATTCTAATTATACTGAGTTATTCTCTAGAAGACACCCTACTTTCTTAGTTTAACTTCATAACTAAATGAAGCCACATTCATAGCTAAATCATTCTAAATGTGTCTGGCTGAACACATCTGCACCTCTCTTGAAGGCAGCAGCCTAAGCCTAACATTACCACTGATGCTTAAGCAGCACAGGGAATGCTGCAGGAAGCCAGAAACAAGATCCCTTCAAATGTTCAGTCTAGTAGTACTCTCCCTCCTCTTTGAGTTACTTCTGACTTTGGGGCAGCCCTAGTTCATTTTGGTTTTCATTTCCTTCAACCTGTATTAACTAATTTTTTAATTTTTTTTTTCTTCAAATTAAGTCATGCTCTTTTGATTGTAAATTCCAGTTCTCTACTGTAAATCGAACATTTATAGTTCAAGATTTTGAAGTACACAAGTCTAAATTGTATATAAACATGAATTACTCTTTCTGGTCAGACATTATACCCAGTAGTGGTAAAAGTAGCTCTACAAAATTTGACAGTCAAAGGATGTTTGTGCAGACAGGATGGCATCAGTTGAAGTTCTCTTCCTTTTTTTCTCATCTAACACAAACCCCTTGGGTCAGGTAGTCTTGACACAATCAAGAATCTTAATACTGTATAGAATTGTGGCATTCATAATAGCATTCGTTATAAAGAAAATTTTTCTTTATATTTCTAGGTATTTGCTTTTCTTAGTGAATAATGTTAAAGCAACAGAGATATCAGATATTCTGAGCTTTCTCTGCAAATGCTCAGGAATACATTGTTGTTTTTTCTTCTTTGTTTACAAAATGTCTGCAGAAATGTAACAAAATGTTCAGATTTGCATATGTACAGAACATTTTTCTGCTTGTAGTCATGAAGTTTTCAAGGAGTTTTTTGAGTTTAACTGTAACTCATGCAATACCCTATTTAGTAAATTCTGGCTAGTTCATATGTACAGACAAATCCCTAGAAGCTTCCTTTGTGTTTGTTGAAAACACAGCTGCAAGGAGCTACAGAGATTTATATTGTTCTATCTAAAAATCAAACTTGAAAAATACTTTTACAGAGAGGAAACCTATTTGGCTAAAAAGTTTATTCAGAAACTAGTCCATTTTTTCAAGTAGAAATTTAGAAAAAGTAACAGCTCCATGCCTCAGATTATGTGTTTCAAACAGGTAAGGCATTTAACATAGATACAGATCATGAATTCATGTAAGAGACAAGAATACAGATGTGTAATTATATAGTTTTCTCATTGACATGGCTGTCCATATAAGACCTCCTTAAAACATCACATAATACCGGGGGAAAACGTAGAGATATCAAATATACTTGTGACAAATTATCTGAATTTAAATCTTGATTTCTGGTAAAAATGTCGATAAGTCCAATCATAACATTATCACTGAAATTCATAAGGCTCCCACAAAAACATGGGAAGAAAACAGTATTTCTGTTACAGAAATAAGTGACCATTCTAGTTTTCATGTCTTTTTTAAAAATATCTTTTGGCTGTATTTCATTATCTGAGACTACTTTAGAAAACATTTAATAAAGCTTTTGTTTTTAAGCTTGCAAACTTGATGCTACCTCTGGTTTGTAGTTTTTTCAGTTGCACACAACTCTGAGCATGTTGATAAGCAGTGATGTTTGCAGGTGTTCCTTGCAGTTTTATTCGCTTGTCTCAACACTCTGCTTTCAAGTTTTTGAAAGAAAAAACACCTTAGATTCAGATGCACAGAAAATGTCTTCTTTCTACTCAGCTGCCTGTCATCAACATGGTTCTGTCACTATGAACTCAAATTATTTTTGTTAGCTTATCCAGGAGAGCAGATGAATTTGGACCTCAGTCATGGAACAGTTATGCTTTTTAAGAATAGGGCTTAAGCTCTTAGAGAAAGTCATGGAGCAGCATCACAGAGCAGCTGAGGAGGGAGGGCAGCTCTGGGATTCCTGTCATCCAGTCCTTGGCTAAAAGCAAGATTAGCAAGAGCTGGTTGCTCTGAGACGTTTCCAGTCATGTTTTGAATCTCTCCACAACATCTCAGCACAACTTGTTCAAGCACCCTTACAATAAAAAGGTGCTTTGTTATCTTTAAACAGAATTTCCTGTGTTTCAATTTGTGCCCTTTGTTTCTTGTTGCTGGACAGCACTCAGAACCACCTCTGTCCCTTTACTCTCCTTTTTAGTTGTTTTTATGCATGGACAAGGTCCCCCTGAACCTTCTCATCTCAGTGCTGACCGGTATCATCCCTCTGAGGCTTTCCTTGTATGAGTGGTGTTTCACTTCTTTAACCATCTTTGTGGTCCTCCACTGGACTCACTCCAGCAAGTCCATTTTCTTGTACAAAGCTCCACAGGCCACGTGTGGCCTCACCAGTGTGGAAAGAGGAGAGTTGTCAACTCCTTCCACCTGCTGCTAGCTCTGCTCCTAACACAGCCCAACATGCAGCTGGCCATCTTTGCTGCAAAGGCACTTTGCTGGCTCACAGTCAACCTTTTGCTCACCAGAACATCCAAATCCTTCTCTGGCAGCATTCCTGCCCCCATGAAGGCTGGTGCCTGCGGTTGTTCCTCCACTGCTGAGTTCCCTGAGGTTCCTCTCTGCCCATTCCCCCAGCTCAAGGTGCCTGTGGATGGCAGCACACTCCAGTGGTGGATCAGCCCCTGCTTCTCTTCTGTACCACCAGCAAACTGGCTGGTGCCAGAGCCCACGTCATTTATGATGCTAAACAGTATCAGCACCAGTACTGACCCCTGGAGCCCAGCACAGGGGACTGGCCTCCAGCAGGAAGTCACATTGCTGATCACAAATCACTGGGCTGGCTCTTCAATCACTTTTAAATCCACCTCACTGTCCACTTAACTATTTTGTACCTCATTTACCTGGTGTGTACTTCCTCAGCTTTTCAATGGAGTTATGATGTGAGAAAATGTCCAAAGTCTTTATTTCTTTTTTAAATTGTCTTGACAAGGAACCCCTTAGACATATTGACTAAATTTTTAATCCCTTTTTCTTATTGAGTAATTTTTCAAAGAGAAAAATTTTGAGAAGTTTTCTGAATATCTTCCTTATTTTAAGGAAACATATGACATTTTAAAGTTTGACATTTAGAGAAATATGCTGTGCTTAGATCAGCATGCTCTTTAATTTCAATGTTTCAGCTAGTTTGTCAGCAATAAGAATTTTGAATTAGTGTTTAAAAAAATATTCTGGCAGGCCTGGAGTTTTAGGGTTTTTTTTCAAATATTTTATTCATTAGAATTTTTAAGATTTTTGACTCCTGATTTGTACTGTATTTTTCTAAAAAATCAAGAAAATTGCAGAGATGGGAAAAAATGTGTTCAGCTCCTGTAGCTATCTATGACAGCCTTTGTCTTCCCAGAAACCCAGATATAATCTATCATGTGTATGATTACATAAAGGATTACCATTCTGCATTCATTCTTCTCATCTTCCTTGGAAGCTGTGCTGTGTACTTAGTTTATACAATCCAATTAAAATGCCTTCCTGCTTTAAAGTAGCAGTATTTATATTATTTAAAAGGATAGTTCATTATTGAAAAATCACATTACAAATTTTCTAAGTTAGCTGTTAGTTCTTACTACAGTTTTAATACAAAAGAATATAAGTCATAAATAAATAATTTCATTTTGTTGTTGATGAGTACAATGGATGAAATCTTGGACCCACTGAAATTTAAGAGAGAAATTCTTGAGCAGAGCCAGGATACTACCCAATACATCTGATATTGTCTTTCACATGCATTCTAAAGAGTCAATTATGTCCTTTCTTCATATTAGCATTTTGGTAGTGTCAGGAAGCCTTAGTGAAAGCTACATTCTGATAGGTATTACTCTTTCATGTGTCTTATTAGTCTTACAGATGTCACTCCACAGGCGGCAAGAGGATCACAACTGCCTTGCAGAGTTTTATATTAGGACAGAATCAGTGCCTTTCTCCCATTTTGATTCTGAAATTGAGTTAAAGGCTCAAACTGTAAAGTAAGCCCCTTTTTTAAAATGACATGCTGGTTTTCTTCCTTTCAGGGCATCTGCATCAGGTTCAAAAGTTTCTTTCAGGAGATGTCCTAGCTTTTGGATTTTACTTCTGAATTGAGCATAGGTACACATATCCACCCATGCAGGTGAGAGATGTGCTAGGGAAAATGGGAAAGCAAAATTTATGTTCAAAGTTCTTAATTACCATGAGCCCTTGCTATTTTCAAATTTGAGGGTTTAATATAAACTACATTTTATAAATAGCTTTAAAATAACTTTTACCGGATTTCTACATAGAAGCTCCTTTCTCTGCCTAAAGAACCTAAAAAAAAAAACCAATCCAGGTGTCCTCTTTCAGTGCCTGAAGATGTATGTTAAAGGCATGCAAAACTGAAGAATGGCTTCTGCTTCTGTATATGAGGAGCACAGAGCTCCCAGGTGAGTGACAGAAGACCATTCCCAAGATCAATGCCACTGTAGCTGTTGGGGTGAACCAAAACCCATGCAATCAGGCTTCTCCAAGTACTGTGAAATTCTTGATCTGGAGATAGGCAATCTCACCCTAAAATCTAACCTTGTTTTTCAGAACAGTTACAATGTTATATGCAGCCAAAGAGAATTTGGCAATTTCACAGTGTGATAACAAAAACAAGTCTCCCTAGCCAGTACTGTGATTAACACCACTTTTCTCAGCAAAACAGCTTCTTGTAAGCTTCTGAGTGAAACTCAGAATCAAGTGTCCTGGACTTTCAGTTCTTTGTTCACAGAATGGTCCCATTATGAATAATACCAGCCTTTACTTGTTATTCTTTAAATAAGGCCATGTAAATACCTGAGATTTGATATGGTGAAATGGAAATTTAATATGGAATCTATATTCCTGAATAATCCTGTGCTCAGACATGCTTTTGTCACAGGAATGAACTTCGTGTCTTCTCAGGCTTTTACTTCCTTCTTAAGCAATATGATTGTAAAGTTGGTGATCATTGGCCTGGATTTTGGATAACTAGTTGTCAAATGTTAGCTAATATAACTCGTTATAAAACCCTGTGTTAAATGTGAGCAGACAGGAACATTAAATCACTCTTAACTCTCCCAACTGGAACCTAAGTATGTACTGTTCTATACGTAGGTAGTGTGGTTCTCTCTTTGATTCAGCTCTGTGCTCTTTGCAGACAGTACTTCCAGCATTTTGTGCATTGCAAAGGTGATACATACCAGCAACAAAGAACACAACATTTCTGTTCTAAATTCTACTTAGTCTTAACCACATTAAAGACTCTTTTCAAGCAAATATAGCTTCAGAACACAGAAATTTTAGTTGCAATACAGTCAATATTTGTGTCTTTTGTGTCCAAATCACAGAGCAGGATTATCATAGCTGTGTCACTAATTATAGAATCTGAAAGTGGTTTTGCTAAGAAGGAACCTTAAAGATCATCCAGTTCCAAGCCCACAGCCATGGGTAGGAACCACTTTCACTAGATCAGGTTGATCAAAGCTCCATCCAGCCTTGAACACTTCCAGGGAAGGACATCCATAGCTTATCTGGGCAACCTATTTCTATGTCTTGCCACATGCACAATAAATTCTTCCTAATATCTAACGTACATCTGATTTTAAACCCATTTCCTCCCATCCTATTATTAATACCACAGGCACAAGTCAGCAATCTATAAGATTTTACCACATTTGGAGCTGGCTGTTCCACTTTGTCAGTGAGTGATTAGAAAGTGAAACATAACAGTTCATGAGGTGGTCTGACCATGGTATCGTAGTGGTGCACTGCCCGATTCAGTTGAAGACTGATTCAGGAAGTGAGAATGACATGATGATGAAGATGAGATTACCTGATAGGCATGGAAGCAAACTGGAAAAGTTAGCATATTATTCAAAATAGTTTGAGGTTTGTCATGGGTTAAAGGTGAAATATGACCTTGAAAGGTCCTTGGAGTATTTGGGGGCAGATGGGCACCTATTGGGGGGGCCGATCCTTGGCAACTGACATTTGGTTTCAGCCATTGAGGGGATAGGAAAGCGACTCTTAGGATAAACTATTTAAGTTGTGAATTACTGGATCCGCTCTCTCTGGCCCGGGATTTTCACCGGGTAAGATCGTGTGGCGGCTGCCGCACGGGGCCGGGCCGGGCCTGGTCC
>WEIU01020637.1:874435-896059 GCA_013389925.1 Aegithalos caudatus | reverse complement strand
AATCAGTTTATGACCTATGTGCAGTGATCGGGCAGCAGCCATAGGTAGGATCTGTAGAAGTTTGATCTCCATAAGATGCAGAAAGACTCTTTTCCTAAAGGAAGCGGTGAAAGATTATTTTTAAATGGTAACCCTGAGTGAAGCTACAGGTTTATTGTCTTTTTATGTTGTGAGTAGGAAAGTGAATATTTCTGGGGTAAGGATGGATGGTTTGAAGGTTTTTTTGTTGTTGTTTTGTTTGTTTGTTTTCCTCTTTTTCTTATTCCTTATCCTTAATGTGTGTGAATAAACTATCTTTTCTAATTTTAAACCTGTTTCACTTTTTGAGTTCCCCTAGTCATATATAAAATAATAGTAAACACTAAACCATCACAAGGTTATGCAGATTTATTCTACAGTTTCATTTCTATGGATACTTACTTCTTGAAGGGTGTTGCATCTTTTTTCTTTCCTAGATTTCAAGTCAAAACCAGTCCGTGTGCAGAAACAGAAGATGAGTCCCCCAAGCACCAAAAATTCTTGCTCCAGTTCACTCATAGTACAAAGTTGCTAACACAGCAGAGCTCCAGCAAATCCATTCATTAACCTTAGACTGCATATGTAGTCTGCTAAATGTTAAATCATCTTCAGGCAGTCTGAAAGTAAATTTTGGTGTTATTCTTTAGGTTGCAGCTCACCTTGCTTGGCTTTGCTGTATAAAACAGAATAAACAGGATGAGACTTTAAATGCTTCTGAGTGCTTTAGACAAGTTTGATAGACTCTCATGGACCTTTATTCACTTTCCATCATGGGTCCTTGTCAAAACTGACAGAAACTACTTAGACAGCCAAGTTTTTTTTCTACATCTCTAAATTACTCACCATGCCAAAGGGTTTTATTAAATTAATTAGAATTGCATAAAGGTCAAGATTTTCTCTTGACAGCATTGATTTGTGGAGCAGTGAAAAGTACTTCAAGTCTTTCAGTAGGATTTCAAGCTTGCTTTGAACCCACAGTTGTGATCCATGTGAACTACAAAATGTCACAACAGTCACTTGAGGAAAATCAGAAAAATTTTGCCCAACATGATCAGCATGAGTATGCTCTTTGAGTTGTTTTATAGAGAAATCTGTAACTACTTAATAAAAATGAAGAGTTATAAATGTGACCAGAGTGAGATATAAGTCATAAGGCACATTATTTCATTAAGTAGCAGAACCAAGATGGTTATTCTTTTTTTAAGAGCAACCTTTTCACATTTATGGAGATTTATGTTTTAAATTCAGGTGGTTTTTGCATAACAAGGGGATGCTGTCTATTAGATGTACCATGGGCTACATTTTACAGATTTGGTTAGTAGCCTTTACTTACATTTTCTTTTCCTGAAATTAGCTGCACCAATTTTCAGAAATAATGTGGATTGCTCACTATTTTCACCTTCTTTTGGAGAGGCCAAAAGATTTGGGTTGAAGGAAAGCAAAAGTGCTTAAAAATTTACTTGCAGCTGTTTTGTCATTCATATATAACCTAAGGAGTACCATTATAAAATTTGAGCATATGTAATATGACATATCAATTCCAAGTTTAGAAATGATTATATATATATATAATATATACTTTAGAGGAAATGAATATGAGGACTAGGATAATGATTTCTTTTACAAAGGTGTGGAGAACTTCAGATTAAGGACAGTTGTATAAATTGGTCTATAAATCAAGTGGTCAGATAAATTGCATTGTTGTCTTTAAGCATACATGTAATTCTGTTGAGTTGGAGGGGGTATCTGAGAAATCTTTAAAAGATGCAAAAATTATTAACTTGTCCAAAGAGAAGTAGGGAGAGTGGTGCTACAGCCTCTTTAGAGGTAGAGTACCTGTCCTTTGAGGGATGGCTAAGAGAATTGGGATTGTCCAGCCTGGAGAAGGCTTCAGGGAGACCTAATTGTGGCCTTCCAGTACGTAAAGAGAGCTACAATAAAGATGGAGAGAGACTTTTTAAGGGATATGTAGTTGATAGAACAAGGGGGAATGTTTCCAGACTAAAAGGGGTACATTTAGTTCAGATATTAGGAAGAAATTCTTGTGAGGGTGGTGAGGCACTGGCACAGGTTGCCCAGAGAAGTTATGGATGCCCCATTCCTGGAAGTGTTTAAGGCCAGGTTGGATGGAACTTTGAGCAACCTGATGTAGTGGAAGGTGTCCCTGCCCAGAGCAGGTGTCTTGGAATCAGATGATCTTTATGGTCCCTTCCAACCCAAAATCATAATATTTTGATTTTTTATGTTTCTGTGGAAGTAGAGACTGAATTCTAGTCTGTGCTACTCAAAGGACTGAGCTGAAACTTGAGTGATAGCTTCTTTTCTGCAATTTCTGTTCTTTGTGGTTTGCATGGAGTGACTTAATCAGCTTGGGCCCAGTAGATGACAGCAAATGGAGCTTCATTTCCATCTGATCACATGATATGTAATATACATTAAAAAGGCTGAAACCTCAAACCATACTTATTGGTCTGAGCCTCAAAGACCCCTCAGGGGACCTATGAAGATGTCATGCCCTCAGCCACATTTCTTGAGTGTTTGATGCGTTAGCCTTTTATAGCTAGGGGACTTGGTATGTGAAAGTACTCTATAAGGTATTACTTATGGGTAGTCTTGTATGAACTAAATTTGCAATCTGTTCTTTTAAACCATCAAATTCATTTTGATGCAATTTAAAAATTATGTAGTATTTCAGTCATGAAGGATTTTATTTCAATAAAAGTAATAAGGGAGCTTCAAGGGTTGTGATCATTACCGGATAACCACATCCTTAGGGAATAAGAACCATTTAGACACTTTTTCTGTACAATTAAAATATGACACCATGGGATTAAATGTTAGGACATACACCACAAGTAATGACTTCATGCCTTATTAGGTGCAAATAAATGTTAACAGGACAAGAAAGATAACGGGCCAAATTAACTCTTGGGGCACATGGGACAAGGATCTGTTGAATTCTGAACAATTTCTGTGCCTGTTATGCCATGACAAGATTCAGTCAAGTATACTTTTATGGCTGTGGTATTTATGGTGCATGCTGATTATGTTCTAGATGTATATTACACTATAATTCAAGAAGATTCAGCTCACAGACCAGAGATTCAGCTCACAGACCAAAGATTCATCTGGTGCTGACAACACTATCTTGCTTGGCCTTGTTTTCACAGGAGTCAGCTGAGCAACACAGTCAGGGCTAATAGTCTATTTACTGTGGGTATGAGACTCAGCATCAGATGTACTTGTCTCTTAAAGGCCCAGTGGCAACAAGTTAAATCCACTATAATTAGAGCTGCAGTATTTCATTTTAGTCACCTTTCTTTCTAGCAGCAATCAGTCTTGTGACTCTTTCTAAGGAAAGGGCAGAACTAAAACTGCATCGAGTATCACTGAGTGTCAAACCACCTAATTACCTGCTAGTAAAGGCTGAGAAGACACTGATCCTGCTGAGGCAGTTCAGTTCCAAAGCCTGGGCTGACGTGCGGGGACACAATGAGCCATCAGCAGTCAGAAACTTGCCCCTAAAATCTGTGTTTGCTTGAACCTCACAATGATGGCAGTGGCTGCAGGGCTGCACTCTTCTCCTCCGCTCCTTTAAACAATGCACACAGTATCCACCCCCATATGGCAGGGTTATAGGGGTTGTCCTCTTCTCTCAGAAGCATTTAAACTCACAAAGGACCCAAATATTACTTGGTCCATGCTGTGTATATGAGTATATTTCAACACCCTTAGTTGACAGTTCTATTGTACATGGAAATGAAACACCATTTACCCTCATCTACGGAACTCGAACTCATTAAATTACTACCATGCAAACCACAAAGAACAGAAATTGCAGAAGGGAAGCTATCACTCAAATTTCATCTTAGTCCTTTGGGTTACACAGTCAAGGAATCTGATCAGGACTCATTTTCTGAATCGGCTGGTAAGAGGGAAACACAGCTAAATGCACAGAGCTAAATCCTCTGTTCTCTAACCTGTATATGCTCAGACTGGGGAGACCTAGTCCCTCCTGACTTGTGCTGTTTCCTTGATCCAGCCACAAGCAAGAGCATGCAGTGCCTGAGCTATTCCTTCTTGGTGGGGTAGACATCCCTCAGACCACGTGTGGGAGGGTACAGGGAGTTTTCTTGTCACTAGAAATGAAGTCAGCTCTGGTTTGAAGCCCACTTGCAAAATGAAAAGAAAAACAAAACTTTTAAGACTGAAGTCTGGCTGATATAATTGAAATTATGGAAATTTAAGTAGATGGAAAATAATGAACTTTGCTAGAATATTTGAGGACATCAACAGTAAGTCATAATGGTCTCCTTGAGGTAAAAAATAAACACCAGGAGACCTTTTAAGACCCCAGTGTTCCAGCTTTTCTATTTCGGTGAAGATGCTATGAGAGCATGATGCAAATGGAGCCCTGAAGAGCCCAGCCAGCGGCAAGCCTCCCTTCCCCTCCGCCCACCCCCCACCTCCTGGCAGGCACATTGCCCCGTGGTGTTAATTGCAGTGTACTCACTCCTGACAGCCTTTTAATGGGCAAGGCAGGAGGAAGGAGGCATTTTTGTTATAGGTCTTTACAAAGTACTAAAAGTACTAAAAAGCAAATTTAAAATGCTCATTACACTCGAGTAGTTCCACTCTACTTAAATACTGGCTCCAGGTTTACTTCATTATCCTCTTACCAGTAATTAAGCTACCTAGAGACAATCAGCAAATAAAATTCTGTGGTGGAGGAAATTGGTTTAGACTACAAAGAACTGAATGAAATTATTGTACAAAATAGAGGTAAGCAGTGGTGTAAAAAAGATATTTGGCTATTTCTAGATAAATACATCCTGAGGGCCGTAATATTTCCTCTACACAAAATATATAAACTGAGGATTTGGAGAAGTCCCTACTCATTCTCTTCAACGACGTTTATTAGGTAAATATGCATTCCCCTAATGTCTAATCCATGGACTGGTGATTTTCCTAGATTTTCAGCTATTCAAATCCAAAGGCTAAAGGCAATGCTTAAATGAAGTCTTCTGCCTCTGTCTTCCATCCCATTGACTGAAGAATACAAAGACACAAATGCATGGAAGAAGCAGGTTTCTCCTACCCTTAGCAGTAACCAAAGTGTTAAAATCAGGTTATCATGGAACTGAAGCCGAGGGTTTAGCTAAGACAGTGTCTTCACACTGTTTTCCATCTCCTGATTTCACTTTAGCTCATGTAGAGGTGTTTTTTTTAATATCCTAGAGAAACTTTCCTGATCCTGATGTCAAGTTGGAGCAGGAGAGGACATGTTAACAACAGAAGAACTGAAATAGTTCCATTTCTACTGATTTTATATTATAAAATATTTTTAGCTTAAAAAAAAAAAAAAGGACTAAAGTATGAAAAATTGAGAAGAAAAAGCAGAAGTGGGGGAGAGATTTTACTTCATACAGCATCAGTAAATCGTAATTAAATTATCTCAGTTAATTGTCCGAACTAGATTAGAAGACAAGTGACACACAAGGAACATAAAACCTAGCACCTGACTGCTCCTTCTCATCCACCCTATAAACACTGATGTAAAATCTGTGGGGGCTAATTAATTCCTATACATGTGAGAGAAAAATCTGCCATCAGAAAGCAGGTAAATTTCCAGAGGTAAAAGCCTTACACAGTATGGAGCTATATTAAAGGAACAACAACTTATTCCCTTTTAAAGCTTTATAGGTGACAAACCTCAGAAAAAAAGGAGTACCTTCATGGTACACTTTAAAGAAAATCATGTCCTGAATCTTAAATGCTGTCAGGTACTTTCATCAATTCCTCAGTTACAGTAAGTGGCTCTGCAGCACTGGTGTTTGTAAACATGATGGGCACCTTGACATCATGGGAGAAAAAGACTCTTTTCTGTGTGACTCTGGAGCACTTAATATGTTAATACAGTAAGGTTTTTTCACAGAACACACCTCCCCCTCAAAAAGCTGCATTTGTTCAATTTCACACTGCAATGGGCAAATTGAAGACAGCTGGCTTTATTACTCGTCTGTGATTTTTTTGGTTTTGGTTTTGATGGATTAGTTGCTTTGTTTCAGGTATTAGTGGAAAGAGAAACAAATAATCCAAATTGCCAACAGTATAATTAAGATTTTGTTATTGTGCCAGTACAAAGTAACCTTAAATTTTAAGGACTCAACTGAAGAGAGGGTTGGTGAAAACAAATTTATCCATGGCAAGTAATGAAGATCCACCTCAGCCTAGCAGCATTTTGATCTGATACATTAGAGCTTTAAAATGGAAAAGAGCAAAAAAGGAAATCAGGTCATTCCTTGTATTTATACCATTATTTATGTTCTCTGCTGTCCTGATGGCATTGCCATCAATCCAATTACACTGCAAAGTAAGGATATTTGGTGTATTTCTAAAATCCAAGGCCCCTGGAGCCATGTGATTATAACTATCTTCCTTCTTTGTGGCTGTAGTAAGTTCTCTGTCCTCAGAGGTACAATGAAACTGTGACTTCTAAAAGGTCAAAATCCAAAAGGCAAATGCAAAATCTGAAAATGTGTGTGGGTCTTTGAAATATATTTTTAGTCTTTCCTTATGATACTCACAGGTCTGGCTCTAAATTTTTGAGTATGCACAGTAGGTAAGGCTGAATATTTAAGTTCCATTCACAGCCAAAGGAAAAAGAAGATATGTCTATGTCAGATACATATTCCCTTTGAAAAAGGTTTGTGTCTTATGAACACCATCAATAGGCTTAATTGCAAACTAGCTTTTCACAGGCTAGAAAATAAGGTTCTTGCAAATTGTACAGACTGACTCGAGCACTACTTATTTCATTTTCAAGACTTAAGAATAATGACGAGCCATTTTGAAGTTTTCCTTACCTCTTTTAACAGAGCTTTGTATGTATAAAAAATTCTAGTCAATTTTGTTTCTGTTTGGGGCTTTTTTTTTGTTTTTATTAATTAGTGGCATTCTGAAAATAATGGATTTTTGTGATTGAAAGAAAAAAGAAACATAGGCTGAGTTGGTTTTTGTTTGCCTTTTTTTTTTTTAATGAGAGAAAACTAGTATTTTTCAATACTTGGTAAAAAACATTCCAAAGTACATGTCATGTATTGAAACATACAAACATTTTGGAATATAAAAAATAACATTTAATGTGGAGTATAAATTGTTAAATAAATTTTAGTAATGCTGTGGTTTTCTCCACTATTGTAAGTGAAAATTAACTAAAAATTGTAAATACACTTTCAAAACTACTCATAAACAGTGCTTGAACATTACAAGAAGAATCCTTGTAGTTATTAACAGAATCCTTGTATTCTACAAGTTAAAGGCTGTTTCAGATAATGATGTAATAGTAAATATTTTCTCTGAGGAAGCACAGTTAACAAATATGTTTTAAAATTAGAGGAGTTTAAATTATCCCAAGAAATGAAGTGTACTATGAAAACTTACTTCCTAGGAGCCATTTTCCAACTGACAATATAAACAAGACTTATTTTCCTAGGAATGGAGGCAAATAAAGTTTGAAATATATTATTTTGCTAAGCTTGGGGTAACTTTTTCAGGGATAAAATATTAATATTGCTTTGTCCAATTAATACATCATAAATTATAGTTCTATGAAAGTCTTTTAGGAGGCTTACTGAAAGACTGCTATTCATAGCATGCAAAGTCACTTCTTTTTCAGTAAGAACATAGTTTCTCCATGAAAGGGTTTTTATTTTTCTTCCAGTACACTGTATGTGAAATCCTTTTATACTGAGTTCTTTTTCTAAATTTTTAATGTAAACAGAATATGGAAAGCACAATGATAATCAAGCTCTATTTTAGCACTATATTTAGTTTAGAAATAATCAAAAAGATAAATAATGAATAGGCAGCAAAGACTTATCTTCTTCTCCAGCCTGCTCCATGTGGTGTTTTGTTCCAAAGTTAGTGGCCATTTCTATAAAGGGTATTATTCTATTTAGTAAATTAAAACTTTACTGTGATTCAACAGCAAGATTTATCCCACATGTAGAGCTCATGGGAACTTGAAAATTTCATTACTCTTACAAACTCATTTTTTCTTACGAGGCTTCACATTCATAAATATAAAGCACAGGGCTGTGGCTGCCCTGCCAGGGCTTTCCCTGCTGCCAGGCTGTGGCTGTGGTGTCACAGCAGAGTGACTGGATTGCCCTGGAGGAGAGCAGAGCCCGTGTGGCAGCCCTGCAGCCTGCAGCTGCTCAGGGAGAGGGCAGCCTGTTCCTGAGGCATGGAAGTAATCACACCAGGGCTCAAGCCCTGGGCCTTGGTTTCCAGTCACTTGCACCAGCTCAAATACACAGTAGCACCACAGATATTATTGTGTTAGTGTTAGTCAGAAGGAGCAAGTCTACTCCAAGCTGTTGGATCTCACTCGGACATCAGAAGACATAACACACGTGGGTGACAGGGTTGAAAATAATGAACCCCTGTGCCCTCTATCTTTTCTCCATGTAGACTTACATCCACACTGCACAGGGACTGTGCCTCATGGAGATCCAGGTAATGCTGTGGGCCCTGAGCTGGGGAAAGCCCAAGGAAAGCACACAGTTCCCCCATATGTAAATGTGAAGCGAGGTGCCTGTTCATGAGGAGTCAGATACTTGGCGTGGCCTCTGCAGAAGAGCCTGGGCACAGCTGTCATGTCCCTTACTTTCCCATCAGGCACTCCAGAATAAAGAAAATGACAGCCTGGTAGGGCTTGCACTATTGCTAGTTGTGCTCTGAAGACGCTTGGTCCCTCCTGTTGGCAACATTTAAAAGGAATTTCGAAAGGTCTCACTTTGGCAACTTCATCAAGCATATGCTCTATTAAAATCTGCTTTAACTATATAGATGTGTGTCTGCACAGTAATTTGCTTGCCTAGTTACTACTTAGGATATTGAAATCTGATTATAGGTGCATTTGACATCTTTAAAAAACTTGTTTATTTCCTATTTAAACTTGAAGATGCCCAATAGCTTTTTGTATCTGCATTTTTGCTCCAGGTGCATGTGAAGCAGTGGAAGAATTGGCAATTTATATCTTGCATATACTTATTAGTTGGGACAGGTACTCTGGATAAATCCCCCAGGGATTCATTCAGTAAGTATTCTCCAGACTCCTTTGTGCCACACGTAAGAAAAGGTCACATTTGTACCCATGGTTTTTATCCTTCTCAAAGCAATCACCTGAATGCGTAATACCCAGTTTCAGATTTCTTTCTAATTTCTCTCTTTACTGCTGGAATTAATAAGCACCAACATATTCCTTGACTGGAAATATCTCTCCAAGTTGAGCTACTTCACATGCACATGCATAAAGAAATACAGACTTTAGTCCTGGTGCCATGAGAATACAGCAGCTGGAGTGATTGCTGCAGGGCTTGGGCTGCTGCTCCTGAGTTCATCACATCTCCTGGATCACACAGTAGGTGCCGAGCTCCTGCAGGCCCTGCAGAGAACAGCCTCACTACAGTTTGTTTCTGGCAGCTCTCTGACACATCTCATCACAGGGGCTGAAGTGGAAGCCTTGGGTGATTTTACAGCTGACCCTCACACCCCCATGGGACACAGGAAGGTTAAAGCCACAAAGCCAACACCCTTTATGTATACATAGGTTGCTTTTGTTTGAACAGTGCCTTCCCAAAAGTGCCTTCATGCTTGCTTCTAGCAAATGAGTGCATCTGGAAAAGTCTTAGGAGCAATTCTACCTTTATTTTTCAGGCAGACACTAAAGGAAAGCTTTTACTTACAGGTGAAAGATCTCCACTCTAAGCAAAGTGGCCTACTTATAAATAACCTCTCTCTTCCAATAAAGTTCCTGAATTATAGATAAGTAATTCTTTGATTAAATAAGTCTCATCTGGATCAGAAAAAATGAATTTTGTGTCTAACTTAAAAGGAGAAATAATGCTTCCAACAAATAGATCTTCATTTTTCATGAGCTGCAGTTGTCCTACATTCAACAAGGCTCTGATAAAAACTAGATGGGATAGTGAAAAGAGTGAATAAAAATATTTAGAAACCAAAAGTCACTTTTGTTTTTCCTGAAGAATCAAGTTCCTTCTAGATATTACCAATTATTTTCTTATTTTGAAATTTATATACATTTTTTTTAGTCAACAGTCTGAGTCATGACAGTGTTCAGGGGCTTTCTCTAAATTTTACTAAATTTAGAGAAAATTTACTAAATTTACTAAATTTTACTTCTCTCTTACACATGTAGATGTTTTTCTGCCTATTGGCATTTTTGATATTTCTGGTAGATGAAAGTCATTCAAGGTGGAGGAACTTCTTTGGCTGAGTTTTGTAAGTAACTCCAGCAGAGAGGATAATTAAATGGGAGCTTCATTGAATTGCTTCTTACTTGCCTCAGAGATCTCTTCAGTGCCTCCTTCCTCAGGGATGTTATAGAATCGTTATTTATGTATAATGCATATGTATAATGTTAGGTATAAACAACTATACTATATTATATTTCCATGTTAGGAATTAAAAGTTGAAGAAACAAGAGGTATTGCCTTCTCTTCTGAATATAGGAAGCCTCTGCACTTCAAAGTTTTTCTCTCTTTGGTGAAAATGTCACTATTTATTTGTTTCCTTAAATTCAACTGCACCTCCATGAAAAAGAGATCCCTTCATTTCTTGCAGAGATTCTGCAGTCCAAGAAGAGGGGATTGATAGTATTTTAAATCTTCCTACAGTGAATATTACAAAGTGAGGATGATCTTGTAAAGTTCAGTGCATGTATGCTGGTTCTCTGCTGTGTAGCTTGAGAGTAGTTTCATTAGGTGTTATTGAAGTTTGCTGGAAATCTTCATCTGCTTTAGAGTCTACCCTCAGTGTCTGAGATTTCATCTGAAACTGAAACACTGCCAATTTCAGACAAATATTGGAACCCTATGTGCAATGGAGGACTTTTTAGCACAGCTGCGTGTGTCACAAACCACATCTGTATCGAGCATAGACTGCAGGTCTTTTTTAGCAAAAATGACAGAGATCTCCAACTGCACAGGTAGATTTGTATTGCTGACAGCAGCAGCTGGGGATTCTCCCCCTCTTTTTAATTCATAATGCTTCAGAAGGTTGGTTGCTGCAGATTTTACTATTTGAAGGAACAATGAAGACAAAAAATATATGTGCCTTCACTCTACCCAGGTCTCCTTAAGTCCTTGATTTCTTTTATATATTTTTTTAATCTTTTCTAATAAGTTCTTGCAGAGAATTCATTCATTTGTTTCTATAGAACTGAAAATAAAATTATTTTTCTTCCCAAATATTCTTACTGATAATGAGCAGTTATAGCTATTGGGTGCCACAGCAAGGGCACTGCTGTGATGAAGCTGGAGCCTGCAAACAGGTGACAGGGAAGAGGGACTGAATGCAGTCAAGGATCCCCCCAGGACTGACAGGATCCAATGGGAGGGAAAGGAGATGGCAGAGGGCTGGTGTTGGCTTCCATGAGAACTAGACTACCACAGACCTGGCACTGTTAACTCTTCATCCATCTCCATACCCTGAGGTGCCTCAGATGGCTTTCCTGTGCTGCAGCTCCTGTCTGTCTGAAAAAAAACGCTTTGAGCAGCTTCTAAGTACAGAGAAATAAAATCAGATCTCTTATTAAGATGTCATAAATTGGGTTTGTACCAAATTATACTCTGATTCTATATTTAACCAGGAATAGGCCTTTGACTTTACTGCACACCTACTCACAGATTTTTTTATTCTTCTATGATTTGTGTCAGTCTGTGCTCTCACTGGGAGAGGAGCACCATAGTAAATATGTGACTGGTGTACGCCTGTCTCCAGGCTGAACTCAATTTGCTCATCCCTGGTACTGAATTTATTCACCTGTTGTTGCCTTTCTAAAACACCAATCATGCAGCAGACTTTATTTTGCATTTCTTGCTATTCTTATTGTTTAATTTTTTTTTTTTTTTAAGTACACTTTGCCCAAGACTGTTATTTAGGAAAAAAACCATGTGATTCACACTTCGTTCCATTACCATATGTGCTTCATTACTGGGAATGATATTCCATGGTCTCCATCTTGCTGATGACCATATTTCTATGGGGAAGCAAATCTTATCAGTAAATCAGAAGATTTTGTCAGAGGAAATGTCTTTTGGGTACTGTATGGTGAAGGAGAGATCTTGCTGTGAAGGTACATTTTCACTGAAGAAAATGTGCTGAAGAGGAGCAATAAGCGGTCCCCAAAATCCTGCCACCACCATAGTAAGAAAAATCCACTGAAAATTTGCTTAGCTCCAGTTGTTTGTGGGCTGCACCATAAAATATGCTTGGAATTTTTATTTTTTTTTCCCCTGGGGAATCTTGACAGGAACAGGGCATTACACGTCACCCCAGTATTTTTTTCTCCTTTTGCTATCCTCATGCTGCATAGTCACTAGATAGAAAAAGACTCCTGTTTCCATGGAATCTTAGACGAGAAATAGCACTGGAAGTGTAGCTATAAACCTTTTCTGTGTTCAATCACAGCAACTGCTTTTGGGAGGGCTTTGATCAGGTCTAGAAAAGGGAAAGTGTTCTTTCTGTTTCTAGAAGATTGTCTGACTTATCACAGTGAAAGAAAAAAAAAATTAAAAATTTAAAAAAGGAACTTTTGGGGGAATTAAGAAAATAAACTGTCTGAGCATGGATTCCCTCATTAAATAAATTGAAAACTGTACTATTCATAATTATGAAATCTCAAATCATCTCAAACCACCACCAGAACTTAGGTACCAAAACTTAGTTCACCCCTCTCCTCTACTGCCCACATACCTTGCAGGAATAACTTGTAATATCTTTGTGTTAGAAGTGCCATAAAAATTTAAAATTATAAAAGGTCAGAATTATTAGAAATTTTCTAAAGAAAAGAACCTATTCTTTTTTTCTATCATGGATACTCTAAAAATTTACAATCACTAAGCTTCTATCTAGAGTACAAAATCTTGAGTCTTCCTGGGTCCTTCTGAAGACCCATGGCTTGTCAACCAGCTAGCAGTGGTTTTATAATGCATCTACATAGCCTCCAGCCCAGCCTGAAGCCCCAGCAGACAATTCCTTTGACATTGTTTCTTGCTAGTTTCCATTTTTCTGTCTGTGTTTTTAAAGGAAGTTCTCAATTATGATATATCCCATTCTGAATAATACAGGATATAGGAGGCTGCTCCTTGATGCTCAGTTAGCCAGCCAATGAACTGAAAAATGGTTGTATATGGATAAAAATTTGTTGCAAAAAAAAGTCCTCTTTTATCTTTCTTATTAAATTATATTTAAGAAACTGAGAAGATTAAGATTTCTGTTTCCATCAGAGTAGAAAAGCTTTTCACAATCAGAATCCCCTACTTCCATCCAGGACAATATTATTCTATAAAAAAAACTTTTTCTAATTTTTTACTATATACTAGGAATGTTTCAGGGGGGTATTCCCATCAGTCTGGAATTCCTTTCAGCACTGAACATGTAATATCTCAAATATTCTTCTGCCATGTAAGAAAAGATTGCCTGTTTCCAAGGTACATTTCAGGAGGACAAGGGTCTTCTGCTCACCAAAGAAGCCAACAGATGTAGAGATCCTCAGTGATATAAAGCTGCTGCATTACAAATAACTGGAAGAACTTTTAGGAAATCTCTGCAGTGCTATTTGACTCGGTTGGTTTGCATGAGCTCTTTGAATGCGGACTTCCCAGTCAAGTCCAAAGACCATGACCAAAGCTTTGTGGCTGTACATTCATCCTTAATTTCCTTGTGAAAATAAAGATGGTGCACAAACAGAGTCCTCTCCATTCTTGACCTCCATGAGCTGTTCCACCATAGTCCCCTCTCTGGCATTGTTTTCTGTATGGTGACAGCTGCACTGGTTACATTAACAGCAGCTATGCTTTGGTGCTGCACTGGCTTTTACAAAGGACCCAATCAAAATCTCTTTGAGAGCTTGAGAAGACCTTGGTTACCCAGCCACACACTTTGGATCAGGCCCCACGTTACAGTGTGAGTCTCTAACAAATGAGCTCCAGTTAATGTTTTAAAAGGCAAGCTTCAAACAGGTCATTAATGCAGTGAGTGATGGAAGTGAATTTCTTTGAAAACAGAAGACTGAGATGATTATGGCAGGTCACAGAAAGATCAAGAAGCAAAGTTCCCAGTAAGAATCTCTTTACTGGAAAGAGAAAAGAGACAGCAGAAAATAAACATTGCCTTTTAATATTTAAGAGTTATTTATCTTGACAGAAAAATGTTACATATTTGAAAGAATTTTAAAAATTTTATGATAAAATAGCAAAAAAGGTAAATTTCTACCAGTTCTCTTTTTCTTCCATGTTGTAAGATGCATGACTATCCTGAAGAAATCCTGATAGTCTGGGTATATTGGGTAAGGTGATATTCATTATGCAGTAATACTTTTATGGAAATGTTCAAGAAAAACTACATTTGAGTCATTTCCTCCAGAGAAAGCTTTAATGATACAATATTTTGCTTTATGCAAATTTCTTACCACAGGAGATAGGGTCTTTAAAACTGGTTTGGGTTTTTTTTTTGCCTAGAACAGGTGAGTGAATGACAGATTTAATTTTTGGTTTAGTGGTAGTCCTGAAGTGCTGTCATTTGCACACATTTGCTGAAGAGAAAAAAAACATATGATTCAAATATTCCTGATTGGGCTGAAGTTATTCTTTATATTATAATATTTCTGCAATCTGGAAGATGCACAAAGGCTTAGCTGATACTAGCAGTAATTTCAAGTGAATTCAAATTAGATATGCTTATTGCAGATCAAAGACTCTGCTTAATAGCATCATACTGTTATGGCTGAGAAAACAGAGAACTGTTTCAGAGAGCTCAAAGATTTTGGTTTCAGCCCTCTGAATTTCAGTGACTTTCCCAGCCAGGGTCCTTCATTTCCAAAGTCAAATATGCAAGGAAAACTTGAATAAATTGAACTCCAAAGCCTTTTCAGTAAGCTGACTATTATTCTCTTATGCAACAAATAACCCATTTTAGAGAGAACCCCTAGCCTGTACATGGAACTGAGACAGATTATTTGATTTATAATGTGTTCCTGAAGTGGACCAATCAAACTTAGTTTTTTACAAAACTTATTTCCAGGAAATCCAAAATGTAAATATGTTTTATTATGTCTTTATAAAGGAGTTGAATAAAACCTCCAATTGGTTATAAGACATTGCTACTGAAAAATAGAAGTCAGCAAAGCAGGATATGAAGGGCAAATAAAACCAGTGCTCTTTCCTGATGATGTATTTTGTGACATACATTAAAAAGAAAACTGTTTTTCCTTTTTTAAAAATAAAGCTAATATTTAGTGATCATATTCAAGCAATAAATTTCCTATTTGAAAAGACTTTTATAAAAATCAAAATTAAAACCATGAGCTAACTCAAAAATTAAATGTGTGTTTTCTTCCCCATTTCATCCTGTAGGCACCCTTTTAGTTGCTGCTCACATTTTAATGATCTGGTACTACATATTACCTTTGAGTCAATGTGAATTGTTTTCAGCACTCCCATTGATTTAACATACTTCAAAAAATTATATTTTGAAAAGTGTAGTTAAAATATGCTGAAGTTTAGTTACATTTCTTACAAACAATAAGGCACTGTGGAGACATTAAAGAAATTTCATAGCTGTTAAAGCTGACTAGGTTATTTTGGATGAAATTCATTTGACTAACATGTTTTTGCTATGCCTGAAACTGGAAAGCTTCCAGTCAGCCAAGCATTAAGGCAGAAAAGAATAAACTGGGGACAGCATCCTGTGTATTAGCTCTGTTCCTGGACATAGATAGAAAAGGCTTAAGTCTTTCACCTGAGTGACCACCACTTTAAGTGACAGAGTAGGAATGCTTCCAATGAAACTGCAACATTTTAGGACATACCTTGTTTTGAAGAAGAATTTTTCTTTGGAAACTTTAATCAGATTCTAGTTTTTAGTCTAAACTTTTTTCAAATGCCAGACAAAACCTGTGTGCATTCTTGCTGATGTGTCCTTGGCCAGGGTTGATCCATAAGTTGTCTATGAACCTTAGGTTCTATTTGGGGGTATTTGTGATCAGTTAACTTGAACAAGAGCACTCTGTATGGGGAATGAATTAGTTCTCCCTCACACAGCTCTGCACCTTGTACATTGGCACATACTGAAATGAGGAATCGTCACAGTTCACAGATATCACAACTCCTGCTTTTGTGAAAACATTTTTAGAGTATTGCTCTTTTGTCCAACACAAAGCAAGAACACAGATCTTAAATACCTGATGTTGCTGCCCAGATCTGTTGTGCAATTTTTCATTCTGGATGTTATGACTACTGGAAGTGTTTGGGAAAATCACAAATGAACAGTGCAGTTGGCTTCTTATACATTCACTTATCCAAAGTGGTAGTTGCAGAACTCACCCCATAGCAAGCTCTCTCATAAACCAGCTCTGCTGGCATGAGCTGAATGTGGAATCACTTATGGGCAGAAATGTCTTTACAGGCCTGACTTGGCATGCAGAGTGCCACTTGGATCTCCACCTTAACACCTCTGAGAAAAAAGGCTCTCTTCCCTGCTATCCTGTGGACATTATGAGTGGTGGCACAGTTAAACTATTCATTCAACCAGGCAATACCTGGATAAAAAGTAATTTATAATAGTGCATATATTTGTAAAAATGCCTTTGCATCCCACTGTGTCTCTGCTTAAGGACCCTTGTGGCCCTTAAGTATAGAAAAACCACCAGTGTGTTTTTCTGAAAAAGTCAATCCATTTAGTTTTGGGAAGATTTTCCCTTGCTCCAGTTGCTAAGCATTTCTAAAAATAGTCATTCTGATTTCACTAGAACTACTCACTGAATTATGAACGTTGCAGTTTGACCACATGTTTTACAAGAATGTGCTTAAAGGCCAGAAGCTTCCTAAGATGATTAATGTGGTGAAAGGTTTTCTTACATTTTTCCTACTGGAGCTCTAACACAAACTCTGGTACATAGAAAATTTGACTTGTGTTTTTATGGCAGAGTCAAATTCAAGTACCTCTGGTTTTGAGCATCCTTGTGCTTGAGCTTGATCTTTCTGATTGATGAGCTTGATTTGTTCAGGACAGGATGGGAGCAGACAGATCTAGTTGTGAAAGAGTTATACAGTATCTGTACACTTTTTTCCTGTTTTACATTTGTCTTGTTTTGTTATGATATGATTTGGTGTGATTTTTTTTTCATTGTTCTCCAGAGAAGAACTGCAAAATAAAAAGGGCTGCAGCATGCCCAGCTACTGTGCAGCCAACAAAACTGCAAGAAGCTTAGCATCTTCCAAGATTTAACCTTGCCAAAGACTGACCCTTTAAATGGAGCATTTTGCATGTGTGTAGCATTCTTATTTTATACTGATTAAACCGTAGGAGAAAAGTAATAAGTCTTTCCCCTTTCCAGTCCTCTCTCTCCCATCCCATTCTGGTCTCCACAAGCAATTTAAGGTCATCTGCAGGAGGCTTTCCTTGCTCTGTGGAATAGCTCCTCTTGCTGTTTCCCAGATATTAGTGTTTCCTTCTCAGACTAATTGCTTTTATTTTACATTTTGAGGTCTACTTTTTCAAAGAGCTGTATGTGGTTTGTACTTTTATGCTATTCTTAAGCTAAGAAACATAGCAAATAAGAACTTAATCCAAGCCTGGCATTCCTTCAGTTCTTTCACAGCTCCCAAACATACTGCTCACCTTCTGCTCACCATTTACTTTCTTTATATTTTACCATTGTTTGCATATCTTACTCCAAAAATATTTTAATGCAAATAAACTGCGCATCTTTACAGCTTTCTCTGGTACTGCTCAAAGCTGAACTCTCATGTGCCTCTGTTGATACCTCTTTCCCTGACACCATGCAAGTGGCAATCTTGCAGCCAAGTGCAAGGCACTGGGCTCACTTTACAGGTACAGAAGATCACATGTGTTGTTCATAATGAGATTGCAATCAAGGTTTGAAATTACCTAGCTCAGCATTTCTGGAGGTTCACACTTTCAAAGGTGATTACGTTTCCTACCAGTGAAGGACTTTCTAACATAATTTCTGCAGACCTTTTAGATTTTGGTCTGAAATGAGGCATGTTACTGCTCTAATGTTATGCTTTATGAGTAGTCTGTGTATGAGTTCTGCAGACAGCTCACTGCATCTTAGAAGCACTATAATTTCCTGCTACAGAAAGCATCTAAAACTGTACCAAGAAAATCTCTTCTTTTAAAGGTTTCAAGTTTAGTGTGGGGCTAAAATACATGTTGGAACAGGACTGAGATGAGAAGATTTCAATTCTATGTGAAATTTTTCAGGAGGGATCTGTCAATGTCTGTGCTGCAGGCAATTTGTGTAATGAAAGTTAAACTTGCAGAGGTCTTGATTATTACTTACAGATCTACAGTGCACCAGCAGTGGAAATGGCACTCACATACACAAAAAAAACAAAATCAAAAACAAAACCCCACAAAAACTCAACCCCCCCAAAATCACAAGTTTTCTCTCAGTCAAAGAAAGGCAGTATCACTGGAAAACTCTGAAGTGAGTGCTATGTAACCTAGCTTGACCATTGACATATAAACATTAACCTGGGAACTTCTTAATTTTGGACTTTTATTTATCTATGAGACATTTTCTTGCTAGACATATTTTTGATTTCTATAGAAAAGAGAATTTTTCTCCTTTATACCTATGCAGGATTCTCTGAAAACAGATAGTTTTATAGTAACTTTTACCATGATAGCTCTTACTTTTCCAATAGATCCAGAGTTCATGTAAACCTTTGTGAAACAGTAAATATCAAGAGTCATTGTGTAGCCTTTTCATAAAGGCTCGAATTGCACCTAAAAATGAGTGACTGATAAACACATACCTTAAAAGCCATTACAGAAAATTTCTCAGCTGAGTAGAAAGTCTGTAAATATGAACCTGTTCTGAGGTAAAGCAAGGCCTTTCTTGAGAAAGGTCCAGGTCATCCAGAGCTAGATCATCTTTAATAAGTAAGTTTTTACTCACATTGTGGAATTACCATTTGAGTAGATTCCTGGGCTCAGGTGTCACATGCCAAACCACACACCTTAAATCCTTCTGTGAAAAACTGTGGTTTTTGGAATGCTGACATGGGTACTGCACTGCCTGTGAAAGAGGCAAAGCCCACAGCCAGCTCAGTGAAGTACTGTGAGGTTCCTCACAAGCAGCTTCATCTGCCCGTTCTGGGTGTCTGCCTCTCTCTAAAGCTCCTCAGGGGGCTGCTGGCTCAGGGCTGCCCATGCAGGAGCACTCCAACCTCTGCTGCTGGCCAGCCCTCCATGACCCCGATGGGAATCAGATCAGTACTCAGCACAGCCGTGCAGGATGACGCACACTGGGGTGCAATGTCCTCCTCTGCTTCTGAGAAGGACGTGACTCACTACATGCCCAGACACCAGAGGAAGCATCCCAGTACCCCAGCTAGCTGCTGCTTGGGTGGAAAAGGAAAGAGGGAGCACAGCTCTTGACTCCTTTCACTGAAATGTGTTTGAAGTCTTTGACATAGAAACGCTGTTTGACAAAAAAATTCAATGTTTAAATGAAAACTATATTTGGCCAGCAGCAGTAAGTTGGCCAGCAGTGAATTAGAACCATGTCCTAGTCCTTGTTCTACTGGGTCTTTGCTTATCACAGTACATACATACCTTGCATAAACAGAAGTCCACTCTGGTGTTCTTTTCTACTGAGGGCTCTGCCAAGGGTGGCTTAAGGGATTGTTTCAGGAGAGGTCATCCAAACAGGTGGAGATGGCAAAGTGATTTGGGTGAAACCTCCCATCAAGAGGGGCATAGTATGCCAAACCGGGGACTGAGGGGTATTGAATTTCTCAGGTGAACATTCTGTCATTTCTCAAATACATAATATAGAACTAACATGCCTTTTTAGAAGGAACAGAGCAAAGGAAAAGCTTATGGATTTTCCCCAGGTAAAAGTAAAGAATTATTTTGGTTGTTTTTTGGGTTTTTTTAAATAATCAAGATTCATTTTCAAGTCTTTTCTACTGACTTGAGCACTGTCCCTTGACTGAAGTCATGATAAAATAGATGAGGAAAAGTTTGCATTGACCTTACTGGAATACGACTGTAGTGTGAGCAGTCACATTTCACGAGAAAATAAACAAAATATGACCACAGCTGAATACAGAATTCATTAATCACAAAGGGATTAAAACCCTTTTTGTTAGAAGACACATCTGCTGTATGTCAGGCAAAGACTTGCTGCTGCCATGCAAATTAAATTCCTATCTAAACCCAAAATAACTTTGTTAGCCCTGCTTGGACCTGGAACCAGAGTAACCATCAATAACTGGTGTTTGGACAGTGCCAGCATGAGCAAAGTTTAACTCTTCATTAGCTCAGATGTCATGGTCACAGGAAACACCAGGCCGAGATAAATTCTCGTATCTGTAAGCGTTCATTCATCATATGAATTTCTCTGAGCAATTTTCTTCTTGTGCCTATTTAGATTGTCCCATCTTTGATACATACTCCACATCATAGAGGGACAGGAATGATAATTTCAGTGGTGCATGAGACAGAGAGATATGAGCAAAGTGACCATTTAGTTCTATGCCTGAAAAAATGAAGCAATTAATTGATAAGCAGTTCAGAAAACAACTGATGCTATCTAATAATGCTGATGATGGAAACAGTGTGGTCAATTTCTTTCATGAATGAAACTCAGTTATGCTTTTGGCTTGTTAAATCAGTGTGGTTTCATGGTCTTTTGGCTATAAATTAATTGAATCTGACCTACAAAGATGTTTGTTACAGCTTGTCTCCAAAGAATTTTAGTTAGTCTTGTTGTTTTCCTAGTTAAAACCCTAATTAATATTAAATTCCCTCAAATTACTCAGACAAATGTTGTTATTCCAGCATTTATTGCCATCAAACAAATTAGATTTCATCTTTTCATAATTTTAAGTAGTTTACAGAATTGCATAATATACAAATAGTTGGTAATGACTTTGAAAATAATTCTCATATTCTTTTTGTAAATACTTGAATTATTCATCTAAGAATAAATTTTATCCCTTGAGACCTTCTACCTATTATCTGACACCACAAATTTTCCCATAGGAAATGCAATACATTTTACTTTTTATTTTTCATAGACTTTGTAAGACTTTTTAATGTATTCCCTTGACAATTTGTTTTTCTCTTCAATATGTCCTAAATCTTGTATTGGTCTATTAAAAAAACCCTCAGCAAACACCATAGGATGAACTTTAAACACACAAAAATATGTTGGAAATTGTAGTTACTCTAAGTGTGAAGAAAAAAATGTGTATATTGGATAAAACCAGAACAAAGGGCAAGTGTGTTTCAATTTATCATATATTCCATATAATATGTGTTAGCTTAATTATATTAAGCTTTGAGAAATCAGGAAAGCTGTAAAACAATCCTTTTTCATTTTAGCTGAACCATTCCAATCCATTTTTGGTGCAGCGCACTCTTTACGCTCTTAGATATTATTCACTTTATTTCTCCCTTCTCCAGTCAAGTAAACATCAGAGTAGCAAATGTGAAAGCAAGAAGTCTTTAAGCAAATATGCTCTATAGAAAAAAAAAGAA
>WEIU01020637.1:824895-874397 GCA_013389925.1 Aegithalos caudatus | reverse complement strand
AAAAAAAAAAAAAGGGAAGAAAAACAACCATCCTCTGAAAATGTTGAAATAAAGTATTTTAATAGTTCTCTAGTTTTTTTTCCCGAATAATGTTAGTTTTCCCAAAATGCCAGCTTTTGGTAAATTGTCTCCTCATCAGACTATATTTAGTTAGCCTTGTTTTAAATAGAAAACACTGTAAAAACACATAAAATATGCGAGCTTAATAATGTGGGGCAAATCTGAATAAAGCGTCCTTTCGGTAAGCAAGGGAGCTGAGGCTCTCTTTCCACTGGAGGTGATGGAGCAAACAGGAGAGGCCAAGGACGCCGGGATTTTCCCTTTTCCCGGCTCCCCCTCGGCCGCAGCGCGTCCCCTCAGTGCGGGCTCTAGCTCCATCTAGCCCCGCTCCCGGGAACTGCACCGCGGCGGCCCAAACCGGGCCTGCTGCGCTCGGCTCGCCCAAATGCGGCCGGCGATGCTGCCAAACTGGGCTGCAGGGGGTGTAATGCCAGCCCTTCTGCCAAACTGGGCTGCAGGGGGGTGTAATGCCAGCAGTTCTGGGGTAAACCAAGGCAGGATTTCCTCAGCACGCGGTGCTTGTGGGCTGCACCGCGGGGAGCCTGGTGCTGCTGACCTTCTGCAGTGATCTGGAACGCCAAACCCCTTAGTGGTGATCAAGGTGAGTGGTTTGGACCCTTCCAAAGAAAAAAAAAAACTCTTCAGTTGGTGATAAGGATTATTCTGAAGAAAAACAACAGTAATGAAACCAAGAGCAAGCAAACAAAAAACAAACAGAAAAAAAACCCCAAAAAACCAAACCCACAATACAAAAAAATCAACCAACCAAATCCCAAACAAAAATCCCAAACAAAAACCAACCGAAGAAGCAACTCCCCCTAAAAACTAAGAGAAGACCCCAAAAGTGACAAAAAAATGAAACGTTCCACTAGAATCAGACCTGATTTGATTAAATTTTCATTGGGAAATGCTATTTTGGTTCCCAGGTGGATTCCCTCCATTAATGTCTTACAAACAAAGGTCTAGAATAGAGCTTGATGAAGCCACATCCCTCAAGGCAAGAACTATTATGTCTAAGTTACCTCTGATAAGTGATAGTTCAAATTACACTAGACAACCTTCATTCCAATGCATTGCTTTGATTGGGTTTTTTGTTTGTTTCGTTTTGTTTAATAATTTGGTTGCATTTTTTGGTTTAGTTTGGAGTGTTTTTTTTTAGAAATCTTTTCCTTCTGAACAGAACCTTGTTTTATATAACATGAAGCCATTATTTCTTGTCTGTCTACCCTGGACACAAAGAGGTAGCTCTCTCCAGGGATATCCTTATACCTAGCAAAGTTGCTACTGTGTCACTTCTTCAATCTTCTTTTCCTTAGGCTACAAGTCCCAATTCCTTCGATCTTTGCTCATAGGTTTTCAGACCCCTGATCACTCCTGACATGCTCCTGTCACCTGGGGCTTAGGGCACTCACAGAGAGCATGAGCCTTTGCTTTGCCAAAATCAGATAGAATGAAAACAAAAGCTTTACCTGACAGCACTGCAAAGCAGTACCTGTGACCTAGGTTTTATAGGTAGTCTCACTAGAGAATGACTTTGAAAGTACACAGTGATGTTGGCCTAGTTTAAGTTGAGTGTAGATGTTCAAATCTTTAAAGATTTTTATTTTACATCACTTTGTGTTCTGATAGGAAGCCATAAAATATGCATAATATTTTGATGTCTCTTACTTGGCTTCTCTTTAGCAATGCTTGCAGGCTACCAAAAAAAATCTCAGTCTGGGATTCTTTAAAAAACAAATGCAATTAACTCAGGGTTTTTAATGTATCCTGTTTGTAAATAAAAGAAACAAGAAATCCATTTCTCCTGAAAAGATCTATTGTCTCCATATCACCTTAAATAATTAACAGCTCTTACTATGCCAGAAGTTATTGGGAGATATTTCCTGGAGATGGCCTCTTGCCCTCAACAAACACATTGACTCATTTTGACAAATATCATTGGTCTCAGAAAAATGCTTATTCCTGGTAGCACATTTAATGATCTGCAGAGTATGTCCCCTTCTAATACAGTTACAGAGAATGCATCCTACACCCTACAATTAAAATAGTCTGAAAAATAATTAGTCACAGGGAAAGAATGTCAGACACGTATAAGGGTTCCTAAGATCACAGCCATTTCAGTAATAATTGTTGAACAAACTAGAGAACTACTCGGAGAGCTGTTGAAAGACATAATTTTAATGCTAACATTTTTAGGGAGAGTTTCTAAGAAATATTCAAAATTAGTGGATTTCATAAAAACAAAATATGCTGTTTGGATATTTATCACAATTTAAAAAATCCTGACCAAACAAATATTGCTAAATTAGGGTTCCAGACCTTTTCCAAAGTATCTCAGAATGCTGTGAGAATCAGTCAGCTAATATAACTCTCATTAATGTAGTTTAATTTCACAGGCTATTCCAGCAACAACATTCCTACATTCCTCCTGGGAGAAAATAAAGGGGAAATATTTAGGAGAAAATAAACATGAATGGAACAATAATGTATTTTGATAGGGAGAGAAATGATGTTATCAGATCCTGGGACAGATTCTGGACACAAATTCAAGCCCTTACCAAGCTCATGCCAAAGGCAGTGTCTATTCAGTGCCTCTGCAAAGGGGTGCCTGCTCGTCAGAGCTGCCCAGAGTGCTGCTCTCATCCCTTCTTTGCACATCACTGGCCACAGGCACTCCCCAAACCATGTTAACCCGTGGGTCTGGGAACAGGGACAGCTCTTTGGCTACACCTTTATCAGCAATCAAGTGTTCTTTTTCCTGAGTCTTCAGTAGGTAATGTCGAACACTGTTTGACATTATAGTCCATAGTTATTTTCAGAGAACTTCTGCATGAAGGTGAAGCTAAGTTGTTTCCAAGAAGAAGGTTATAACATATTCCATTTACAATGGAAATCAACCTTTTATCAAGTTTATCTTTCATTAGAGCTTCCTTTAACATTGGAGTCTTTGTTTGATGTAACAGGTTTTTCTGTGTCTCTTCAGTGGCTGATGTTTAAAATGGCATTGGACTTCTCTACCACACTAGTTTTTGGCTTCTAGTTCACAGATGATCATTGTTATTATAATCCTATTTTACTTGGACTAAGAGGGACTTCCCACTTTCAAAAGTGTTTCATCTAATGGAAGGCAAGCAGCAGATGTTCCACACAAATTCTCATTAGTCTCTCTTAAAGATTACTGTGTGGGTAAAAACATCCTCTGTTTTCAAAGTAATTGTCGTATAGCAAGTTAATCTGGTGTGCACAATATTCCAGGTTTTATACAATTTCCTTAGATAAGACTCAAGAAGAGAAACAGTGAGGTCTTCAGGAACATTTTTGACCTCGAGTATGTCACTTTTACCTCCTTTTTACTGTTTCCCTCCTAGTTTATGGTAGAAGTTTTTTGACACAGAGATTATCTTTCAAGTATGGTTTCATAACAGGTGCCTTTGTGCAGTCAGGGCTTCTATTCTCAGTGTAGTGAAAACAACAATAACAACAACAAAACAAAACACACAAAAAACCCAAAAAACAAAACAAAAACAAACCCCAACAAAAACAAAAAACACCAAAACCAAAACAAAACAGTAACAAGAAATGAAATACAGTAGGCCTGTATTCTGCTGTTGTAGTAATGTGAACAAAAGGAGTCTAAGGGTGTCATCCAGGAGTGTGTGAGCATCAAGCTACAACTCATGAGTGGAGAATTAAAGGCATGAAGTCAGAGAAATTCCTACTGTAGTCACCACGTACAGATAAGTAGGCTTTGACTTTATCTACTATTGTTCATCACAGAAAACTGAAGCAGAAGAGAAATGGGGAAATATCTGATGGCATGGAATAAATTAACTATTCACAATTAGGAAATTTAATTACTTGTTTGAGCATTTTATGCCAGTCTGAGATCCAGACTCCAAGTCACTTTTGAATAACTCTCAGTCTGAAGACCAAAGAAAGACAGAACAGTGATGATTTGCCCTGTGAAATATATTGTTACATTGCACCAGTAAGTACAACTTTACGTTTCTGTTTCCTTAGTGGGCAACCTGTGTAAAAAAGGTTAAATTAGAACAATAAATTAGAAACAGTTCTTTCAAATTAACTATTCAAAAGTGTTCTACATATCGGGCTGTAAAATGTTGCTGTTCTGAGTATGGAAACTAGATTGAACACTTCCGTATTCATGAAAAGAGTAGTTGAGAGGATCACAACGACCAAATAAAATACATTTTCTCCCACTACTACTTTAGTCCCAATTATGAACTTGACTGTATAATCATGGCCATACTGAGATGGTGGCTGGAAAGGCTGGCTTGGTGCAACCACACCTGCACAATCACACTTAGTGCAGCAGTATTCCACATTTGCCATCTTTAAGCACTGCTTTTGCTGCCATTGTTACTGACAAATAGTACAAAAGCTGTCTGTGTAAAAAAAAATATTCTTTTTCTAGCATAACTCATTTCAGTGACTCTTGGGGTTAGTTTAAAGTAATTCTAATAGATATCCAACTGATTCTGAGTCGTAATACATGTATAATGTGGTTTTCCAGTAATATTTTCGGTATGTCAGCAAACCAGAATATTCATTCTGATTTATTCTAATTCACTTTCTTCTAGAAAGAAAGCTGAATACATTTAAGCTGCAGAGTCAAAAGCATAAAAAATATAATCATTTGCAGAAATTACCTCCATAAACTTGCATGTAAACAAGAACCAAATACCCTTACTTGTGGCAGGTGAAGGCAGGTAAGTAGCTACCATCAACCTGGGGTGCAGGCTGCTGAAATGGGTAGAACATGTTCACAAGAGGGGCTGGGAAAGCACACAACCACCTTACTGGCTGTGGACTGTTAATACCTCTACATTTACCATTTACTACATAAACTTGCATAGAAAGAGAAAAGGATGGAAAAATATTAACATGTCCACGTTTAATTACGTATTATTTCTAAACAGCACTTCATGACCTGACAAAGTTATTTTTAATAGGTATGTTTATGGCCTATTATGAGTATGAGGGTATTCCTTCTGCACTTTTTTTTACTAACATTTCTAAGTGGCTAGCCAAATATATTTTCTAGGGAGTTATGTGGATGGGAGTGAAAAAAGTATATTAAAACAGTCCAAAATTTTGTAACGGAAAAAAAAATCACTATAAAGTAGTATGAAAAAGTTAAAATTTCTCAAGAGATAATGTTGATTTCAGTGTAAATTTTAATGAAAATATTCCACCCAAATGACTATATAGGTCTAGCACTCATGATTTTTATTCTGCATCTTATCAGCTCCAAGGCACTATAATGTAATGGTAAAAAGAACTGAAGCTCTTCAGTATGCTCACTCCCTAGGAAGAGAAGTGAGCTTGTTTTTCCCCCTAACACATCAAATATTTAATTAGGCACTGGAACACAAGGTATTGTGGATTATATTGTCCCTCACAGTCTGTTGTGCTGCAGAGGGGCCATGGCTTTGTGTGAGAGCAGGGACTTACAGCAAGCATTTGTGTTCCGTCTCATCCTCACCCCCCTTTTCCTCCTTTGGATTGAAATCACGGACTCATTTGAGGTAACACCAAAGCTTATGATGAATGCAGTTGAACCAATACCTTATTCTTTGTTTTAATGTTCTGAAAAAAATCAAATTAACCTTTTGCTTTTTCTGAGGAAGAATACCTCATTAATATCATGAGTACACAATAAGCATATTTAGAGGTTCTCCACTCATAGCAGCATTTCAGATAACCAATATTTGAACCCCTTTGGATAAACAAATATGTGGTAAAATAGAATACTTATATAATGAAATGTCATTCATCATTCAGTGTTACAGATTATATTACACAAAATGCCAAGTACAGAAATCTGTATACTGAAACCAACATTCATCTTCAAAAAAATCGATGTGCTAAGTAATAATAGCTAACCTGAAAGAAAATATATTTGCAGAAGCTCAGTTACGCATGAAAGAAATGGATGTGAGTAAAGAACAAATGCTCAACAAGAAGTAATACAGCAATTTTTTATCTGCTTAAGATTTATCTACAGAAAATTTTAGCACTTTTTTTTTCCAAATCATATAAGTTATGCAAAATTCACAGAAGATGTGTTTTACATCCCAGAGGATCTTCATTTTAGAAGCTCAAAAGTTCACTTTTCTATTTAAAGAAGACTATAGGGTTTCCATGAAGCTATAAACATAAAGAAACCCTCAAATTAAGTAGNAAAAAAATGGTTAAAGCAGTCACATAATCCATCTGCTAGGGTAGGCTAATTTAAATAAGACCTTGTCCAACATTATTTTGTTATTCAGTATTCAGATTTTAACAGGGAATTTAAAAAATGAGGCAAACCCTTTACACTTTTAACTGTGACAAACCTTTCCTTCATACTCGTATCTAAAGTGAAATAGAATAAGGTAGAATATTTTAATTAACGTGAGTTAGGGCATTTGCACCAACAAACTTAGAGGAATTCCATTGCTCAAGGCAGTGCTCTGAACTAATGCTTGTGTATAAAGGAAGACTGAATGCCTTGTAGTAGTCACACAGTTATCAGAATCCCAGCAAACTGAAAATAAAAACGACTCTTCACTCATTAAAAAGTCCAGAAGTAGATAACCCACTACTGTGGGTGAAGCTGGGTTCAAGGAAACTTCCATAATTAAAGTAATGACAATACCAAAGCAGAGCCAGAAGAATTGCCCAAGACCCCCCTGTATTGTTTTGCAGTATACATAAATGAACAACTACTATAAGGGTCTGACACTGGGCAGTGCTTTTTCCCACAGGGAAGACTGTATCATACATCAGAGATGTCATACATGTAGGGACCTCAACTCACTGCACAGGAACACCTAGAAAGAACTTGAATTCATGCAGGTCTATATCTACCAGACCTGAAACAATATGCTTAATTTGGCTGTAAGAGAGGGGAAGTAAAATACACAGCAGAGTGCTCATTTTTCTGTATGCTAAATTCCTAGCTTGACTTCATGGTTCGACTGTTAAAATTCTGGGGAAACAGAATTTTATTACCAAAATATGGACAAATGCAAAATTCTCAACACAATAAACATAATGATTTTGCCAGTATCTCAGACATTCATAGTGATGAAAATACAACCAAAAAACCAAAATTGTATTTGAGCCAAAACCAATATGAGACAGTATATAGCACAGTGGTATTTTGTAGTGTCTGCCATCTGTTTAGAGCTCAGTGCAGCATGTATAAGTGCCTGGTGGACTATTGAGACTCTTTGCTGTAAAACATCTTACCTCAAAAACACACAGCAGCCTCATTATAGAGGAGCTTTGAGATGAATTATAGCTGAATCTAATCAGAGATATAAGCCATTATTATAATGCCTTTCCAATTTGTTTACTGAATAACTGAATATCTGTGCTTATGGATTATGAGCCATAAGCTATTGATCTCAAGGGCTGTGGCTGTTATTTGTATAGTTTATAAAATGGGATCCTTTTTTGCCATATTAAATTATTTATATATAACAAGCTCAGGAAGAAGTCCTTTTCCACATAGAACAAACCTTCAAATTCACTGAAATGTATAGACAATTCTTTTCTGATAAGAAGTTTGCCTCCCACAGTTATATGAATAACAACTCCACTCCTAATTTTTTTTAATTACAAATCCAGTCAAGAATGCCTCTTGCTGTCTTCTAATGTTATTCAGACTACAGAAAGTTAGAGCATAAAAAAAAATATTTTCTTTAGCCCACATGACATTTTCAAAAGCAAGATGTTCCTTTTTACTTCATTCAAATCATTGTGCTTTTCCTTCCTTAGAATAATGCACAACTCAAATNTTTTTTTTGTTAAAGATATCCAAGATTTGAGCTGCTTTCTAGTTTTATTTTATGACAAATTATCTTTTCATCCTTAGCACGGGTTTCAGTGGCTCTCCACATGTGTGACAATAACTTCTCTATGCAAAATCAGAAACAAATTTGGACACACAGCATTGGTATCTAAATGAGATCCACTGAGAATTACCAGATCTTAAGAGAAATCAACAATCAACAATCTTCAGAAATGCAGCCTAAGCACCCTGTCAATGATAATTCTGTCTATGAAAATAACATTATTTGGAACACTTGCTGTAAACAAGCTTGAAATTGGAGGCAGTCTTGAAAGAATAAATCCACAGTGCTGTATATAGAAGTACTTCATTCTAGGAAATGGACTTTAATTAGAACATCAGTGGTGTCAAATTTCTAATAAAATGTTTAAAGACAAATGGAGATAGGAGAACCTTGGGAGCTCTGCTAATGTAGAAACAGCTGTTAATTGCTGGGGATTTACATTTTTACATTAGCACAAAGTCTGAGGCACAGAGCTGATAAAGAGACACAAAGGTTTTGTATTCATCTGAGCTCTTTTAGATTGCCAATAAATGGCATTTTCAACTGCTGTGCAGCACCCAGAGGCTCACAGAGCCCTCAGCATCACCTCCTCTGCTGATGCAGCCTGTGGGGATTAACTCTTGCCCATTTCACTTATGCTCCCAGTCACATTCTATTACCACCTGCACAGGTTACCATGGACTGGCTCCATCTGCATTTAGAATAAACCCAGTTGTACTCAGTCTTTCCAAAGGATGTTGGAAGACAGAGAAAGATTACCATCTCGATAGCTTCACTGCCTGCTTCCTTGCATCTCTCCTGCCACCACTAGAGCATGACATAACTATCCTCTGAAGCATAATATTCTGCTGAGGCCAACATGGATTTTTAGGAAGAAGTTTGACAACAGATTATTGCAGGTCTTCAGTGAACGACACGAATTTCTCTCTGGGGCCTCCAAGGCCAGACCATTGAAAAGCTGGTAAATTGAGAACTACAGATAGTAAGGCATGGAAAAATTTGGGGAAAATGACTCAAAATTACTTTTGTCTTTCCTGAAGCCATCAGGTACAGTTGGCCAATGAAAGCAATATGTAAAATTCAGCTAATAATCTGTACAAAAATTCAACAATCTAATCCCCAAAGAATTCCGCATTAAAAACAAAACAAACCAACCAAAACACTCCCAGAAATACCAAACATACTCAGAAATACCAACCATATGTTGTTCTTGAGAACTCAAAATCAAAAAGTGATCTTTAGAAGGATGTATTTGCATATATTGCATAGTTTAAAGCTTGTGTATTTCAAAATTATTCTATGTACTTTCAAAGTTATTAAACAAAATCACAGACTCAGGAACAGTCATATGGGAAGTGTAGAGTGGAAAGAATCTGATGAGAGAAAGAGGCAGACATGACATGCTCAAATGGAATATATTGTGCACAGACTTGCGCCTCAATTGCAGGGAATGGCTGTGAGCAAAACCACTTTTTTAGAGAGGTAAGCTGTAATATATATATGGATATATGCATATATATCTGTGCAAATATATTTCAACAGATAATCATTGAATCATAGAATGTCCTAAGTTGGAAGGAGCCCATAAGAATCAAAGCCAACTCCTGACCCTGCACAGGACCATCCCCAAGAGTCACACCATGTGCCTGAGAGCATTGTTCAAACTCTTCTTGAACTCTCTCAGGCTTAGTGCTTTGACCAGTTCCCTGGATATCCTGTTCCAGTGCTCAGCCACACTCTGGGTGAAGAATCTTTGTCTAATACCCAACCTAAATCTCCCATGAAAACCTTGAGTCCTGCCATTGGTCACTAGAGAGAAGAGATTAGGATAAGCTCCTCCACTTCACCTCATGAGGAAGCTGCAGATCATGATGCTTCTCTCAGTCTTGTCTTCTTCAGGCTGGACAAGCCAGAAATCTTATCTGCTCCTTATATGCCTTCACCATTTTTGTGGTTCTTCTTTGTGTCCTCTCTAAGAGCTTTATGTTCTTTATGGCAGCCAAGACTGCACATACTAGGTGCATAGGTATATAAAGGTTTCTCATTTCTGGGTAGTGTAGGAAAAGGGAATACAGGTGACCTTGCCCCTGATAAATAACAGCTGTGTTAATTACCCAATACAGCCTTCCCCCTGATGAGTTAGACCTATATCCAATAAGGATGAGTGAGATAAAAGGTGGGGTGAGCTGATAAGGGAAGGGTCATCAGGGAGGGGGAACTTTGAGGAGCATGAAGGAGAGAATCATGAAGCAGGATCCTGGAGAGAAAGAATCCCTTCTGTGGGGTTAGTCTGGGTCTGCAGTCAGAGCCTAACTGGTTCCAACTGGTTGTTGGAACCTGCAGTCACAGCCTAACTGGGTAAAAACCTGCAGTCAGAGGCTGCAAGGGACACCTACAGCAGGAGCTTGCTGCAGGCAGAGTCAGTGAATAGTATGAGTTAAGATGACTAGGAATAAGAAGAGGAATAAATCAGGACTCTTTTTATGCTGTGTTTAACAAGAAGTCTGTGCCTTGGCTCATTTTTACTCTCTTAATAAGCGGGCTGGTGCAGCAGGGTGGGATATCGGAGTGTTGGGGCAACAGTGTTTAGGGAAATGAGCTCCATGCTAATGGACAAACCAGCACAGTTCAGTGACATAGGGTGGTGAGTGTTGTTGTAGAGATGGTCACAACATACAGAATGACATGGTATCAAGTTTTCAGAAAGCTCTTTATTTTGGCTTCATGCTGTCTTTTATACAGTTTTTACAAACCTTGAGGGCAATTTTTAATGAGTTAATAGCTTCCTTGTTAATTATTCTATTGGTTAGTAAAAGACTTGTCTATCAAATCTATCTGTTCTCAGATTGCTTACATATTTTCTTGCCTGATTCTCATGGGACAAATCCCTTGTTATTACAGGAGCAGTTATTTCTCACCTTCAGAATAGATTGTTGTGTTAAAGGAACTTCTCATTCTCAGAACAGCTTCACATGGGAACGTAGAGATTACTTGTTAGCTGCACTTTGAAGAAATGACAGGCTAGCTTTTTAAACTATTCCTACAGGTGAACTCATAGGGAGGGATGTGGATGCTATCCCTGAGCATCTCTGTCCTTGTCAGATGACACTCTCTGCAGATACAGCTTCACACCAGAAGCAGGTTCTTGTCACTAGCTTTTATACCAGCCACCTCTCTTGCCCATTTCACTCTGCTCCAGCTGGCACATTTGCTGGGGAATGCAGTGGATATCTGTGAGAAATAGAAACACAGAGTCTAAGACACAGACTTGCAGTGCTGTCACTGGTCTCAGGTTGGCTCTATTTAGGAGGAGATGCTTGGAGATACCAAGGACTTGAATGGACAAGGTTCTGAGCAGCTGAAGTCTGTCTGTCTGTCCCTGCTTGGGGTTGGGTTGAAACCCTCAATTGAAGTCTTGGACTGTATCTCAGCAGTACCACAGGGAGATTTATCCTGCATATCACTCACCACCCTAGACCTCCTTACCTGTTAAGGACAGTAATAACACCAGAGGTTTAAGCACTGGATTTGTACCTGCTGTAAAATGAACAACCAACAGAGAGAACAAAGCCCCCAAACAATTTCTGTTTTTCATACAGTCATTGAAAGCAATTGTTTCACATAAAATTCAGGATGTTTACATTTGCAAAGATGAAAACTAAAGTGTTGCTAGAGGAGGAGTGCCTCTGTAACTTTTTTTTTTTTTTTTTTTTTTTTTTTTTTTTTTTTCTTCCAGAACTGCATGAGGAGAATAGTTTTATGTAACATAGATACACTGGGGCTGGATGAGAAAACTGCTGCAGTGATTTCTCACTTTTGTTGGCTGGAGAAATTAATCTGTTACTGAATAGCAAAGCATTCATTTCTGTATTCAAACACTTGTAAGGGACTAATAGTTGTAAAGAATCTTCAGTTCATCTTGAAAAGGACTATAGTATCAAGCTGTACTATATACACCCTATTCTGTTCTAAATACAATCAAACATTTTTAACAAGTTCTGCTAATTCAGAATGAAATAATTAAAATTTAGACATTAAAGTGCAAGAAACACTTTTGAGATGTTCATTTTATTAAGCTATTTTAAATACTAAAGTTTATTACAACATAGAGTTTGTGCTCCTTTCATTGAATTTCTGGCACTAAAACCTTGGTAATATGAGTATCTAAATGATCTGTAAGGGAATAAGTGGAATTATATATGTTTTTTAAATGAAAGCAATCAGTTCTATCACACACTTATGTGCTGGGTTGTGGTGTTATCTCAGGCCTAGCATAAAGAGACTCATTTAGAGATTCTGCCCCAGATTAGGCCAGGATAAACTGGGGTTCATTAAGTCATACTTTCATTTCTGACAGTGCTTTTTGGAGGGGCTCAGGGACAGCCTTTGCCTTGATGCAAAATTCTTGAGTTATTCTTGCCTGGTATCTGTGTCCACAAGAATCCTTTCTCACCACCTGTCCCATGTAAGTGGTTGGCTGCCTTTCCCCCAGGAACATAATTCTTGATGTAGATGACCTAACCAGGGTACCAAATTCTTTGCAGTTTGTCACAGGATTCAACAAGTGTAGAGAAGTTATTTTAATCCTCAGAATCATTAAAAATAAATTGGAATCACTTTCAAATCACATGTAAACACAGACCATGTCCTCGTTATCATGCATTATCTGCAATGTCAATACCTGAGTAAAGCTATAAGGACATATTTTCATGCATCCTTTTATTAAGTAAATGATAAAGAGCTTTCTTGCTCTGAGGTTTCTTCACTGAATGTATTATTAGGTATTACATAAATACTGAGATTAACCCCTCTGTACTTTGTTTATCCAGTATTAAAGCCTACTGCATTGACAGATGTGGTGATTGTGCTGTAATGACCTGGAAAGATAAAAGCCAATTCAACTGTATTTGCTATGCAAGAGCAGTCAACAGTCAAGTTAATAACATTTTTGACAATTAACCTTTTTAGGTGTGAATTAAAAGTAGCTAGATCAGGATGATCTTTCTTTTCTATGCAGTGCACCATTTGATAATAAAACATTTACAGATTTAATGGTTACTGAGAAATAAGTAATCTAAGTACCAAAATCTGGAGTTCTAAAAGAGCTCAATCTTTTAAGAGAGTTTTTCTGCATTAAGGACAGCAGGATTTTGTTCTGTGCTTTTAAATGAACAAACTAATAAATAGTTTTGAAGATGCAAAGTCAAAAAAATAGTAAATAAAGTTCTTTGATGGATTAAGTGTAGAAAAGATTCAACTAATCACTGCTTATGAAGGGTGACCTTCAACATAAATAGAGCTACTTTGTCAAATCAAAGTTGATTTGATGGAAACAGAACTAGCAGGGAATAAAATCACAAATTGTCTGCAGTCAAAATGCTTTGTGGAAGGTTATAAAAACATTCAGTACATCTATCAGTGGTAGGGCACTCACATATTTTAGGTCTATGATTGTGAAAAGTGTGATATAATAGACTCATAAAGGCTGAGGCCTGAAGGACCTTTAGATCATTTATCTGACCAACATCTCACATCTCCCCTATGCAGCAGCACACTGAGCCAAATAGTTCTTCTGGGCTAGATCATGGCTTGATATGAGCTCTAGTAAATGCATATTCTTGCATGTTTTGTGGAATAAGGTTGTAGATGAAGAAAGTGATCAAGCCATTGTCATTTCCACGTGGTTTGTGGGCCTCTGCCAGGCAATGGTTTGACTCTGCCCTGTACTGAGGCAGGATGTGAAGGCTGTCTACCCTCCCCTCTGCACAAGAGCCCAGCTAGCTTTACTGCCAAATGAGAGCTTGGGGTACGTGGTGGTTAGTCCTAAAGGGTGGGGAGAGCCCCTTACAGCTTCAGTCATGGCCCTTATCCATGAGAAGGAAAAATTATTGACCTGGCCTTGTCATCTGTCTTCAGATTTTTCCTGTCTTTCTCAGATCTGTGACAGGAATTAAACCTTTAGTCCCTGCCCTGGGGGAGGGAGATAAGTGAATTTCTGTTGATCTGTGTTGAAGAGGAGCTTTGGGTTTGACAGCCCTGTATTAACTGCCTGGTGCATTGAGAAAAAAGTGGAAGGGATGGTGCAATAAAAATACAAAGACAAGTCCATGGGCAATCAGAAATTACTACAGGGCCTGGGACAATTTGAAGAAGGATCAGGAGCACAGGTAGTGACTTCCTAGATTATTCTGGTAACAACAAATAATATTGATAGGAATAGACAGATTCATCAGGTCAATGCGTGGCTCTGATGTTGGTGCCAGGCAAAAAATTTAATTTGTTAGCCATGGGAAGATCTACTCAATACCTGGTCTACTGACACCTGACAGGATGCATCTAACTCAGAGGGGCAAAAGATTCTAGCACAGGAGATAGCAGGACTCATTGTACATCTTGTCAACAGAGAGGACCTCATTAGCAGAGATTAGTGGTTGTCTTGGCCACAATGACCACAACCTGATCAAGTTTAAAATCTGCTGACAGGAGGAAAAGTGCCAACAAAACCTCAGCTCTGGACATGAGGAGAGCTGACTTTGGCTCGCTCAGGGAATTAGTAAATAAGGACTGTTGGGAAAATGTTTTTGCAGATGGTGGAGTACATCAACCATACAAAGTCCAACAGCAAAAAGTGCAAGATTCTGCATCTGGAATGAGGGAACCATGGATGTACTGACAGACTGGGGAATGAGATGCTGGAGAGCAATGCCATGGTAAGGGGCCTGGGGGGTCCTGGTCAGCACAAAGTTGAATGTGAATCAGCAGTGTCCTGCCAGCCCAGAAGCTGGACATAATTATCCCCTTCCAACTCAGCATGTTCTGTGATTCTGCAAATACCAGAGCCACTTCTGAATACAGATCAGTACCTTACAGTAATCACTGGGCACTACAACTGCCCTTCCTTACAAAGACTGCTGGATAAGTCTGGAGTCTGCAGTCTTTATTTCAGCCATCAGACAACCTGCTTGCACAGTGGTTCTGTTCTAGCTGCCTTTTTTTCCCCTGGGTGATTTCTTTTGATTTATTGGCATACTATTTAAAGGGAAAGTGCTTGTTATTAACAATTTAACTGTAAAGCTGATGAAGCATAAAGAACAAAAAACCAGTTGAGAAAAAAAGAAGAGATAGCTGAAAAGGAAACACAATATATAGGCCACACCCCCTGTATATTCTGGGTTCCAAATTAATTAATCTATCATTAGTTAAGATTAATTTTCTTCCTTTCCCTTCTTCAAAAGAAAGAAGAATGGGAAATATTTTTATAAACCTAAGTTCACTTAAACTTTGACTTTGAGGTTTGGATCAAACACAAAGATTTAGTGAGTTAGGAGTGTGACAGTGATGAGCAGCATGAATCCAAGTGCAACAGACTAGGGGATACAGTTTTGTATGGTGACAAAACAGCAGAGAAAAATAAAACGGTTCTTAGTCATGACTTAAGTAAAGAATACCACCTCAAATGACAATATACTATTTTCCACATACATTATACAAAAAGGAGAAAAGCATTAAGAAATCCTATTTGGAATGGGTAATAAATGTCTTACAGGACACCAGAGCAGGTTCATCTAAGTGTTCAAGCAATCTGAAGATAAAGTAGATTATTAAACATTCAGACTCAAAATAGAAACGAGACACTGTTAGATCTGCTGGAAAGTAAAGAGCAACTACTCATGCCCAGAGCTCAACTGGGATGGTGGAGTTTGTATAATTTTTGTATCATTGAATGTTACGAGATGCATGGTCCTGGAGTAGGAAAAAGACAACTAACACAGTGACAACCCCAAACCTACAACCTGTACCCATTATATCATGCAAAGTACCAGTTATTTTTGCTCTGAGAATTATAATCAGTATTAGAGGTGACAGGATAAGGGAAAAGCCAAAGAGAGTTTAATAGTTCTGACTGGAGATAAGAAAGAAATGGAGCAAGTGATTATGGAGATAACAGTTCTCTTTGATAAATAAAGGTCTTTCTATACAGAGATTTTAGCAGCTCATATTCAAATCTGTCAGTATGGTGAGTATTGCTGAAATAACTTCTACCTTCAAAAGTTTGTTCTACCAAATGTCTGTATTAATTCAGAAGTTTTTTTTATATATATATATATATATTCTACCATTTATCTCTTTTATCTGTTGTCCCCTCTGAACCATCCAGAGATAAAACTTTGCTGAATTTTTTTTTCCTTTCCAAGCAACTCCATGGTTATAAATCAGAATTGGCTTATTCAATCCAAATATTACCTATTGATCTGAAACAGATAAAACTGCAATTCATCCAGCTGCTTATGCTCCCTGAGAGACTTGCTTTACATATCAAGCAAGTGCATGTCATAGCAAAATTGTGGAGTAAGTGGACATTTTGTAAATGGGAGTTTGTAAGGCTTTTCATTTAATTTTCCTTTGACATTTCAAAGGAAATGGGGCAGATCTCCTCAAATTAATGGAAGGGCAGAGAAACCTTTACAAAGAATATTGTTAGGTCTGTGAATGATAAGTGTTACTTTTCATACCATGTGAGCAGGAAATTTTTATGTCTCAAAAAGTGGGAAAAAAGCAGTAATTAGACTCTTTAATGGTGAAATACAAGTATATGAATAGTTTGAGAGAATTGTGTGTCCACAAGGTCAGTTCAACATTCCTACCAATTTAGACCTGAGATTGTTTCCATTATGCACATCTAATACTGCCTTTCCAGACTCTCCTGAGTTGTAAATAAAGTGACAGACTTTTATGTCAGTAATTGGGTGGTATTGAGTTATTGAGAAGTGGGCTCAAGGGGCATGATAACGTTAATGAAAGCTCTTGCACAATACACGTACTTGAAAGGAGTACAAAGGTATAACTTGTCTAGGATGGCCTATTTCAGTAGTCAGTAGGAAGATTAATATGATGGTGTCAAACAGAGATAATTGATACCAATTTTATGTATTTAAGTTTCTATCAAGGAAGCGCACTGAAATCCATCATTCCATTTACAGTGACAAGTTGGTGTAATAGCAGCAGAATTTTTAGGTTTAATTCTTTCATATCTTGTGATAAGCTGTTATTCTGAATTATCTAGATTATGAACTGGCAGATATAAAGATCACACTTGGGGCCCAGTAATGCATTCCATATGAAAGAGGTATTGAAAAAGATGGGAAAATATTTTTTAAGAACTGAGCTGCCAGGAGATACTGAAACTACAAAAAGCTTTTCAGGTGTAAGGTTACCAAATATCACTCTTCTTTCTGTTAGGTCCCACTGTCCAAGCAGTCATCCAGCATCTCGGGTTTTTTTTTTTTTTGTTTTTTTTTTTGCACCTTCTTCAGCAATATTTAAACTTTCATCAGTCCCCCTATAACCAGTAAATCCTCACTCTCCCCAGTGTGTTACCAAGAACTTAGGGCATTTGGCTAAACAACCACTGTGTGGTGAATTGCCATGTAATCAGTAAACAGCTTGGACTTGTCAGTTCACAATGGATGAGTAGCACATTCTTCACAGAGGATCCATCTCTTCCAAAGAACATAATCTTCTTGGGAAAGCCAGAAGTCCATTGAAGGACTCTAGAACGGCTTGTGTGCAGACAGCAATCATGGGAAGGGAAAAGCAGCTGGAGAGGGCACTAACTTGATCATAGGCAGAAGCACATGGGATCATCAAAGCTTCCTTGTAGTCAGTCCTGGTACCATGCACCTCTAACCTCTTGTCCTGAGGGTTACTGATATAGAACTGCTACTGCTTGATAAGGACTGTCCTGAGCCTATGTCATCGATATAAATGTATAAATTCTTCAGTAGTTGATCTATTAGGTAGGCAATAAAGTTCAAACACAATTTCTTCTTCATTCAGAGGTGTGTCAATAGAACATTTAATTTCCATTCAGATTGAGTGAAAGCACTGCATTATCATTTTAGTTACAGCTTTCTTGGAGTTCATTTAGCTACAACCATCTTTGTAAACACAGGAAGATTTAAAAAATAAACAAACTTTTAATATAAACACAAAAGACACTGCCCTCCTGCAGACAGATGTTTAAATAAATACTTAGGCAGTTGTTTAGTTTTTCAGCATTATTGTTTCCTTTTCCATTCTGCTGCACAGAAAAGGTATAAAAATACATCACCATTTTCCATATGATTTCAATATTTAATTGACTGGAAATTTATTAAAAGATTTTACAAAAACATTTTCTAAATTAAAGCATATATGTGTCACTGTTGCAAATTTAATATTTTGTTTGCTTATAAATGAAACTGAGTATGCTACATGGCAATTTCTACTTTGTAATGATTTGTGTTTGTTTTGTCTTATTTTTCAAAGTTGACAATGCATTTAATAGGACCTATGTGATAGGAGTTAATTTTTATTTGCTCTGTGATATTCTGACATACAAAGGCATGTGTTTTATTATCTCAACAGATGAGGAATAACCCTATATATATCCATATTCTTTTTATTTAAGAACTTACACTTGTGTTTGGTTGGGAGAGAGGACTCTTATTTTGTTCTTGTTGATGATGTTTCATCACTGGTAGTTTAAAGAAGAGATATTTAACACTAATAATCTTTCTCACTTACTTCAGGTGGATGTGGGGTTTTTGATGACAATTACTCATCCAGAAGACCCACATGCAGAAACACTTCAAATAAGAGCCTTTTCATAACACAACCAATATTCCTCAAGACACTTTACAGATGCCCAGTCCAACATAAGTTCTCCCCCTTCTTCTGTTCTCTGTGTTTTCCACAACTAATTACAAAATGGAAGACCAAAAACACGGACTCATTCCCTCCCAGCAAGCCTGCACTACCCCACATGTTCTGATCCATTAGGAGGAGCACTTTGCAATTTGTCATTTGACCTGATTTTCAGAGGGAAGTCTGAAATGTTTTAAGTGGCTTCATGCAACAGTTTCCTATTTATCACAGAAAAGAGTGTGTCATGGTAAGGAGCTGTTAAAAAAAAAATTCTCCAGATAAAATGTTTACTTAGAAAATGAAAATATTTCAATTCCGATCAGCTACTGCTGTTTATCACTGGAGCTGTATTTTGACTGTGTTTCATCTCTGTTCCCTGTGGGCCTAAATCCTTGTTTGAATTTTTCTTAACTCAAAAATATTTTTATGAGAAAAAAAATCTGATTTTCTAACCAGTAAATAGATTTATATTTGCCTGCTTTGTGCTGAGAATAGCTGTATATTGAATATTTCATACTACTACTATGGATTCTTATTAATAATATAATTAATTTTCAAATTTAGATGATGGATTTCATAATATAACATAGATAACACATGTATGTTTATTTTTATGTCTATAATATTAGAATTGTAATGTGTAACATGTGCAATAATGTATTATTTTTATATTACTGTAAATAGTGCGTGTATTATGTATTTATGCAGCTTAACCTGCCTGTCCTAGGGTGACTTTATGATGCTGTATTGTATCCCCATCTGTCTGTTTAGCGCAGAAATAATTTGGCCTTCTTCTGAGAGAACTGCAGACCATAAGTCTTTTATAAACTGGGATATAATTTTCAGAAAATTCATGGAAACTAATAGAGGTTTCTTTTTACCATCTTCCTTCCTAGATGTCTATTAGCTATCTAAAAATACAAACATACAAAAGATTTTCATCAACCAATTTAAATATTTGATATTATAAGTCATAAAAATTATAACCATTTAAAAACCACTTATTTGTTTAAAATCCCCAAAGCCAAACAATTTTCTTGTTGATATTTGCATAGTTTCAGAGTTATTTGCAATGCATGAACACAGTTCTCTTGTATAAAAAACAAAGCATAACCAGACCAGCACAGTCCTTCAAGGCTGACAGCTTTTGTTGGACTGATTTTGTATGAAAGCTCACAAGCCCTTCACAGAGGGCCATTGTTAACTTCATTTTCAGGTGTCCCTGTCTTTGGTCCCCAGAAGCAGAGGGACTGGTGCTTGAGGCTCCAGTGCCATCCTCACCAGGAGCCACTCTGGAAAACTCCCCCTAAACCCACAAACTTGCAGCTGTGATGGCTGGGTGTTGTAAGTTCACCTGATGGTCAAGGACCCTGGGCTCTTTTTGAGCACATGATTAAAGAACCCTTTTGGCAACATACAAAAAACCTATGTGGAAACTTCCTTTGAGGCATCACTAAGAAGGTATGTTTCTACCTGTGCAATTCAAAAGTTCTGTCAGAAGTTTTCTTAGGCCATTCCTTGAACTTTTCAGAGGATATTCTGTTGAAGATGCATTTGCCATGGCAATCCCACAGGTGCTAAACCAGTGCTGCTGCAGCAGGGCTGTGTTTAGCCAAATCTGCTGCCTCAGCTGCCTGAATGGGTTCCTGCAGGAGCACTGCTGCCAGAACCAGCTCACAACAAATAGGGCTGGGCTATGGCAGTCCTCATTTGGATCAGTATGCTGATGTGTTAATCATCAACCATCTTGAGCAAGGTTTTAATTTTTATTTTGGGAGATGTCATTTCTATTAAAATTACATCAGTTACAATTAAGTATAAGCAGCTCTATATGTTTGGATTTTTTTTTTTCTGGTTATACTTAGGCTAAGGCTGAAATTCAAAACTTGGGAACCTTAGAATATGTTAGCATATTCATTATCACTCTAAAGCTAGTTAAAAATAAGCCCCAACTGGATAACTATATTTCTAGTCACAGATTCTTATGAAATAAATATCAAAATGGCAAAAAGCCAGTGCCTCAAATAACATGGAATTAATTTGTCATTCTGTAAAACAAACGAAAGCATGATTAGATATAGTTAGGTAGAGAACAAGACTAAAAGAACTTTCATTTTATTTATTTTATGACTATGTGTTTCCCTTTCCTGCCCAGATACAGGCTGTATTTGTACTTCAGGCTGTTTGTTTCACATTTTTTTAGCAAGTGCTTAGCTACACTCTCAGTTGTTTGCCACCATATATCTGGTCATTTCCCCCCTTCTTTTATCTTCTACAAAAATACAAGTATGAAGATACTTCACTTACACTGGGATAGAATATTTACATTTACAGAGAAAAGATTGCACAGTAAAGATAGGAAGCTGAAATGCTGCAGCAGGTTCAAAGCTTAAACATCTGATCTATAAATTTCAACCAAATGTTGCCAAGCCCTGCTTTGCTTCACAGTCCTTCTGCTTGGGTCAGGGGCAATGGACAATGGGGAATCAATGTTGACTGGGCTCCTACAGGACCCACTGCATGTGCTTGCTCTGGGGAATTGTAAAACAAAACAGAACACCCACATTATTTTATCTGGAATATGTGTCAGCTAAATGACATTAATAGGAGAGAGAGAGAGTCCCTGGGAATCTCCAATACACCTGATCTTTTCTTCTCCTGCCACTAAATTCTGAAAAATATACCTTTCAAGTCTTTCACCAACATTAAATATTCAAGTTCCCAAATTTGCACAAGAAAGGAAGTTGCTGATTAATAGGAATATTTTTTCCTATTCATCCAAAGAGGCTGAGGCTAAAATCCTGCTTGTCAAAGACTATGGATATTCTAGGATTCAGATTAGGGAAGACTACCTAATGCATCCTAGCTTCTGCCAGGCTTTCATTTCAAACTTTTTTGTTAGAAAACAAACCTGTCCACTTTCAAGCTACTGAGATTTATATCCAAACTTGTAATACTGCTAAGAACTGGCAAAGTGTGGACAATTACTGAAAAGTTATTTTTAGAATATAATCACAAATACAAATTAGAAGTTTACAGTTGTCTGTCCTGAATATTAGCAAGGGTTTAAAGTACAGTCCTTTACTCTAAAATATAATAAAACAGAACTAAGCGAAGACGCAAAACTTACTTTTTTTTTTGTGTGTGATATATTTACTGTCACTGTTATCCTCCTGCCAGATGAGCCTGCTTGCCCTGTACTTTAAAAATATATACGTGTGTGTTTAAATTACTCAAAACATTGCTAAAATAGGGGATTAAATACCAGTGATATCAGTTGCCCTAATTAATGCGAAAGCCAGAGGGGTGGCTTTTGCATTAATTAATACATTTTGCCAGAGCACAAAATGCTCTGCCCTCAGAGGGGGTGGTCTTCTTATGTTTGTATCAGAGACAAAACTAGACCAGAGATCTTGGTGTAATCAGGCTTAGAGATTTAAACAGGAACATTTAGAACAGGAAGGCAAAAAGATATGTGCTCTGGCATTACCTGTGGCATATGAATGAGGGCAGTTGAAGACAGAAATGGATCAATTCTGATCCAATTCCTTGCAAGTGCCACATCAGCATAGCCCCTTGGCTTTAGTGAGGCTGAGAAGGTTTGTGTGTCAGTCTGTGTATCTTAGATTTTAAAATAAAAGAAGGAAATGGCTAAAGGTGAATCCTGCCTGGCGATGAAATACCATTTGAATTTGAAAAGAAAGAAAACATTTAAGTTCTCCATGGGGGTGAGCATCAGTAAAGCTTTCAGACTCTTGACAGCTACAGGGATCTTCAAATGTTTAAGTTGAAAGTACTTACAGAAATACTGAATAATCAGGAAAGCAACTTTAATGAGGTTAACCTCAGGGAGCACAAGGAGTTTTTTCCTCCCTTACTGGTTGGGTATTCTCCTTTAGGAAGACAATTGTAACTGTTAGGGTAATTCATTTTTTTTTACCACTTTTCTTCCTTCAGTTATATCCAGAGGTGATTTAATATGGAAAATAATTACAAATTGCCACCAAGTTTTGCTCCTGCTTTTGTTATTCAAAGCCAGTCAGGAACTCAGCCACACTAGATTTGTAATGGTTGAGTTCCTTTTTTTTTTCTCTCTTTCTTTTCCTGGAGGTAAGAACATTTGAAGAAAATCTAAGGAGAGAATATTTTCAGAAGGGAAGGTCACTGTTCTTATGTTTTAATCAGAATAGAAGAAATGTGTGAAATGTTGATAAACTGTCAAAAGTAGTTGTAAAGCTACCACAGTGTCTGACAGTGCAAGCAATACTGGTTGGATAATGCAAGATTCTTACTTTATAAACACTTTTCACAGCGTCACAGAATCGTTTAGACTAGAAAAGACCTTCAAGACCATTGAGTCCACCTTAGACCAATCAAGATCCTGATGAGAGATCTGAGGACTGTGGAACACAGTTCTTTATGAAGCACAAGGCAATTAACTGAACAGGTAATTAAGGATGGTGGGCAATAGTGATTCCTTCCTTTGTTATTACAAAGGAGTATCTCCAAAGGGTAATTTGAACTCTACATAGGATGAATCCCTTTCCTCTCTCTTTACTGAGATTTGAAAGGGTGTAAACCATTGTAAGTTGGATCTTGTGGGCCTAACAGTACACATGTTGCAAAGAGCAGTATACATTAGTCAGAAGCAGCCACAAAAACAATTGGAATAGTCCAGCAAAACAACTGGTGCAGAAAGATGCTGTGAAAGTATGATGACTAACATTAAAGAAAAAATTCCCGCCTTGATTGGTTATTTTGCTATTGCAAATCTGTCATTTCCACATTTTTGATACAACACACTGCGATAAAGTTATAAACCAAAGTACAATTCCCCTCTCTGAAAAACCAGAGCTGAAAGACCTGACCCAAAGCCAACCAATGTTTTTCTACTGATTTCATAGGACTTTAGATTATGCCCATAAAATCAATTCTAAATTCTCATCTAACCAGCAATGCGGCACAGCAAAGACATGACTGATTTTATTGCACACATAAATGTGAGCAGGAACTCTTCTCCCCCAGAATCTGACTTGTTTACCTGATCAGTGTTTAATACCAGGCCTTGCTCGCATGCTTTTAATGGAACCCAGCTATAAAATCATGACTGACACTTTTCTGCAAGAGAGGTGTTAGGTCTGGTATCTCAGCTGGCTCCAAATTTGGGTAATTACCTTCTGCCCCTGCAGTTTAAACAAGATACACCATTTGTCTTCATTACCTGCCCTAAAATTGCTGTTCCAATTTGCTGTGCTTTACTGCAATAGCTGCTGCATTTCACTGCACTGCTTTAAGTGGTAGGTGAGCTGATTTCAGAAAGATAGATAGTTTGTATAAAATATTTTGTGATCCTTTGAAGTGAGCAGTGCTAAGAATTATTTTTGATTTTTACAGTCCTTATGGGTATGCCAGGATAGTCACATTAAATATGCTACTTGGCAGGTTTTATTTTTAAAGACTACCATATGGTATATTTTCATCACCCAAGCTATTTCCTAGAACAATTCCATATGAGTGTTTGATGTTAATTTTATTTGGGACTGTACTGAGATCATCATGCCAGGTTAATTAAAACATGGCAAAGAATTCTCACAATGGAGTGATGCTAAAACAGAAGGAAGTGTCAGTCTTCAGTGAATAAAATAACAATGCTAGAAGGTAATTATTTCCTGTTGTTAGCAGAAAGAAAATAAGAATATTGCAGAGCTCTGGTTAAGAAAAACAACAAAAAAATAAGCCCAAAAAATCCAGAAAACCTACCAACCAACAACAAAACCAAAACAAACCCCCCTAAAAAGTCAAACCAAAAAAACCCAAACACAAAAACAAGGAGAAAAAAAAAAAAAAAAAAAGTCAAACCCACCAACAAGAGGCTGTCCAGAACTTGTAGTAAAGATTAACAACTTGGGTGAATTTATTCATTACTTTGCAGCACTGAATATAATATTCAGTACATTGTCATATAACATATCATAAGGAACAGAGTATGTGAGTCAATAGGGATGGAAGTATATTGCAGTCTGAGTCTTTAATTTATGAGTATTGTCACTGATAACTGTAAATGTAAAGTGTTTTATCCTCTGTGGGTGTGACACACTCAATTCATATAAGGCACTTATTTAATGAAACCTATCTTTCCTTTAAATGTGTTTCTGCCAATATTCCTGAACAAAATTCCTTTGCAGTGTCCTGGATTTGTCTTTCACTATAATTCAATGGGTTTAATTAATCACTAGAGTGATTCAGTTTTATACTTGTGTAATTCCATAAATTTGAATTCAGGCACTTCCATGCTAGCTGTAGTTATGCATGGTGTAACAAAGTGTCATGCCAGAAGACCATCAAAGCTGCAGGACTACAGGAAATATTTTCTGTTTGCCTCTCATTTTTCTTAAAGTGAAATACAGTTCATTGTGAATAAAAAGTAAACATAATATCTTAAAATGTTAAAATCAAAATATTTTCTAGCAAAACAAAATATTTTGAAATCAAGAGGCAAGCAAAATCAGAGCAAGCAACTATGAATCACTATACTGGCATTTTTCATTTAGTAAGAGACTAATCTTCTACAAGTACTGACACCTGTGTCATGCTTCCACCCAGAGTGATATGCTGCTGTCTGCTGCATTTGTTACAAATTAAAAGTACAAAATTCTAGAAAACTGGAACCCTCATCTCTTAGGAGAACAGGGCTAAGTGCAAAGGCAGTGCAATTAGCCTGCACTATGATATTGCATGTTGCTTGTGAAAGAGACGGCCTTCCCTTCAGGAGAAGGTGGAAATCACCAAATACTGCCTACTGCTATAGCATTCCCTACACTGGAGAGGCCAGTTCCTAACAGGGAGAGTATCACTAGAAGAGGAAAATTGAGGAGCAATTGGCTCTTATAATACCCTTTTTCTCCTCCCCTTCAATTAGAAATTTTGATGGTTTGGACCATGAAATTCACATCTCACAGTGATCTACCATAAAGTATTATCAACTTTAGTAGTATCAACACTACTACCATAAAGTAATATCAACCCTATGCAATACTTGTAGTGTGGGCAGTCCTCTGTCTTCCATACCATAGCAAGAGTCACAAGGCACAGGCAGATGTAGCAATGTATCTATACATTGCTATAACTTGGAATACAAAATGCTCCAGCCAAACTACCACCTGTAGGTATTCATTATTGTTATCAGAACCCTCAGGAATTTTTCAAGGTTACTGAGAAAAACAGGGCTAAAATAAGAAAAGGAGAGCCTGAGAAATAGAATACCAGGAATGCAAGACCTAGATAAAGGAGGCCCACAGAGCAATAACCTGGGACCAATCACTTTTCCTGGAGGGTGTGTGCTGGACAGATGGACAGGACAGAGGAACCAATCAAATAATGACAAACGTGTGAACAAGCAGCCTTGGAATCAATAAATGTAGCTTAATTCAAACAATAAATGGCTTCTGCTCAATCATATTGGTTGCATTATTCAGTTGCCCATTTTCTCCCTGCCAGCAGGCAGAAGCAGTGCTGTCACATCTGGAGACCCCACACAGCAAGCCAAGCCTGCCAAGAGGCCTGATCCTGCCTGAAATCTTTTTTGGCATCCAGGGCACCAGGACAGGGCTACAGACATCAGGGAATCTTGAATTAAGTTGTTCTGAGTGGCAGCATGAAGCCTAATATTCCAGAATGGACAATATCCATGGGGAAAACATCCTTAAGCTTCCAAACAACAATGTATACTGTTGCATACCTTTACATCTTGATTCCAGGCAGCCCAAGAGATCCAGGTAAAAAGTGGTCAGTCTGACATGGCCATGTGAAGGCACACACCCAGCAAAAAGAAAATACTTTTTCTCTAAACACTAGCTCCTTTATGATATCTGATAGATTTTTAAAATATATATATTACAGTAAGATAGTGATATTTTATAATATTCCTTTCCAAAATCCATTTCTTTTCAGGTGGCTAGAAAATGTTTCTGTTGCTTTTCTTATTAATCCAGTATGACCTTGCTAAAAGTATTTATAGGGCACAAAACAGTCTTATGAAACTAAGATGAGGTTTTGGAATCTCAAAATTTGATCTTACATTTTTTTAAGTTAATAAAGATAATTTATATTAATGAAACAGGCAGCTGATGCTTTTTCAATCTAAGCATAACCTTTTTTTGTAATGCAAAACAATCACTTTTATGGTGTACAATGTTCATTCTTGGTCTTAAAAGATTAGTATAATTGTATTTAACTTTGTTCTCTCAAGAGGAAAGACAAAATTCTCAATTTAGCTTAATATTGTCTTTACTGTTAAATAAAGGTTTAAATGTGCTACCCACAACACAGACAACTGTGAATGATATTTCCTGAGAAGTTTTCTAATCTCACACTATAGTCTGTGCACTCAAATGTTTATAGAGATTAATGTCAAGTCATCAGACTTCTTTCCAACTTTTGATTTGTCATTTTAGATCCTTTCAAAATTACATCTAGATATTCACTCTGTAACAGCACTCCCATGAAAAATTTGCCAACCACAGAGAAAGAACTGCCTCTCTCATAACAGAGTCACAAATCTCAGCTGAGCAGTGTCAGTCATAGTCTGGGTGCAGGTCTGCTTAATACTTTCTGCAGTGATTTAGACCTGTGTGTGTTGCAAGCCTGGGGCTCACTTTGGAAATGCACATTCAGTGTCAGATGGATGTTTATTTTGGACCCATATTGGGCTACATCATTATGTACATCACTTGGCACCAGACTCGGCAGGCATTGTTTGCAGAGGTCAAACACTCTTCCCCCTGGCTTCTCTTAGGCATGCTATCTGCTACTGGTCAAGGTTCCTGGTGTGAATGTACAATGTACAGTATGTAATACAGCCTGCCACAAATATTCCACCTAAATATTTGCCTTTATATTAGTGGGGTGCCTCATATCAAATCAAAGAGATGTATCAATATATCATTGCATCAAAAAAAAGTAATACATCAACCAATTGCATCAGTGGCATGAAATTTAACCTGACCAAATTCCAAATTCTGTATCTGGAATGAACAGAGTAACACCAGGCACAATAATCAATCAATGGGGAGAGGATCATCTGGAGAGCAGCCCTGCAGGAAGGGTCAGGGGGTGGTGGCCAACAGCAGCTCAGTGTGAGCCAGCAGTGTGCCCTGGCAGCCCCGAGGGCAAACCCACCCTGGGGTGCATCAAACACAGCACAGCCAGCCAGCCAAAACAGGTGAGTGTGACAGGTGACTGTCCTGCTGTGTCCCTCAGTGCTGGGGGGCCTCACCTGGAGTGCTGAGAGCTGTGCAGTTTAAGAGGGATGCTCAGCTCTTGGAATGCACCCAGAGGAGGGTATCAAAGCTGGTGAAGGGGCTGGAAGGAGTGAGCTGTGAGAAGTGACTGAGGACTCTTTCTCTAGTTTGGAGAAAAGGACACTGAGGGGCAACCTCATTGCTCTTTGCAGCAACCTGAGGATGGGGAGATGGGAAGGGAGATCTGAGGGGATCCAGTGATTTCCATATGGGAATGGTTCAAAGCTATGCCAGAAGGTGTTTAGGCTGGACATCAGGAAGCATTTCTTTTCTGAGAGGGTGGTCAAACTCTGGGACAGGCTTCCTCTAGAGGTGATCAATGCCTGAAGTTATCAGTGTTTACGAGGCATTTGGGCAATGTCCTTGATTACAGGCTTTAAGTTTTGCTCAGCCTTGAAGTGGTCAGGCACTTGGACTAGATCTTTCTAGACCCTTCCATCTGAAATATTCTAGGTTAGTTAAGACTAGTCTATGCAAAAGTAGACAAAAGCGATGAGGTAAAGCTTCATGACACTATGGTATCTCCAGTGCCAAAAGCCAAGCACCTTACTGAGCTAGTTCTTATATATGCCATTATTATATTATGAAACCAGAATATCTTTTTTCACTCAAATATACTTCTAATAATTAGCAAATGTGTACTGTGCTGTTTAGTGCAAGCTACTTCGTGTGCCCAGGTGTAAATTCCACTTGCTTTTGAAAAGCCATCTACATGCATTCCAGACTTTCTGGAATGTTTTGGAAAATGACAGAACATAATGTAGTACAAATATTTATATACAAACATTATTCTTCATACTCTTGCTTTCGAGTGACAGGTATCCAGTCACTGATTTGCTCATAGCTTCTCTAACACTACAAAAGAATGAGGACAACAGTATGAATTATGCTCTTTTTTCTTTTTTAATATCTTCCAAATAGTTCTAAGCTGTTAAAAAACAACTAACATATAATTTCATGATTGTTTGTTCAATCACCAAGCTTATTACAGTAAACTGTACAATTATTGAGGGCTGTATTAGGAGTATAAGCTTGCTTGGTCAGAAGAACAGGTATGAATGAACACAGCGGTAGAACTGGCTGAATATATCTTCTGTGTCTCGGGAATGGCTGTCGTTCATGCCTACTATTTAACTAGGACAAAGGATTTTAATTGAGAGACTGACTACAATCTTGCTCAATAAAAGCAAGAAAAAGTCATTGCTCTTCACTGATACAACCTCATTACTCTTCACGGATATAGCCTCATTACTACAGGTTCAGTCTAACAACAGACTTCTCTCATATCAGCAACCAAATTTTCTCCAACTCCTCCCTTTTTAAATGTATTTTGTTGTGGCTTATGTATGACACCTTAATTCATGTGAAAATATTGATAGTTAGTTTTACACACTGAGGACTGAAGAATAAAGATTTTTGTTGCACCTGTATATAGAAAGTCCAGAATTTAATATTTACTTATTTGATAACTCTTTGTTTTAGGATGAAGTTACAAAACATAAGAAAAAATTCCAGCTGTAAAGCAATGGCAGAAAATCACCCTCAGTGTTGACAAAATGGAAGGTCTATTTCCTTAAAGAAAGCTTTCATTGAATCTCAGCTGGTAGTTACTGTATCAGGAAAATCCCATCTTACAAACCAGAAATTGTTTTGATGGTAAGATTTGCAATATCCTCACCTTTTTTATAACATCTTTTATACACATATCAGCAGAAGTTCTGTTTTCTCTTAGCATCAGCAAGTTTGCCAAAAGTCTTTGTTAGGCAGCAACTAGGTTTTGTTTCTTTTGAACATCCTAGTTCAAATAAGCTAATTTGGATAACATTCATCAGACAGCTTCAGGCACAAACCACTCCTGACACTTTTCATTTTGAAGCATTGATACTTTATACCTCAAAGCAGTTAAAGTTTTCGGAGACTTTAGCTAATTTTGTCTCAAAGGAGTAAAACCAGCCCAAAGTAAATTAAATCATATATTAAATAAATTGTATTTGACCAGAAAATGAATTAAATAATTTGAACTCCAAATCAATGATTTTCTTTTTTTTTTTAAGCATGGTCTGTTGCAGAAAATACTTCAGCTACATATATACCTGTGTTGGTGTGAATCATCAAATTTTCCACATATTTATGTATACATTTAGTGATGAGTAGCTGTGTTGCTGCCAAAACTGTCTGAGTGCATAAATGATGCAATATTTGTAGGGAACTGCAATAATCTTTATTAGACCAACTGATACAGCTGGTAGGAAACAAACAAGCTTGCAGGATTACAAGGCCTGCTCCAGATCTGGAACAGATGTAACCACCTCAGGCTAAATACTCACTGCAGACAACTGCTCAGAGTTTCTCTTGATTATGTTAAATTTGAGGCAATATGAGACAATTAAAAAAAAAAAAATGATGGCCATGAGAAGAGCAGAAGGGCAGGTCAGCAAAAGGGGAGATTATGGTGTTGCTTACCCTGAGAAGACAAGCAGAAATTGAGAGGGGGAATAATTATCAGCTTGAACTGTGAGATGCAAGTGCCACTTTTTGCTTCAGTTGAATAATGAGGGAATTAAATATCTTTTGGTTTTGTGGTAGCTAAAAAAATGGAATGCACTGCTAAAGGCAGCAATCAGCATGGAGAAACCTACTGTGGATCTGAGGAACAAGTTGATATATATTCTTTGGGGAAAATTTTCTTGTCATCAGTTCCTAATTTCCTTTGTTTTGAGACCCAAATACCAGTGCTTCACTTGTGCCAACCACTATCTTCAGGGATTTCATGGAAGCAGTGGAATATATCAGGCTTGTTCAGCAGGCTGATTTGCTTTTGTCCTGGTCCAATTTATTGATCCCTTTCATGGTATTTTCCCCTGCCTCCACAAACAGTCCTACTGCACCACCACAGGTACAGCATGTCTGGTGATATATATACCAATGATGACTTAAATGAAAGAATATTTCATTTAAAATGTCTTAGCACTTTAAGGTAATTAATTTGTAATATAGCTAGATTATGTAAAAAGAATGGCCTTTTTCTTGCACTGGAAGGACTCTGAGATATTTCAGCATTAGAATCTAGAGATGATTTTCATCCTCTGAAGGACAAGGCACAAACACGTTCAATAATTTTGTTATTATACGCTGCATCAAGCAGCAGATGTATTTGCTTCAGAAAATGTAGTCACCAGTAATTCACTCACTCTTGGCTGTGTAAAAAGCACTACATGAAATGAGAATAATGCTTCTCACATAATACAGAAAGAACAGTTTAGACATGATTTTGAAACACTATCCCAGGGAAACATTTCTTTGTTCCAAAATACATAAGTTAAAATATTTAATATTAAATTACCACGAAGTTGAAATTGGATAAGGAAATACACTGTGTTCCAGAAAGTGCCTTCTTTCAGGTCTGTACACAGAAAAGGTAATGCTCACTTAAGGGAGTGCAGCAATGGAGAGGGCAATACCTTTGTACTGCTGAGCAACCTGCATGAGGTTACAAGGAAATGTCTGTGGAAATGGAGATGAGCAAGTGACACAGGATGAAAAGAGTTGACTGAATCCCTCCTTTGTTAACAACTTCATGTGTGAGCTCTCTTAGGACTCATTCATAAACATCACAGTAACACTCACATTTTAGACATAATTCTGCTCATTTCAGGAGTAATTCTAGTTCAAGCCTCCCTATACCATGGCAAGCAAGGATTATTCACCTAAAATAATGGGATCCAGTGATGGCAGAATGCAAGGCAAAGAGCTTAAAAATATGCACAGCCACACCCTGTACCCATTAGGCAAAGTATGGTCAATGAAGCTATGGAGTCTAAAGGAGTAGGAAAAGCTAAGATAAATCATCATCAAGCTCAGTCTTAACTATGCTTGTTCCTCTCACTTCTGCTGAGTGGAATGTGTAAAGCTGTCAGAGCATAAGGAGAACATGGCATCAGTCAGGTGATGGACATTCATCTACCTACTTGTGAAATAGATATTGGACAATACACACATATATGCACTGAATGATATGTGTACACATATACATGTATATATGACTGTCTTCTTAAAAGGAACTATTACATCACAGCAGACCAGTGCATTCCACTTGAAATCCTAGGGTAATGGCACACCATTCTCCAGATAAAACACAACCAGCAATTTCTCCTGCAACTAGAAATTCAGACCAAAAAGAAATTATTTCCAGCCCGTGCTGCTGTTCTGTTCTGTGCCTGAGCTGTTTCCATGGTGAGACAAGTGCAGCTCTTGTAGAGGATAAGGGGTGGTAATTTCAGCAGCAAAGCTCATGAAGTTTCTCCCAGCAGACACTACTCTCTTTGGGGGGTGCCACCACTCACGCAGCCACGAGTTTTATTTTGCAAGTATCCTCTACCCCACTGGATACCTCGCATATCCCTGCAAGTCATATGAAGACTTTAAGAAAGTAAGTATTTCAGCCCAGGAAGGGGTGGGCTGTAAAGAAAACACTCCAGGTCTCTGGAGCAGATGCCACTTGCATGCAGGTGGCTGGGGTCCTGTGGTGTGGCTGGGTAGGAGGAAGCACAGCACACAGCAGCTCAGCTGTTCCACTCTGGAAAAGGAATCCTGAAGCATAAATTATGTCACCAAAATACTGGGGATAAAAAATGAAAGCTCGTGGAATTCTCACCCCAAGACTTTATGGAAAGGGAACATAACTTAGGTAGATCTATCCTACTAATTCCTGCATTTAGAGCCTCCAGAATCCTTGACTGGTCTCTAATTTACATTGGACACTGATTAGAGCACCTAAATACATATGAACCCTTATGAACAATGCCCCTTTAATTTGCTTCCCCCATTTGGGAATGCAGACAAGTTCCCCTTGACTAGGAGGGTAATACTGGTCTATATTTTGCACTAGAATCTAGCTGAAATGTATTTGGACTAACAAGTTTCAGGTTGTTACCATGCACAGACATCAAACGTGCTCATTCTGCACCTCTTGGGTGCAGGAGCCATTATCTAAAACAAGTTTATCAGGTTTTGGTTTGAAGTTATGAAAACACACAGTACTGCCACAGCTTTGCAAGATCAGAACAGCATCTGGAGCCTTAATTTCATAAGGGCTAGCATGAAAAATAATATTCCTCATTAACTGGTGCTCTTATTTTCCCTAGGGAATCTGTTTCCCATGTCCACAGGAGGGATGTCCAATGATGGGCCACTATGCTGACAGATTCCCAGAAAAATTGAAGAGGGTAGACCAAAAGTATTTTTTAAATACAGCAGCAGATGAGCCTTTTGCTAGTAAGTGGAGAAGGTTTGTTACAGTTGTTCACAAGTTTGAAAAGTGCCTTGATGTGATTTACAGCCATGCACCCGTGCTGTTTCTAAGAATAACTGCTAATAGCTCTGACAGAAAATGCTACATTACTTATATAATGTAGCATTCAAGCTCACCAATGATAATCTGGATTTAAATTTTGTTTTTATTTATGCAGCTTGGAGACAAAAAGTATTTATCAAGTTGTCTGGTGTAAAGAAAACAAAGGGAGACATAAACCTGGTTTATTATGACACACAGGGGAACTCAAAAGAATATGAAGTTGCCAGGTAAGTTAAATCAATATTTTTCTATTGTATTTAGTGTTGTTAATATTAATCTACTTACTATCCACATATTCTGCTTAGCATCAGATAGGAAAGAAGTTACTACTTAAGTAAGAACCATGAGGGCAGATGGATGGTTGTAAAAAGGAAATGGAAGGCATTTCCATTTCTATTATTTCTGTGTTTCTGAACTCCAGATGAGTGATTCCTTCAAACTCACCACACAAAGGCTCTGGGGACAGCCCCAGTCTCATTGTTTTAAAGTGTTGTCACACATTTAAGGTGTTCTGTACTGGTTTTCATCCTCTCCTCTTTCAGAGCCCTGATCCAGTGCCCCTGTGCTCTTAAAAAGAACAGCAAAAATGAGGAACAAATTTCTATTGTAAAAAACAGGGGGAACCTGAAAATACATGGAGAATGTGATTTATTTCAGTGATCTCTGAACTTAATGATGCTGTTTTTCTTTCTGTTCACAGTGGAGACCTCACTCAAGATGATATTTACACAGAGTATCTTGATGTTGAAATCAACCCCAAAAATACTGCAAAAATTGAATTTCTCTGGAATAAAGCCGTATTCTCTCTGCTCTGGGCAAGACTGGGAGCAGAAACAGTCAATATAATACATGGGGCAGATGGACATAGGTAAGTATATCCCATTTGGAGGTCAGAAGGCAAGTGAAAAAAACCCTGAGAGAAAAGATGGAGAAATGGTCTTAAATTGGACACGTGGTTTGTAATCAACAATGTGAATTTCAATAAGGAAAAAGATAAGGCATTGCACTTTGGACAGAAAAAAATCAGGAAAATCAGGTGTTTGACTATGCACCAGGGAATAACTGTCTGAAAAAGAATACAGCAATGAATAACTTGAAATGTTTAGTTTTTCCACAGCAAAACAATTACAAGCCAAGACTACTTGTATACTATTAGAAGCATACTAAACCTCAAATTTTACAGCTGGTCCCCAAAAGAAGGAAATTCACCTTGTTACTGTTAACAGCAGATGATAATAATCTTTGCAGCAGGCTTTTAGGAAGCCTTCAGTGGGATTATGGGTTGGACTAACAACACTCAAGGTGACAGCTGACACCTTTTCATTTTTCATTGGGCAAAAAGAGATAAATCTTGGTTCAAGCTTTTTTTTTTTTCTTCCCAGGTCAACTTTTTGTGGCCGTGGAACTGTGGCATATGGAGATCCTCAGTTACTTATACCTTGCTAGAGGTCCCCAAGGTCTGTACACAGCAGCTGAGTAAACCCTCAGTCTTGTGCATGGAAATCTTGGCAAAAAATCACAATTAAAGCAAATTAAAAAAAAAAAAAAAAAAAAGTTGCTCCATTTGGGTTTTTTTTTTCTGTTCTTTGCAAACACACGTGTCAATATTTTTGTGTTTGAGCCACGTTTATTGTGATTGTAACTATGGAGCAACCAGAAACCACACATGCTAAAATCCATTTAAAACACTGCACAGCCTCACTCTACCCATTCCTCAAGGCAAGAACTGAGTCCCACCACACTGATAGATAGAAAATCTGAGATATTATCAAACACTCTGAAGGCAACACGTGTCCTCAGAACACCCCTGCAGGTCTGACACAGCTCCTTTCTGCAGCCTGTGCTGCTGTTCGGGGTTCTCCAGCCCCACACAAGAGCATTGCCCTCAAAAGACTCTGGGATGAGGCAGCAGCAGCACAAGACCAGGTTATTCCTGCAGCAGGTGAGCCCTTTGTACCTGCAGCCCTTTGTACCTCCAGCCCTTTGTACCTGCACCTGCTTGGAAAATGCAGATAAAGCAAACCTCAAGTGCTCCCCACTTTGGAAGGAACTAAACACTGAATCCCAGCTCCTGGATTATACTCTTTAATTTCAGACACAAATATTTGCAGTGGTCACTGACAATCCAAAAGAGAAACTCAGAGTAACCAGGCTTTGCAAAACCTGGGACTGACCATTTCATATTAAAAATTACCATTAGTGCTCTGCAAAGCATGGCATGTGTGAGCCTCCTGCAGCTGTAAGAGACCAAGGCAGTGGATATTTTTCCAAGTACAATACCCAAACTCTGAGCTGATGAATAGGGAGAAAGAGTTAATAGTTTATTTACTCCCATTCCCCCATGTTTGATAAATGACCTACAGGCACTTGGACAGATAAGAAATAGGAGTAGAAATACCATGAGAACACATTTATGAGTATAGACTTCTGAATGAATTTTTTTTTAAGAAAAACCCCAACCCTGGTCTATTCTTGAGTAAACACAAGTGTGTAAAAAATTAAAAGCATAGTTAAACACAAATCTGAGGTTCAGCCAGAGAGACCTGCAGCTCTGAGTCCTGCAAGTCTCCTGGGGAATTGACACATGGCAAGGAAAATGTGAACAATTCTGGGAAGCTCCACAGAGTCCCAAGAGAGAGCCACAGCATCCTGCAGCATCATAAATCCAGTCCTCTCCCCTGCCTGCTTCCTATTCCAGACTACACCTTCTTCAGGTTTGGAGAAACAGAGCTGTACCTTAATTTATCACTGTTTTTTTAATCAAAACCCATCTTTCTTCCAAAGCCCCCAACTGTGAGGCCACAAGGACCAGAGCATCTCCTCCAAGCACAGAGACCCTGCACTGTACTGAGGGACCTGCATCCCAGCCCTTCCCCAAGGAGAAGCAAGCAGCTGAAATCCAGCTGACCTCAGCCTAAGGAATTGTCCATTTATTCTGTCTGATCTGTATTATTACAGTGCTGAATAAGAGAAGCAGACTAACAGACATAATCCTAACTCAAATCTTTTCCACCAGCTCTTAAATGAAATGGGAAAAATTGTTCCTCCCTTGTTTTGAACAAGTGTTAAATCTTGTCAGTGCACTGGGGCATGAACTGATTCCACTGTTACAAACCTATTTACAAACCAAAATCCCACTTCAACTAAAGACAGGAGAACTGAGCTCTAAACCAATATCAAAGGTGGTACCTTAATAAAAAATAAAATTTAGCTGTTTAAAGAAATGAACTCCATTAGCACCGATGACAGCAGTGGAACACCTGGTGTCCATTTGGTCATTCCCAGAGGTGGAGATCAGGGAACATCAACTCTGCAAACATGTAAGGCCATAAAGCATAGCCAAGCTGACAAAGCTCTCTAAGGTGAGTCAGCTCAGGTCTCATTTCTTCCTGAGTTCACTTAGAGCCTTCTTCTAGAAACAAACAGGTCCAAGGTATTGCCAGACCTAGTCTTGTGCATTTGCACAAACTGCTTTTCACCTTCTAGTTGATGTTTCTACTAGTACAATCTACAGAGCATTGTAGCATTCCAGCCATATCCAAATCTCTAGGGGAATTCTGTATATTTTTTGTATATATTTCCAGTGTGTTTGCTCTTGGGTTACATGGGTAGTAGTGAAAAATCCCAGGGGTTACATGACTCTCCTTCTACATCTACTTATTTTAACAAAGAAAATTAAAGGGATGCCAGGAGAAGGTCAAACTCTTTCACTATGAAAAAAATATACTAAGCCCACTAAGAGTTTTCCAAGAGGGATAAATCTTCATCAAAAGACCCAGAAAACACAGAAGCATTTCACATCTGAAGTCACTTGATACAGGGCAAGGAATGGGACTTAGAAATGATGTGGTTCCCTACTAACTCCCCCAGTAGATCTCCTACACCCCAACTACACAACACTAAAAATAAAATCCTTCCCAGCCAAGACAAGACAGATTCATATAATTCTCTTTCATGGCCACTCCTGATGAGCTGCTGCCTGGGAATTTCCAACCTCTGGAGCTCTAATCATATTGTGGGATCCAGCTCACTGATTCAAGAAATCTATATCCATGGATTTTGGAGCTATCAGAGAAACCAACCATTAAGGTTGTTTCCCAGCTTATCTGTAAACTATAATCTGAAACAAATATTCCTATCTTTCTAGAAACATTTCCAAGGATAAAGCAGGCTATAAAAAGCACTTGCAAAGTTTACTAATTCCTGGAGCTTCAAGGCTGCATCGTAAGTAGTTCAGGTCTGGGGGATTTTCCTTCTACCTCATCAGATTTGTGGCTTCTCACAGCACAGGAGTGTGATGGAGAATGGCAGCTCACGTTCTGCTAGTCCCAATGCTAATTCCAAAGTAGCTCCTATGCATCTGATTAGAAGGGGAAAAAAATCACCCTGGATTTAAGCTGTGCTTTTGTATATTTATGGCCCCCCAATCTCTGGTGGAGCAAACACAGAGCTGACTCACGCCTGTCTGGCACACACAGCAGCCAGGGATACATCCTGCAGAAACAACAGGCACTCTGCTCACCTTGAGAAAATTCAGCACCAGGGAGCTGAGTGTGATTGCTAAATGATGGGTTAGCAAATCCTAGCTGCTTCTTTTTCTACTGTTCCAGATGCTTGGAGTTTGGATTCTTGCCCTGTTTCTGCTCAGCGCAGCAGAAGGTAAGCATATGGGGTTAGTGTTTGAATTGCCTTTCTATGCTGCTGTATTTTCCACCTATTTTCTGGGTATTATTACAGAATAATAATACCCTGGTGCCTTAGAACTTACTGATTGAAGTTGATGTTGTTCACCTTTCCATACAGGAATGAATAAGAGAGTGTCTGTTGTCTTTCTTCTCCACTCTGGGAATTCTGCCCTAGGAATGAGCAAGAAAATCTGATGTTTCCAATCTCAGAACAAAGCTACTGCTCTACTAAACATTTTTTTCTTGTACTCTTATTAGTGATGGAAATGGAAAAAAAGCCAGGGCCAGGGGTTGGAGGCAGTCTAACGAGGGTATAGTTTTGTAATCAGCAGAAGACACTGGCTTGTGTAGTATAAGACTTCTCACATAAGCTGTTAGCACAGTCTCAATTTATTGCTGATTATCTGCAATATTTTGGCTTGGCATTAGGAGAAACTCACCAGCTGTCTCTGCCTTGGGCAAAGCAACATCTGGGAGAGGATTCCCAAGGTATTGCACAGGATACCACAGGGGAACTCCTCTGAAGGCTTTTTTGATGAGCAATAGGGTGGCTTCTCTGGAGCCTCTCAAGATCTGGGAAAGTGCTGGTCTTGGCTTTCTGTAAACTGTGGGGTTTGCAAGGGAAAAAAAGACCCCCAGAGAAGCCATGCTGTGAGTTCTGACTGCTCCATTTCTCTGCTCAGTCACAAATTATTGTTTTGGTCTTCACGCTACAGGAAAAGAAGTTTGCTATGAAAGGCTTGGGTGCTTCACAGATGATGTGCCATGGTCTGGGACTATAGAAAGGCCAGTCTACAAATTACCCTGGAAACCAGAGAGTGTAAACACTCGCTTCCTCCTGTACACTAGAGAAAACATCGATGACTTTCAAGTAAGGGCTGTTGTGGTTTAAGAATTAGTGAATCACATGCAAAAATTGTTAAAAACACAGACTCCAGCTGTGTTCCTGAAAAGTGTTAAAAATGACCAAACCTCCACTTTATTCAAAAGATAACCTCTTCCAGCTCCTTGGCAGGATCCCCACTGAGAACTACTGGGAAACTGAGCATTTTGGGGTAATTTTTTTCTACTGATAAAATGAAGGGATGCTGAAGTCTTGTCTGTTCTAAGATAGGTGTCAAAGCTTGTTTTGAATGGAGATAAACATAAATCTTCGTGTGCACGCTTGCAGATGAGTTCAACATTGCAAAACTTTGTAGCACCTGCACAGATAAGCAGAGTTCAGCTCTTTGTAATTTTGAAAACTTACTTACAGAAAACAGATTTAAAGGTTTATTAAGATCTTATCTATGCTAATTTTATTATTTTAAAACCTATGGTAATGTAGGAGTTGTCTGCTGTTGATAAGTCAACAATTGAGGCCTCAAACTTTAATGCAACCAGGAAGACCAAATTTATTGTGCATGGATTTGTAGACAATGGAGAAGAAAACTGGCTGTCAGACATGTGCAAGGTATGTATCATGGGGAAACCCTTAGTTTGCATTTATAAACACATTCATATAAGTTGTCTGATTTCTCTATTTCAAGCCAATTTTTCTCATAGTATTTGTAGTGTTAAGAAAGCAAAAAAATAGTTCACCTTTTCAGATTGTTACCAAATTGAATATGTAGCTTTGCACCTTGAGGAAAGACATGAGGTAAAAATGCATTCAGCTTTTCTCTTTAGTAACATGAGTGACAAGAAGATTTAACTCAGTAAGTGCTGTTTTTCTTGATAAAAAGAACACAAACCCTGGAGCAAGATAGTGGCTAGGATTGGGGTGATTCCAGAAAGAACTGGAGACTCATAGCTCCTGCATCTTATTTCTCCAGCCAAGAGAAGGTTTCTAGATGTGGAAGGTCTATCAGGAAGGTTTGGGCTGCCATGTGGGTGCTGGAGGCTGAGCACTTGGGCCGGCCATTACCAAAAGCAATAAAACATAGAAATGTACATCAAAGGGTAAATGTAACCTCAAGGGGAGCATTTCAAACAAAACTTTCAATCTAGGACTTGCTATGAGCACTGATTGTAATAAAGCACTCTGCTTTATTGATTTCTGTGCTCATTCCACAAATTATTTCTTAACCCTGTCCCTATGCAAAGCGCAATTCCAGCTTGTGGTTTTCTCCAGTCCTCCAAACATGCTTTGAATTGCAGCTGGAGCAAATGAAAACCCCTAGTCATGCAGCACAGAGCAAAATACCAGTTGATGTCACTTTGAGGATAAGGTTTTTCAACCATTAACACAACTACAAATTTTTTAAATAATGTATTCCTATTTTACTTATGAGAACACTATGAGGAAAATTGTGAAACTAAAATCAAGGCATTTCGCATTTATTGCATCCCCTTTGCCTGCTTCTTTTTGTGCTAGATCAAAAGAAAAATTATGGATGATTGTTGGATTTTTTCAGTTAATTTGTTTAAAGTATCAAAAGTAGATTGATATTTTTATCATTTTCTGTCTTACATTTTGCACTCTTAAAATAGAGGTTTGTTTCCTGGAACTTCACAATCAATGAGGTAGCTCACAACTTTTTCAGCTTAGTCCCTTAAATCCATTTGATCAATTTTCCAGGATGTAGAGGCATGAGATAAATCCTTAAATTCTTAATCTATCACAGTAGCCTGTGTTTTTATCACAATACTCTAGTTTATATTTAGAAACAAATTGGTCTCAGTGAATCTTTTCAATAAAGAGTGGAGCAAAGGGGATTGTGAATACATTGATCCTCCTGTGTGTATCTGTTACTTGCTTTCCTTCCCATTAAGCAATAATCCCATCTGCATATTGATTTCCACTAGACCCTTTTATTGCCTTTTTTGTCCTTTGTCTGTTGTTGCCATATACTTAAGCTGCTAAAACAAAATACTTTTAGCCAAACAATTCAGCTCAGTGGAAAACACTAAAGCTTCTGATTCTCTGGAAAAGTTTCTGCCTGCATATGCATATTTCCAAATAAAGCCATAAATCTGAAATGAACACCAGCAGTTTAAATACCATCTTATAAAAACAATTCTCTTTCTTACAAATCTGTATCAGAAAACCACTCTTGAGTTTTGCTATCAAAATATTTTAATTGAATTTGAGTTAAAGTCGTACTTTTAAATCACTGAAGTGAATAGGTGCATAAGTAAAGCTCTTATTCAGTGCTACATACCAAGTTTGATTGAAAATAAAAATTGAAAGTTTCATTATTGATACTGTTTTCCTTTCTGTAAAAAATACTGCTCTGGGTAACTGAAATGATTACTACATTATATATCACCCTCTTTCAGCTCTCTGTGATCACACAAAACCCTCTCAGCACACATCCATGCTACAGCTTTGGCTTTCAAAATACTCTCATACAAGTTCACATAACATTTGGTAGCTGAGCCACAATGACCAACATGAACTGATCCCATACTGTATTTACCATGGTTTTTGCTTTTGTTTTACAACACAGAGGATGCTCACTGTGGAAGATGTGAACTGCATCTGTGTGAACTGGCAGAGAGGTGCACTGTGCCAGTACACCCAGGCATCCAACAACGTCCGTATCGTGGGTGCTGAAATTGCTTACTTTGTCAATGTTCTCATGGTAAGAGCCTGCTGTTTCTAAACCTATAGCTAAAATACTAATTTCAAAGAAAACAGCTCTGGAACTTCCACAAATGAGGATGGAACCAGCAGAAAACATTGTTTCCTACTCCATGATCAGTTGTGCTGGAAACAAAGTTTTTTTTTAAACAAGAGTGTGTGATAGCAGCAGGGCCTGCCAGCTTAAGGAGAGGAAATATATTTGTAGAAAATAATTTCTACAAGAAATTCTCACAGTACAGCCAAAGATTTACTCTGTAGATGCTAACAAATGCAGTGTAAAACTTCTAAATATGCAGAAATAACGGATATGGCAAGCTTCTTTTTCATGGAGATAGAACCAAAGAGCTCACAAGATCACCAGAAAACCAGCTGGCAGCACTGGCTGGGGACAAGCAGGACCCACCAGCTGCCCCAGGGAAAGCTGTGACAGTGCCCAAACCCCTTTTGCAGCCAGCTCCACGTGGGAAGTGAAGCTTGGTCTGAAGCCTTCTCTTAATCTAATTGCTTTCAACACAAATTTCCCATAAAAGAACTATAAATAACTAAAACCAGAGGGTGTGCTGTGTCTAACACTGCTTTGACCCACCTTTCACTCTCCACATTTGCACTGCAGCTACTGAATTCCTGCCCAAAAAGGCTGAAGGCATCTCTCCTCTCATGCCCTCACCCATCTGTGCTTGGTACTGCCAGCTGTAACCAACAGCTCCTGCCTGGCCGACCCTTGCAAACCACACAAGCATTCTGTGAACCTTAAGGGCCCTCTGGAATGACACTGAGCCTCTCAGGACTCTTGACAGAGCTGTTTGGAGTTATAACAACCTCCAAACCAGGGCAGCACCTGAGTAAGGAGGTTTGGAAAATCTGTGTGTTGGACAGAAGTAACTGGCAAAAGAGACGCAGAAATCTTATGGGAGTCCCTGAGTCAGCAGGCAAATTAAAAGTCATTTTCCTTTTAAGTTGCTGATGCAAACAGACACAGCAATGTTTATTTTTGCTGTTTTGTCAGGATGACTATGAGTACTCTCCAGCTGATGTGCACATCATTGGCCACAGCCTGGGAGCACACGCTGCTGGCGAGGCCGGCCGGAGGCGCCCGGGCATCGGCAGAATCACAGGTCAGTGAGTGCAGCCACCTCCCAGCACTGCCACAAACCACCCCTGTGCTCTCCTGCCCTTGGGATTGCACCTCTGGGCTGCAGGGTGCTCAGGGGAGCTGGAATATTGTAGAACTCAGCCCTTTCATGCTGTACCCCAAGGAGCAGGGCTGTGGTGAGTGGGGGGAAAGGCTCTGATAATTGTTTTGCGTGCACACGTGTTACACGGCAAAGGGATTTTTTTTTTTTTAACAAGTTCAGCATTTCTAGAGTTTAAAGCTGTGGGTTTGATTTCCTTATTCATCACATAGGCAATGCCAAGGGCATTGTGCATTAAGCAAGGAGGGCTTTCATGCATAAAAGACAATTTTGGACATTATTAACAAAACCTTTCTCAATTGTTGTTTTTCCTCGGGGATTTCAGGCTTGGACTAATAGTCTACAAAATTCAGTTTAAAAGCAAACCCAAAATATGCTGCCTAGGGACAAGAACAGATGCAAGTATAAGGCAGCAAAACCTGTGCAATTTGCAAGACTTTACAAGCACCTGAAATTGCTGCAGCAATTTGGGAAGCAAATTGATTCCATTTTCTGCTAGGTTCAAAAGCAAAGCTCATTACTTCAAAACTAGATGTTTTTCCCAAAATCTGACTGAAGCCTGATGTAGGCAGGCAGGTTTCAACACCCCCAAGCAGGTGGGATGCTATCAGCACAAATTCCTCTGAGTACTCCCAAGCAAGGGCTCTAGGAACCACACAGATGGATCAGTTACTTGGGACGCAGACACAGTAACCTCGGTTTGAGCCATTTTATTAAAGAGAAGTTCAATTTTTTTAAAAGTTAATTCCAAGTGTTGCCATTCAATATTGCTCTAAGTATGTAAAGCAGTAAAATTTAATAGGCTTCCCACAGGTGATTTCCTGGGAGAAAAGCCACTTGGTAAGAGACACCACACATCCTTATTTTATTAATGCCTATATTACTTAGATATAAGGAACCATAGGCAACTCTATTTGTCATATTCATTATATACAATCAATTAATGATATGTAAAATGATTCTACACCTACATCTCTTTATTTATACATAACACGACTCTTTTTCTCTCAGGACTGGACCCTGCACAACCTTATTTTCAAGGCACTCCAACTGAAGTCAGACTGGACAAATCTGATGCAGAGTTTGTTGATGTTATCCACACAGACTCAGCTCCCACAATCCCCAACTTAGGTGAGTGTGCAGCTCTACTGTGATGATTATTTATTATTTACTGTACTGAATTATTCATGCCCTGTGGCACTTAAGTGTTTTGATTGTTCACCAAGGCTGTTGTGCTGTGGCAGAACAGAACAAATTCACCACTTGAGTCACTCCTGTCCTAAAACACCGTGCACAGGCAAACTTGAAGCAAACAGACAGAGGTATGAGACAATATTAACTTAAGACATGCTTACCCCTGTTTCAAATGCTGCAGGTTTTGGCATAAGACCAGCTATAGGACATATTGACTTTTATCCCAATGGAGGAGAGGAGATGCCCGGGTGTGCGAAGAACCCTGTCTCACAGATCGTAGATCTCGATGGCATCTGGGAAGGCAAGTGTGTTTTCTGCATTACAAACTCAGGGGAAAGCCACCCCTCAAAGTGTAGCCACTTATCTTTCCTTGATTCAGCTGTTTTACATTAACTTTTGGTGTATCCACCAGCAATGGCAGCTGCAGACTGCAGTGAAACTCTTAAAACGCTCAAAACACGCCACTTTTCCAGAGCTTATTAAAAAATAAACAAGACAAAGGGTTTGCCCCTGGAAAATGTATTTCCTCTAAAGGATCTAATATCAGAAACAAAAGTTGCTGGAGCTCTGACAAAATTTTTGAAGGGTCTTTAACATCACAGTGCATTTTGTGTCTAATTGCCCAGCAGCAGCACTGGTGGAATTGGGCAAAGATGTTCACAGCTACTCCTGGGAGAGGGTTTGTAGCTGAAATCCTCAGAGACAGAGCAATTAATTCGATTTCTTGTTAAGTTACAGATTACAATCTGAGTTGCACTGAAGTGATGTCATTGTGTCTATTTTTAGGCAGCTAAAAAAAGATTGGCACGTAGTTTCTCAAATACACAGTTCTTTGTTGTTTTATGTGGTTATAATAAAATCCCTAAGTATCAGAGGATTCCAGTGTATCTTTCTAAAATTAAATTGCACATAGGATTAAAAAAAAAAAAATTAAAACCCCAAAGATTTCTGCTATGGAGATTTTTCAGTACATTATCTGAGCTCTTTCTTACACTACTGCAAACACCTTAAGCTCTGGGAATCCATTAACTGGTTTGTGATAGCTAGCCTTTTACTCCAGGTTTTATTCAATGCAGCTGGAGGAATTACTTTTTCATTCTNTTTTTTTTTTTTTTTGATAGAGTAAACTTGTTATCAATAATGGGGAATTAAAGCACAAAGAAATAACTGCGTAGTATATGGTCTTCTTTTTAACTTAAAGTCAGGAAAATACAGGCAACACAAAGGAAAATAATATATTCATTATTTTAATTTTAAGAGTCTCCCTTTCTTAAGCAGCCCCCAAATAATAATAATTTTGTTTTGAAGCCCTCAGCTGGAGCAAATCAGCACTGCCCTAGGAAGTTCACTGTTAAATACTTTTCATTTGGTTTTCTTTTGTTATGGTAATGAAACTGTTTCCTACAAAAGACCTGCTCCAGGCAGCTCTCGTTGCTATTGTTAAACTCGGTCAGATCGCTTGAATAAGTGTTTTTTGAGGGGCAGGGCTGGGCTGAGCTGCACAGCTGGTCTCCACAAAGCATTTCAAGTTTGCATTTTATACCTGTTGGGCCAGTGACATTCCTTAGGGCCTGAGTGCATCAGAAGCAAGTAAGCTTCCAACCTGATGTTTGATATTCCAAGAATTGTGACGAGGCTTTTGAGGAGGAATGGTGCACATCAGTGACCTGAGGTTCTCTCCTTGAGTGGTAAGAGAAAAAGAGAATAACCTTGGGACATCTTCTCTTAGGAACTCGGGACTTCGTGGCTTGCAATCACTTGAGGAGTTACAAGTATTACTCGGACAGTATCATCTATCCTGATGGATTTTTAGGATATCCTTGTGCTTCATATGATCTTTTTCAATCAGTGAGTATTTTGCAGACCTTGGGGATTGATCCTATTGAAAATAGGATCATTAAAATCATTAAAAATAAATCATTTGACTAATATTTTTTCTTTTCCTTGGTTGGCTGGATGATATTATTAATAGATATATTTGTTTTCACTAGGGAAACTGTTTCCCATGCCCAGAAGAGGGATGCCCAAATATGGGTCACTATGCAGACAAATTCAAGGACAAAATTACAGGAAATTTCCTGAAATTTTACCTGAATACTGGAGAGGCCAAGGATTTTCCTCGTGAGTTTTGAATGCTTCCATTGCTGCATAATCTTTGTAAAAATTTCATTTTCCTCTTTGACAGTTAAATTTAGCAGATGAGCAGATCTCATCACAGTGCAAAGTCTCTTCTGTTCACGTTTTTTCCTCTTTTGCTCCACCACTAATGCCAGTTTGGGGCCCTACAGTACAAGAAAGTTGCTGACAAACTCTGGAGTCTAGTGGAGGTTACTGAGATGTTTCGTGGATTGCAAGGTTCAAGGAGAAAGGAGGAGAGACAATGCACAGAAGCTGCAGAAAGGGAATTTCTTATTGAATAGTATGAAAATTACAGTCAAAAAGGCAGTGGTTAAATGCAGGAAGAGAGGCCCAGGGAAGCTGGGAAATCCCCATCCTTAGAAATGCCAAAAACTCCATTGGACAAAGGCCAGGAACGAGCTGATCACAGCTGGTTTCAGACCTGGATGGACAAGATGACTTCCTTTACAACCTCAGTTATCCTGAATACCAGCTCTCACAACACACTGCTTGGTTTGCCCTTGTAAGCTCAAATCAGAATCTTCTTGAGCTCCTTTTGCTAACTGCACACTAAAAGGAAGTTCCCACCCACAAAAATTATTTTCCTGGAGCTTCAGAATTTTTTTCATGCTGCTAAGATTCCGTATCTGTATTTATCCCTAACACCCCTTTATTTCCAGCTTCATTCTGTATGAAAACCTTCATGGTCAAAATGCTGATCTGTATTGTATTTACTATGATATGGACTAGTTTTCTCTTTTTTCTCTCCCAGAAAATTACACAAATGTCTTCCATTTCTCATGTTGATCTCATTAGGACATAATGACAGATTTGACACACTGGTGTTTTTTATCTTCTGGTATCAACTATGCTATACAGACAGAAAAACAAAACAAAAACCCTAGAATTTGATATTCTGGGGACTGTTTCTCCCTGGGTACAGTCTAACTCACTGTATTTCTTCTGTGTAGTTTGGAGGTACAAGGTAACCGTGACCCTCTCTGGAAAGAGCAAAGTCAAAGGATACGTAAATGTTGCCCTGTATGGCAGTGGTGGGAACACAAGGCAGTACCAGATCACTGAGTAAGTTAAAAATTCAATAGAAAAGAAACTTTTCTTCTAGAACCCTTATTTGTATTTGTAACTAGCAATTCTGTTTAAACTGATCTTATGAAGAGAGAAACAAAAAGGCAGCATATCAGGCCTACCTGCCTTTTGCTGCCTCTGAAAAAGAGTGATTTGGGATGAATTACATCACAAATCTGGCAATAATGTTGCTACCAGATAACAAGATAAACATTATCTCTCTGCTAAATTTCTACCCTCTTGCCACCACAGCAGAGCCTTTGACAACACTGGTAATTAATAGTGAATGTTGCTATGCCTCACATCCATAAAATGCTGTTTTTCACAGGGGTACTCTCAAACCAGACAACACTTACACAGCCTATATTGATGCAGAGGTTAATGTAGGACAGCTTACCAAGGTTAAATTTCTTTGGAACAACAACTGGATAAACCCAACTCTTCCTAAACTGGGAGCTGCAACTATCACAGTAGAAGTTGGACAAAATAGAACAGAGTAAGTATATCCATTGTAAAAATCTTGAAAGTTACTGGAGAAGATGGGTGACAAAATTATAAGTGGAGTGGAAGCCTTTTCACAAGAAAAGCTATTTAAGGCATTAAAATGAAAAGATTCTCCAAGAAACCTTTCATTTCCTTCCTTTCAAGACACTGTTCATCCATAGTTCTATCCACTACTCTTTCAACCCTTTGCCTTAAATAACCTCAAAGAAAAACTGAAATCTCTCCAGGCTTTAGAAGATCAAACTTCCTGTACATCTCTTTAGGTGACAAAAATTAACATTGGCTTGGATTGTCAGCATCATTCTTGCCAAGCTCCTACTGTCCACAAAACCAGATTATTTGTGGGTCTGATTCACTGTCAGCTGCAACCAGCCAAGTATTCCATTGGTATTAATGACCCCCAAGGTCATGATTGACTAAAGAGGATGGTGATAATAAACCCACCCTTCCAATGAGGAACAATAACACTTGGAGCCTGCACTGGAAGGCTATATATAAAGCTAGGAAAAGAGGCTCAAATTGATTTCTTTAGACTTTGTAAAATATGGATTGGATGTTCAGATTATAGAAGCATGGTTTGCTGATCCAGTTTTAATAATTTTTCTAGACTTATAAACACAAATTTCTTCATTTTCTTGATCAATTATTTTATTTCACCCACATGGTGAGTTGGTATCTAGAACAGAAGGTGCAGTTTAAATTTTAGACCTATTTTCAAACACACAGTTTAAATTCCATCACTTAAAAGATAACAATGGAGGTGGAAACAGTTTCAAGCAAAGTCAAATGATTACAGCCAACCAGCACTTGAACTGACCTTAAAGCAGAGGTCCTGCTTTAGTCTGGTTGTAGTTTCCAGTCACCAAAGCACATTGCTGAATACACCAAGTGTATTTCTTTGGATAGGAACTCACCCTTCTATGGACTTTTGGCCTTTCCACAAGTAGTTGTGGCCATCCCTATAGAGATGGTAGCATAAAATCTGGGGGAAAAAAAAACCCCAAACTGAAACATTAAAGTAAGGTGGGCAATGAAGCAGAATGAATACAGCCTACCAATGCTTTCCCCAGCAGTAATATTTCAAATTTAGAAGCTCAGAGTTTGTTCCATGTCTCAAATGACAAATCAGGTTGTGTTAGTATCAAAATAAATCCACTTGTATAATATCAACAACTGCTGGCAGCTCAAGGTGCTTTCATTTGCTTTATCCTCAGGTACCGTTTCTGTGGTTCTGGGACCGTGAGGGAGGATGTTCTGCAGACTCTGACTGCTTGCTAAAGTTCAGGTCCCCAAATCCTTGCCACCAATAAAACACTGGAATCTGCAGCTGTAAGAGTGATGGTGTGTGTTGTTTGCGAGGGGTTTCTGCTGGTTTGGGAGGGAGAGGTTAAGTCTGTGGATACCTCTCTATAGACAGAATTTTTAGAGCTTTAGGAGTGAATGTGCCAAAACCTGTTGAAGGATTCCCTGATTTCAGGCAGTTTCAAAATAATTTCAAGCAAGAGGATGGTGGGTAGGTAACAAAAACAAATTAATTTCTGTCCCCATGTAATCCTGCCTTGTGCCAGCTTTCTGCTGGACAAGGGGGCTGTGTCTCCTCTGCCGCCAGAGGAAGCTGATCCTCACTGATAAAGCTTCATAGAAATTTTGGGGATCTACTGCTCCTGGGGACCTTCTCTCTGTTTCTCCTGAGGTTCCCCAGGCTGGGGCACTCTGCCCTTTCTGTCTCTCTGGTGACCTTTCCTCACCCAGAACACTCTGTCCTGAAGGAAAACAGCCTCCCAGCAAGGCTTTAGATTCTGTGCCTTGGAGGTGGAGGTGGAAACAAATTTATTTTGCTTTGGAGCACTACTTTTGTAGTAGAGAGAGGAAAAAAAAAAAAAAAAAAAAA